>OX424456.1:7684583-7764971 GCA_949152495.1 Lasius fuliginosus | reverse complement strand
ACCTAATAACACGGTGGGAAGAACTTCTATCCAGTTTTCTTTAGAATGACAGATAATAGAGTTTTTGAGTGTACGATGCCATCTTTCCAAAATTCCATTTGCAGCTGGATGATAAGCGGAAGTCCTAATTCGCTCGCAACCTACAAGGTTGGTGAGAGCTTTGAAGATTGCTGCTTCAAATTGAGGACCTTGATCCGTGGTAATTGTATGCGGAGAACCAAATCTTGCTATCCAATGAGTATAGAAGGCCGTTGCGACAGTATCAGCAGAAATTTCAATTAGAGGTATTGCTTCAGGTCATCTCGAAAATCTGTCAATCATAGTCAAAAGATATCGATATTTCTGACAAATAGGAAGAGGTCCAACTAAATCTAGATGAACATGCTGAAAGCGTTGATCAGATACGGCAATTTTTTGAGGAATATTCTTTGTATGTTTACTAATCTTGGATCGTTGACAAGATAAACAAGTTCGAGACCATTCTTTAATGTCCTTTTTCAAGATAGGCCATATAAACTATTGTTGTATTAATATACAGGTTGCTCGGCCACTAGGGTGTGCTAGACCATGAACAACATCGAAAATTTTTCTTCGTAGAAGTAGTGGTATATAAGGACGAATATTAACTGTAGAGCAATTACAGTAAATTGGGGCAGTCGAACCTGTAAGTGTCAATTTTTGTAATTTGAGAGAAGAATTTGCAAGCAATGATTCTAATTCTTCGTCATCTTTTTGAAATTTAGCCAGATTGTCTAATGAAACAATAACTGACATAGAGATAGATTCAATTCTTGAAAACGCGTCAGCGGCAACATTTTCTTTTCCTGAAATAAATTCAATATCAGTAGAAAATTGTGCAATGAAATCAAGCTGGCGAATTTGTCTAGGAGAAGCTTTATCCAACTTCTGTCTAAACGCATAAATCAATGGTTTATGATCGGTACGAATAAGTAATTGACGTCCTTCCAAGATATATCGAAAATGTTTAATGGCTAAATAAATACCGAGTAATTCACGATCGTAAGTGCTATAATTCTTCTGAGTGTTGTCTAATTTTCTTGAGAAAAATGCTATTGGTCTGTTAACTTCATCTACAACTTGTTCCAGGGAAGCACCTACTGCAATGTCAGAAGCATCACTTGTTAAAATAAGAGGAACTGTTGAAGCAGGATGCGATAAAATAGTGGCATTCAGAAGCTCATTGCATTTTTTAAAAGCAGCTTCAGCTTCCGGAGTCCAAGTAACTAATCTTTTGTCTTTACGCTTGCTGTCTTTTAAATAATCAGTAAGAACAGCTTGATGTGATGCGGCATTCTTTAAGCTTCTGCGGTAGAAATTAATTATCCCTAAAAATCTTCTCAAATCATGTATCGTTTGTGGTTTTTTATAATTAATAATTGCTTGAACTTTGTCTGTTAAAGGTTTAATTCCTTGTTTGGAAACCAAGAATCCAAGAAAAGGAACTTCTTCAAGACCAAAAAGACATTTGGAAAGATTAATGGTTAATCCAAATTGTTTCAAGCGAGAGAAAATAATTCGAAGATGTTGTATATGTTCCTTGTCATCGGAGGAAGCAATAAGTATGTCATCGAGATAACAGAAACAAAAGTTAAGTCCAGAAAGAATGGTGTTCATCAGGCGCTGAAAAGTTTGAGCTGCATTCCTTAAACCAAAGGGCATAACCAGAAATTCGAATAAGCCAAAAGGAGTAGTTACAGCCGTCTTGGGAATATCTTCTTCAGCAACAGGTACTTGATAATATGCCTTGACTAAATCAATTTTGGTAAATATATTTTTGTTGTACAGGCCCGCAGTAAAATCTTGAATGTGAGGGAGTGGATATCTATCTGGAATGGTGGCAGCATTGAGGGCTCTGTAATCTCCACAAAGTCTCCATGAATTTGAGCTACCTTTAGGAACCATATGAAGTGGAGCCGCCCAATTACTACTTGAAGGACGACAAATTCCTTGCTCAACCATGGACTTAAATTCGTCTCGAGCAAATTTCAATTTTTCTGGAGATAATCTTCGTGGAGTTGAGGCAATCGGAGGACATTTAGTAACAATGTGATGTTCTACATGATGTATCTTGTCTGCAGAAATTGGAGAAAATCGAGTCAGCTCTGGAAACTCTGTCAAAATCCTGTGAAATGGTGAGTTGGAAGAAGTGGTTCTAGATAGCTTCCCTTTATTAGTTAAACCGGTGACACTATCTAAAATTCGCTTGTTCTTTATATCGACAAGTAAGCCATAATGACTTAAAAAGTCTGCACCGATGATAGGACGCTGAATATCAGCTATGCAAAATTTCCACTTGAATTCCCTGCGTAAGCCAAAATTTAAAATATATGTTTTTGATCCGTATGTATTTATGGTTGTTCCATTAGCAGCGTAGAGCTTCAGCGATGCAGATTTAACACAGCGAACCAGTCTCCTAGGAATCAGAGATATGTCTGCACCTGTATCTACAAGGAAATTGAGAGCGGAAGATCTATCTGTGACAATGAGACGATTGTTAGGTGAACCGTTGTCAGCCGTCTCAATACACAACGGTATATTTAGTTTTCCGATTTCTCAGTAAGATTCTTGGACATAGAACAAGGTATGGTACATTTTTTAGCCTTATCACCAAACTTCTTATGATAAAAGCAAATTTGATCTTTATCTTTGTCTTTATTTCTATTATTACCTCTCGAAGATGATCTATATCTTTTTTGAGATCTACTTCGAAATCTCGATCTATCGCGTTTATGTCTAATTTCTAAAGCCACAATTCTTCGTTCCAGACCATCAAAATTAGGAGAAGTTGACGCTACAGGAGAAGCTATTGTTGCCACTTGGAGTCCGGAATCACGATTTTATCCGCTAATTCAGCCAATTTAACTAACGGAGATTCTTCAACAACAGCTAGAGTAGCTTGAATTCGGGTAGGTAAACATTGCAGCCAAATCGAATGTAAAACATTTTCCGAAATTGATCCTCTTGATAATTGTTTTAATTCTCGAAGCAATTCTGACGGCTTTTTGTCATTCAATTCAATTCCCGCTAATAACTGTCGTAACCTTTTTTCTTCGGAATCGGTGAAGCGATTAATTAATAAATTTTTTAAGTGCAAATATTTATCTTTTTTAGGTGGATTTTCTACAATCTCTGAAACGGCAACAAGAGCTTGTTCGTCCAAATGTCTAATTACGGTATTATATTTAATATCTTCTGACCGTATCCGGAAAACGAGAAACTCGCTCTCCAGTTGAACGAACCAAAGTTTCGGCTGTTTATGCCAAAAGTTAGGTAATTTTAAAAGTCTGAACTCATTTGAGTTAATCTCTCTCTCTCTTGACTCACCTTGTTGTGGAAGATCATTGATAGGAAAATTTAATGTCCTTGTACTTGCAGGCTGTTGTTCGAAGTTTTCAAAGGGGACGGTCTCTGATGCAGGAGTAGCAGTTGTAGATCTCTCGATAGGCATGATGAAATTTTGAAGAGAAGTTGAATCGAAGTCCTGAAGTTCAAATAAATCTCAGCAATCTGAAGAATTAGCCGCTGCGAGAGAAGTCTTCTCTTGGAACGGGATCAAAACAGCACCAAGAAATTGCGATAACTCCAGCGTTCGAATTTTCCGCACAAATAATTATATTTGAATTGTCAGATCACGTCGGGGTCACCAGTTGTGGAGTTTACCGCGAGAAATAACCAGATTTGTTAGTTTTTTAATATTTATATTTAGAGAACAAATTAATAGGTCTTTACAGGACTTTGTATCAAGAAGGAATAATAAAAGAATTATATTTACAAATTGACAAACGTTGTTAAGAGTAAATTAATAAATTAATAAAAAGTGTGAATGTATAACAAATTAGAAAGTGTGAATCTTCAAGTTGGTAAGTGTGAATCTTTAAGTTGCTAAGTAAGTACCCAGTAAGCAAAAAATCATTGCTACAACGTTATTATAATGATATTTACTAACATAGTAATGTTGTCAAGTATGTAGTTTTTAACATTGTATGCAACATCATTATGAACAAACTTTGACACCGATTTAGAGGTTTCGGTAATGTTGAAATAACATTTTCTATGTCGTTACAAGTAATATTGCATTAAATATTGTTTTAACATTCTGATAATGTTTCTCATAAAATTAAATTAATAATAAAACAACGTTAGTATCAACATCCACATAACTACATATTAATATCACAATAATATTAATTCTAACATTAATTTAATTAATTTTTATTTCTTTTTATTTAAAAAAAAAATTGTCCCCTATGGGGTTTTTCACAATTTTTCCACACTATTCCCTCCTTTCTCCATCTTCATTCCCCTTTCGCCCTTCTCACCATTCCCTCTTTCCTTCTCTATCCTCCAACCTTTTAAATAAAGGCATGTGGGGATTGGGTCCGACCGGATTCGAACCCGGGACCCGTCAACTGTCAGACTGTCAGTCCGCGACTTACCAGTCGACACCACTTATCATCCTAATAATTGATTTTTATTATTTTATTTATATTTTATATAACATATTTTCAACAGTTTTTCAATATTAATAGAATGTCTAAATATGTATTGTATTTTTGTGTATTTCTGAATAATATTTCTATCGTTATTAAGGAATAATTGTATCACAAATATATACACACATAAAGTACAAGAAAAATATTTATATTTCCATATAATTAAATACAAAAAATGTATTATAAGATCAAGTACTTTTGGACACCTAAAAAAATACTGAGAAACAAAAGAAAATAAAAATTATACTAAACTAAAAAATACTCAGAAACATAAGAAAATATAAACAAAATATAATAATAGTCTAAAGATATGTATGAAGTAAATAATAAATGAAATAAATAAATTAATAATACGACGTTTAATATAATTCTTCATTGGAATAATTAATAACAAAAAATATATCCGTAAATTATAAATGGTACACAAAGATCTTGTGTGTTGTATCTTATTAGCGCGACTCTGTCGCGATCAGATGACTCTGGCCGATATTCATAGTCGGTTCTTACATTTAAGATCGTCTTAAGTATAATCTTAAAAGATGTCATAAGCCTATCACAGAGCTGTATTAGCATCTTAAGACATATTACTTAAGATGGTCTTGAAATAAGAACGGACTATGAATACTGGCCTCTGTCGTGATCAGTAATGTATTGACGCATGTACGATAAAAATTCCGTCGTCAATTTGTCCCACCTACTGATTTTCGCGCAATTTCGATCAATGCATGAATGCATATGACACATATGAATATGTATGGGCGAAACGTAAAAGTCTAATTTATAAAATCACATAATTCGTATAATAGCATATTTTTACGCAGAATAGCCGATACATATTTAAAGTAAATCACATATTTAAAAATATATATTGTATATTATTTAAGATTACGCACATAATTAATAAATTATTTTTCAACGCGCACGAATTTTTAACTGATATTTTGTATTTACTTCTAATAAACGTATTAATAACATATAAGAAACATATTGACTTATGTTTTTAAAATATTTTAAAAAGATTTTAAGAGCAATATTAGTAAGTAATATTTTTAAAATATTCTAATAAACGTATTAATAACATTTAAGAAACATTTTGACTAATGTTTTTAAAATATTATATTAATATTTTGAGAGCGATGTTATTAAATAATATTTTTAAAATATTTATAAAACATAAGTTAAAATATTTTTTAAATGTTATTAATACGTTTATTAAAATATTTTACAAATATTTATAAAACATTATATCATAACATTTAGAAAATTTATATAAAATCAACATTTTAAAATGTTGATCAAATGTTTCTTGCTTACTGGGTAATCTTCATTATCGATGAGTTGCCACAGTTCAGCGAAAAGAGCAGACCTCTAGTGTTACACAGTGTAGACTTGTAGTTGGAACGCTACTTAGTTTTTTATTTCACCGCCAGAGTGCAGAGCAGTCATTTTACATAGGCCCGTATTCATAGGCCTAGTTTACATCCAACCATCCAATCCCGATTCACTCCGAAGTGAACTGGATTTAGGGAACGTTTACACTGGATTGATCTCCTAGTAAGAGCGGAATGAAAGTAAAATGTCAGAGTTGCCAACCTAGTAAATTATAAACATAATTTATAAATTTGAAATTATAAGGTGAACGTTATTATGTTTATTCAGAATAATAATTTACATTATTTATTTATTTCTTTGGTTTTGTTTCATTATTACTCTCATTATTATTGTTATTTACCTTACTAGGATTTACCTTACTAGTATTGCCAGTGCTAATATTGATACTCTTATCAATATTACTAGTTTTGTCAATAGTAGTATTAGTATTTTTATGAATTTCATTATTATCGCTATTATCGTCGATATTATCTACAACACTAGTATCGACATTTGTTGAATTTTTAATCTTACTAGGCATCACTCCAACGTCACGTGAGGTACTAAGCACTGATCCATCAAACGGATCCGGTACATTATCATACATTTTTAAATCTATAATATTTGATGACTGAATCTCACTATTTTCATATTGTCTAACATTTGTTGAGTCTACTCCTACTTGAATACTGATTGGTCTATGTCCAAAGATTTCCTGTAACTCGTCAAAATAAGGACACTTTACCTTTGTGTCAGCACCACTCTGTCATAGTGCACGACGAGCATTATTGTAGTTTTCTAAAATGATAAAAATAAGATTTATTATAGTATACATAAAAAACTATATTAATAATTAATATTTCATTGCTGAATAATTTAATTAAAATGATTTATTATAAAGAAAAACGAGTTATAATTGTTGACATTTTATTAATTCACATTAAAAACTGAACATTGCAAAATTTAATTTTTAACGGTCCAAAAAGCGTTTTGCATTGTCACATTATGATGTTACATAAGATGTGACGTTGAACTTTTAAGGATTAATAGACAATGTATTTAAATTTAAATAATTTGTCCTTATTATTTGACATCTCAACACATTAATTAATAAAACAACTATTAAATAAATTCATTCAAAACTTGTACTTAACCTTCAATGTAAATTTTGCAGAAAAAATATTAGATTAATAAAATTATTAATTTATTAATTTATACATATTATATTGTTAAAATTTACGTTTTAAACTTTTATATTTTATTTGAAAATTTGTTTTGCATCCCGTATTATTCCGTTTTTATTTATATCATTCTCCAATGACTTAAAAATATCAGTTGTTCTGAATCTTTTACTGTCCATTAGGTCAGCAATTTGTTTTTTTTTTAATAATATTAAAAGAGCTATAATTTCGTGGTATAACCAAACATCTCGTCGTCGATCCATTTATATTTAATACATTCACTTCAAAATTATTTGTCAACGTTTGTAAGACTTAAGACACAAGACAGTATTGTGCGTTACTAAAAACAAAGATTTAAAGCATAAAACATTATCTTAACATTATAAGCCAACCATTCTGCTCAGTCCTTTAAGTCTGGTCTTCGGTCGTCTTAAGATCCCATTCAACCAATCAAATGGCCGCATAGCATCTCAAGACCGTACTTAAGACAATCTTAAATATAAGATCGGACTATGAAAATACGGGCCATAGCTTTTTCAAAGTTTCAAGGCCTTGCGCACAATAGAGAAAATATGGAATAAGAATAAATATTAAATATTAGAAATAGGAATAGAGATTAAATGTAACGCACAATGAAAAAGAATAAAATATCAAATATAAATATAGGAATGCGTCCTGCAGCATTAACATAACCAAAAATATTTATATTTTAGCTTATAAATTTAAACAATACCCTGGTGGAAATAATTATACAACTTTTAACGCGAAAATTATGCGAAAACTATGATGTTTTATAATGTAATTACAACTTTTTAAATTATTTCTACGTCATTTTTACGTCAAACTAACGCGATTTGGGCCATGTTTGTAGTTTTTTATAAATTTAGAAAGTTATGGTTTTCTACAACTACATTACGTCCCATACAGCACAGAAAGGTACAATAAACGGGCGATTTTCACACATTCGGACATTTATCTGTCCGATTTCTGAACAATCAGTTCAATATCTGAATTCCCTGTATTGGGCTCGTATCAAAAAAATTAAACTGATAGAAATAGTTATGACACCTTTAATCTTAATATCCGCTTTTTGCAAGCTTTATATAATTCTCATGACTAAAACTTAAATACGAGATAGATAGCGCATCGCACGTTGCATAGCGGTAAACGAACGAACTAGCGACTACTGAATACTGTTTTCTGTAATGTTTTTGGAATGTTGCTATAACATTTCTCATGAAATATTACAGTTACATGTCTCTATATTAATATAACTATAATGTCTCTACAATATTACATTGCAACTTGCAAGTTTGTAACATTGCTGCAATGTAATTGTAATGTTCTGTGCTGTATGGGGTAGTTTAGTTGTAGAAAATCTCAACTTTCTACGTAACAGATTATTACAGCATATACAAACTTTAATATCAAACTTAAATTTGTTATATCCTCCAAACCAATGCCGTCCCCCATTTCTTTCTTGCAGAGAATTACTCAAAATAACCTCTCCTACATATTTAAGGCGATAAAATTGGTGAGGTGTAACCTTTTATGCAGTTTTACTGTGTAAAGTTGTAGAATGATGTGAATAGTTGTGATTTTTATGATAATCTACAACTTCTACAACTTACTACATCGCTCATAAAATATTCATGGGATGTTGTAGAAAGTTTGTGAATAGTTATGATTTTTACGATAATCTACAATTTATACAACTTACTACATTATTCACAAAAATGTTTGTAAAAATTGTAGAAATTTGTAAAAATTTTTTAAACTTACTACAACTTATTAGAACTTATGAATTTCTACAATTTTCACAAATTGGTAGAAAGTTGTGATTTATTGTTGAAAATTTCAATTTTTAATAGAAATACGTAAATTATTGTAAAATTATTTTCACCAGGGTATGGATTTAGACATTGTTAACTCAGTACAATATAAGGAAATTTCTAATCTCAGAGCAACATTTTTATTATCATGTTTAGTTTTTCAATTAATGGGAATTTTATTTATATTAAAAAGGGGAAAAAAAACTTTAGAGAAATAGACGTTGGTGGATTTGTCCTATCAATTTACAAAGAGATTGATCTAGATGATTTTTCAACTTTTGTGAAAGAGCTTGAAAATGATGCAGATCTCTTTTCTCGATATAGAATGATATCAGAAATATATAATAATCTTTTAGAAAAATTTTTTCATTTCTAATTAACAACAGTTTTAAAAAACCTTAACTCCAGCACAGCGTTTATTAATGACGCTAAGGTATTTATTTAAATTTTTAAAAATTTGGTATTACAATAGTTTCTACAAAAATACTTAAAAAATACTTTTTAGACGTTCAGAATTAAGTAATGTTTTCTTAATTTTTTCTTGAGAATGTTCTGTTTTCTATGTCAACTAGTGTATTTTGTAAAAATTAAATTATATTTTCTTCATTTATATTCATGTTCATACCGTTCTCCACCGATATATTAATATTTATATTCTTTATATTATTCACATGTTTAACATAATATCTAGATTTCGTGTATTCTTGGCCGGCCGCCATAAGTTATATTTAATATTCCGTCATTTTTATTCCTTATTCCTAATTTTCAATGCATTGTACGTTAGTCTAATTTATTTCCTTGTTTTGAAATAAAATAATTTCTAATTCTTATTCCTAATATTTAATATTTAATATTTATTCCTAATATTTTTTCTATTGTGCGCAGGGCTTAAGTCTTTTAAGTTTTTTAAATTTTTTAAATAGTTTACCTCTCCTACTGGAATACCACTCCGTAGAAAAGAAAGTAGTACCAAATGTAAGAATGTTGGTATCCATGGAGGGACACAAAACAATGACACAGTCGTACACAGCATTTTAGCTGTGTACGATTGTGTCGTAGTTGGAAAGCACCGGGTCGTACACTGTGTTACACAAGGTTTATTCGCGTCGCATGCCCCAACATGCTCCTACTCACTCCAATGCGCTCCAATACGTTCACGTCATTGAAACTAATATGGCGACTAGGTGTTCGCGTCGCGTTAGAGCATACTCTAAGGAGCAATTAGGAGGATGCTCTATTTGCATCATCTTCGAAGGTGGTGCAGTTGGGGCAAATGTTATGCGCGCATGCGTATAACAGTTGAAAACGAGTGTTGTGTCAAAAAAAAAGAAATTGTGAGCTTAGAAGAGTAATGAATTGGGTACAAAATATTTGAATAAAAAAGAAAATTTAAATAAAAAAACTAGAAATCCAAACAAATTAACAATCATGGAGACTATTTTTAAGTACTCAGGTAAGAATTTTTTATACAAGATTTTAGTATATGATGCTGATTGCTTAAATACGCAGTACTTTATTTACATTTTTATTACCTAATTAACTAATAATAAATTCTAGATGGATTAAATGGTTTTATTCTAAGATAATTTATATGACTCATGTTTATATTTTGTTTGAATTAATACGTGCACAAACATAGTAATTGTTTTACGCACGACATATTATCCAGTTGTAACAAGGCACGATGTGCCTCATTACTAAAACGGCCTCTCGGGCCGACCATCCGCCCGAAAGCGAGGCTCGGCGCTCCCAAAGTTTTGGGGCCCAAACGCCGACATTAGTGGCGCGGCCTCCACTGGAGGGACCGCCCCCACCACGCGCTGTCGGGTATATATGGCGCGCCGGCGAGCACTTCGACCACTAATGCTAGAACTGAGACCCAAGCAACACGCAATCGTAGTGGGGAGAATGACGCACACAAGCGAAAACCGCGTACGTGTGAACTCGGCGCCAATCGGCGCTTCACATGTACGCGGTTCGCTTGTGTGTTATCCCCCTCCACTTCGATTGCATGTTGCTCGCGTCTCAATTCTGGCATCACTGGCTTCGACACCAGTCCCGATCCCGACTCCCGTGACTCCGGATCCCAGACTACTGAGTAGTCACTACTCCTTGCCTCCGCAAAACCAGACAGCGGGTGTACTCGCTGTATCGCCGGGTGAACCCGGATACTGGTTCCGCTTCTCCGATACCGCTAAAGCCAGGCAGCGGGTGTACTCGCTGTGACGCCGAGAGTACCCGGTTGCTGGCTACCGCTTTTCCGATATCGCTAAAACCAGACAGCGGGCGTACTCGCTGTGACGCCGAGAGTACCCGGTTGCTAGCTACCGCTTCTCCGATACCGCTAAAACCAGGCAGCGGGCGTACTCGCTGTGATGCCGGGAGTACCCGTTTGCTGGCTACCGCTTCTCCGATACCGTTAAAACCAGGCAGCGAGCGTACTCGCTGTGACGCCGAGAGCACCCGGTCGCTGGTTCAGCTTCTGCGTAGCTCTCCGCTTATATATATCCCGGGTAGATTTAAGCTCACCGCTTGTCTGTCGCTCGACGGCTTCGCACGCCTTCTGCGTGGCTTCCTCGTATATATTCCGCGTAGTCGCAAGGCTGCCAGATTGCAGCCGTTTACAGCATGTGGAGGGGATACGCTGGATAGGAGGGGGATAGCGCATACCAATGGCGTTGATGGAACCGCTCCAAATTCCGCCGGAAAGCGCCGAGCGACGGTCTCTGCCGCACCGCCGCCGGGGCCGCCCGAACACCGCCGAATCCATTTGGCAATAATTACTCGCATTAAGCGAGAACAATCGGGCCCGACGATTAACGCCAAAATTACCCAAACGGGTAATTTCGGAGAATAAAAAGAGCGACCCGACGAAGGAAAATTCATTCCGGCTTCCGTTCTGATTAGAGCCAGTACGGCGCCTGAGAAGAAACCGAACCAAGACAGACTTCTTCGAAGAGAAAGAAACGGGGTTGGGCGCACCCAGCCTCCGCCGAGCGCTTTCGGCAGTTTGAAAACTCCTTGCATACCTTGCAACGACAAGATCAACGGGTAGGGAGCTCCCTGCCGCTGACGGGTGCTCTCGTCGGCCGTTGCATCCCAGTACCGTCATCCGTACCAGAAATCAGAATTGCATCTAGCCAGCAATTAAACGCTAGATTTAACATACGCGCCTACACGCGCTCTCGCGCCTTCGCGCCCGCGTGCCCGTACTCCCCGCGCCTATCTCGCTCACGCATATATGTACGTCAACAAAGCCACGCGCTTGGCATTTAAAGAGCCGAAGACGGGCAAAAACGCGGCGATAATAAGCTGACCCGCTTATAGAATTCTACGAACTATAAATCGCTCGAAGCCGACTGCATTACTGTATCGATCGGACTTTTAAATAAAGGTTTTCATCGCCCAGTCCGATCCGACACCATTACACTGTAAATATACATTTAATCGTTCATTACACGCACACCGTTCACGTTACACAACACATACTGCACATATACTTATTATACACAGTACTTATAGGTACACCGCGTTCACGCTATACTGTACATACCGAATACACATTTAACCGTTCATTACACGTACACCGTTCACGTTGCTGATTCACCGCACTCACGCATATATACCGCACATATACTGCACATAGTATACACAGCGCTCACACATATCCGTATACTGTGCATATACACATACCTCGTTCACACATACGTATTTTTATACACACGCGTACTTCTTACACTCTGTACACAGTTATACACACGCATACCTCATACACATTGTACATCTTTATACACGCATACTTCTTACACTCGGTGCACTTATACACGTACACACTCATCACACTTGTACATGCACACAAACTGACTCAATAAACATCTTTTACTGTACATCCGTTTGATTGTTTCGTAGCCCTTTCCGAGCCCTGATCCCGGCTAACGATTCCGAGCCGTCTCGCGAAAGCGGCACGTTACAATATAATATACTATAGTATAATAAAATAAAATATAGTATGTTGTAATAATGGAATATAATATTGTTGCGCCCGCGGCTCGATCTTAATCGATCTCGCGACTCGCTTTCTCACACACCAACACTCGCGCGTAAATAAGAACACTAATTATGAATGTAACTTAATAACTTTAATGAAACAGAACACAAGGTGAACACAGAAATATAATAAAACAATAACCGTCGAAAAGATACGTCCGATAGATCCAGCGATACCAGATCGAATCTCTCTAACGTTGTCTAATCAATACCAGCTCGTTGCTAAGGACGCTTCGCGACTTCTAATGTACTGGGCGTCTGGCTCAAACTCAATGCGAGTGCAACACTACCCTCCCTCTTCAGAATTGTCGTCCCGACAATCCACATGGATAGTGTATAAACGGTGCTTCGTTCCCTCATCACGGACTCCAAGGTGACCGGACGATTCCTTGCCCTCCCCGAGCTGCTGCAACGGGTTACCAGGCTACGTCCTCTTCTGGATCCGTTCCCTTAGGGAACCATCTTCAGGGCAGGTCCCCAATCGGCCCCTCTTCTGGAGAGAGTTGGCCAAACTCTCCCCCTCCCTGTCGACTCCAGGACGACCTCCCAAATCCCTCCATTGCAGGGATTCCTCCGTCTTTCTTCGCTGAGCGCTGCCCTTTTTTTTAGCTTTCTGTCGCAGGGTGTCGTTAATGCTGAATCTCTTCAAGTTCATCGGACAAAGGGGGGGAGATAACTTTCCGTAGACCCAACGTCTCGCAAGACTCCCTAAGTCCCTCCCTCGGCATTCGCCTTACGCTCCACGGATTAAAAACCGTGAACGAGGCAGTCTTCTTAGGTAGACCACTCTTTTGATAGAAGGCTTTTTTTCTAAGAAAGAAATAAACAATACATGCAGTAATTCTAAACAACGTAACTTTTTAAGTTTATGTGATAAAAAAAATGATTAATAAATAATCGAGGCATTTCTCTCGTAAGTCGAACCCGCCCCGCTGAATTCAATTAAACCGCGTTTTCCTCTTCGTGAGGGCATTCGGAGCGAAAATGCCCCGTCTTGCCGCATGTCTAACACTCCCTCCGGTTGGAAGTGAAATTGTTTCCTCACCATTTTTCTTTTCGGTCGTCTTCTCTTTTTCCTTTCCCATCATTCCCTTCCCCTTTAGTTCCTTTCCGCGCGTCTTTCCTCTCAAACTCGCGGCTAACGCGATAGACTTTGTCGCATCACTCCAGCTATTCACGCGCGCGATAACAAGAAATTGGGGGAGGATTTCCCGCAGCGGAGCCGTCCCGTCAAATGTATCGGGCTTCAGCTTGAAACCCAATCTTGAACGGACATCATTTTCCCTCTCATTATTCGTCACAATATTCTCGAAAGCTCTATTAATGGAAGGACTTAGCTGATTATGCGACTGAAGATTCCTGTCCATCCGGCGAATCTTCTCGTCTCGCTGGCGCAGAAGAACATCGAATGAAGCTCGTTGTTGTTGCTGCTCCTCTCGTAGTAAACGAATCTCCTGTACCGCGGCCTCGAGAGTCATCGCTACCGTCGCTATTTCAGACATCGGAGTTCGAAGGGGGGTCGCCGCTCGCATCCTCTTTCGCGTTGACACTCCGGTATCGGATTGTGAGCTCTGCTGTTCTGCGCTCATTTCGGCTTCTCCAAAGAAAAATTCGTCGTTGTTCTCGATCCCGGACGAGTCCCCAAAGTGTTACGCCCGCGGTTCGATCTTAATCGATCTCGCGACTCGCTTTCTCACACACCAACACTCGCGCGTAAATAAGAACACTAATTATGAATGTAACTTAATAACTTTAATGAAACAGAACACAAGAGGAACACAGAAATATAATAAAATGATAACCGTCGGAAAAATATGTCCGATAGATCCGGTGATATCAGATCGAATCTCTCTAACGTTATCTAATCAATACCAGCTCGTTGCTAAGGACGTTTCGCGACTTCTAATGTACTGGGCGTCTGACTCAAACTCAATGCGAGTGCAACAATATAATATAATAAAGAATATAATATAAAATATAAGAATATAATATAATATAATGTAATGTGATATTTGATGTGATACAATGTAATATAATATAATATATATTGGCATCTATGTATATTCTTGAAAGAAGGGACACGTAAAAAGTTTTTTTGTAAAAAACGGTACGAAATAAATATACTACTACTGATCAAAATTAATTGTTTTATCCAATCTTTCTGGATTTTCAATGGGACATTTAAACTTTCTTGAGCGAGATGTAATGTGCAAAAGTACTTTAATTATCAACATTATCGTTTTGTGATATTGACTGTTCCTCCATAACGTTACAATTTTTTATTTTTTTATAAATTTGCTCTGGATTTGCAATATCAAGTGTTTGTATTTCGCTCAACTCTGAAACAATAAATACATTTCTTCAATAAAAATATATTTACATAAAAAGATATTAAATAGATAATAAATAAATTACCAATATTGCTGTTTTGCAACGTTAACTGTACTTCCATTATGTCATCAGTAATGTACGATTCTATTTGCTAATGTTGCTGGGAAAGTGTTTACTGTAATATCATTTTTGATATTCACATTTTTTAGCGTTAATTGTACATTTTTAATGTCATCATTTATATTTAATAAATAATTGTTGATGTCCACATTTATTGACGTTGACAACTCTTTTATCCCATTATTATCGTTAACTCTATTTTCTATTATTGACTATCCATGACATCATTAATAAAATATACTGAAGTTGGTTGCTCTTTCATTATGTCACTGATGATAAAATTTTTTTGCGTTAATTGTGCCATGGTGGAAAGAAAGTAAGGTGTGCTCATACTGAGGACGCGTTTTCGTATTCTGCGCATTGTACCAGTCGCCTCCATTTTTAAATTCCTGTGTTTATGTCAAAAGGCATTTAACCTTAATTTCAGACTCTGTACTGCAGAATGGGTGACAGGTGAAACTGAGCAAGAGAGTGTGTTTGCGATTTCTGAGAGATTTTAGACCAATAAGTAAGCGATAGAAACAGTAGTAGAAGCTGGCAACAAAGTATAATAAAAGTGCGGTCAGTATAATCAAACAGTTATTGGAGGAAGGTCCAGAGAAGACTCTCAAAGGCCGAAATAAGCTATATTATTTCGGCCCTGGATGAGAGGTTAGGAAGAAGAGGAACAACGGCTCAAGATGGCGAGATAGGAAAGAGATATGTAGACAAGAAACCAGATAAAGAGAGAGGAGTTAGGATCAATACGCTAGGTAGAAGAATAACGGTAGATAGGGAAAAATATGAAAAATTCTGTGAAGACGTGTTAAAATATAGAAAATTAGCTAGAGGAAAAGTCAGGCGCCAAAATAAAAATAAAAGGTAAAGGAGAAAGGCAGAGTAAGAAGAAAAAAATAGAGGAGGAAAAAAAATGATGATGAAAAACAAAACAAGAGTAAAGATAGGTTTATGGAGAATAGGATAATGCAGGGACATAGAGTAGAAGAGGCGATAGAGATAGATAGCAATAGTAAGGAAGATAATGAAATAGACAAGAATAAACAAGGTAGTAGGGAGATAGAGGATAGGATTGAAAAAGAAATAAACAATACAGTCCTAAAGAAAAAGGATAATAAAGTAAAGATGATAATCAATAAAGATAGGTTAAGATATGAAGAAAAGATAGGGGACAAGGATAGGGAAATCCTCCGAAAATAGGAATTATAGATTTAAGAGCGGACACAGAGGAGAGATTATGGTCGAGACAAATGTTGATCCTAAATATAGTTCGAAGAATAGAGCACATAATGCAATTAAGATTGCATCACTAATATATAGAATAGGAATTAAAATAGAAAAGATAAGAAATATCGGATTTAGTAGATCAATAATATATTGTAAGAATATAGTTGAAGCGAACAGATGCCTGGACCGGGAGAGGCTCACTTGCGCACAGTATAATTGGACACGTTGCAATTGCACACCGTGCTATTAGACACATGAAGTTGCGCACAGTTCTTTTACGCACAGTTCTTTTGCGCACAGTTCATTTGCCCACAGTTCATTTGCGCACACGTTCTTAAGGCACCCCTACCGACGGGGTGGGTGCGGGAGGGGGGCCGAAGGCCCTTGCACCCCCCGTGTGTGTGTGTGTGAGTGTGTATTTTTACCTAATTATTCTAATTATTTAGTTAAATAAACTGTGTAAAAGAACTGTGCGCAAAAGAACCGTGCGCATCTTCTGTGTCTAATAGCACGGTGTGCAATTGCAATGTGTGCAATTGTACTGTGCGCAAATGAAGGCTTCTCGCCTGGACCTGGGTAAAGGAACAGAGGAACAACAGATACATTTTTCGATTCCAAACAGGGTGAAGAGATGTAAAGGTGTGATAACAGAATGGGAGCTGGAGATGCCCTTACACGAGCTGGTAGAAGCCATGGAGGATACATCCGGAATAATGCAAATTGAAAGAATGTAAAAAGATTTAGAGATGCAAAGAGTGGAGAATACAAGACTGACTTTACACACCATATTCTGATAACGATGGAAGGCAACGAATTCCCCAAAGAATTTAGAATATTTGGAGGATTAGTAGCAATTAGGGTAAGACCATATATAGAACCAGTAAAACAGTGTTATCAATGTTTCAGATTTGGACACATCCAGTCAGTTTGTAAGGCTGAGAAGAAATGCATAAATTATGGAAATAAGTATCATGGCAGGTGTGAAAAAGAGGCTACATGTGCAAATTGTGGCGAGGACCACAAACCTACAAATAAAAGATGTGCAATATATGATTATAACTATCAATTAAAAAGAGTAATGGCAGAAAGAAACATATCATTACAAGAGGCAAAGAATTTTATAAGGAGAGAGAGTAACAGGGAAGTAATACATTATGGTAACTTGAAAGAATGGCCAGAACTTAATCATAATGAACCAGATAGAAGACAAAATGAGCTACGCAACGGAAGGACAGAGATGGGTAAGAAAAACTACAGTGCAGCGAATAAAGCGAATAAAGAAGAAAAACAAAAAGAGGATAGTAGGAAGGGACAAGATAATAAGCTAAGCAGAATACAGGAAGCAATAATAGAAGAGAGAGAAGATATTAGAAGAAATTCAGAAAGAAGAAACCAAGTAAGTTATCTAAGGAACAGCAATCCAAGAGAAGGAGATATAATTAGAAATAGAAGAGGATTGGTCCGGGATGATATCCTTAGACAGTATGATAATACAGAGATAGAGAAACTGAAATATTTAGTTCAGAGAAACGAAGATAGATTTAAAGACATTGAAGAAAAATTGGATAAAATAGTAGTCATGATAACGCAACGAGATATAAATATAAAATATAGAAGTAAAAGTGGAACAGAAGGAGTAAATAAAGAAAAAATAACTACACAAGAAGATCATGGACATAAAGATATTACTATGGAATGCGAGAGGATGGAACAATAAGAAAGAGGAATTGTATAAAAGAGTACAAGAATATGACATTAGCGTGATTATAGAAACGAAAAGCAAAGAATACGATCTATTCAGAGTACCAGGATATAATAAGATAGAAAAACAAAGAGATGATCAAAATGGTGGAGGAGTTACCATGTTTATCAAAAAAAGTATACAAGTAAAAGTATTAGAAGAGACGCGAAACATCTTAGACAATATGGAAATATTAGGAGTAAAATGTAGAGGATTGAGTAAAGAAATTAATATTATAGGAATATATAGAAGACCTGGAAGAGTGGAACGAAGGGGAGTGTGGAAAGAAATAATAAATATGTATAAAATTAAACCAGAGGAATCAACAATAATGCTAGGAGACTTTAATGCGCACAGTCAAGTGTGGAATTGTGGGGATACAGACAGCAATGGAAATAACTTATTAGAAGAAGCGGAAGATATGAATATGGTAATAGTTAATAGAGATACGTTGTCAAGAATAGGAGAAGGAGGAGTAAGACCCTCTAATCTGGATCTGATGTTTACTACGGATGATATATTCGACTATTCCTACTAACATACAAGCAAGAAGAGGACTCTTGGGGCTCAGACCATTATCCAATTATTTTTGAAATGAAGATAAGGGAGAAAAATATACAAAAAACAAACGAATAAAATATCTAAAAAGAAAACTGACTGGAAAGAGTATGAAAAAATAATACGGCAACAAGGATGTGAGTTAGAGAAGCAAGGATATCAGGATAAAACGGAACAAGAGAAATATACGTATATAACAAACATAATCAAGGAGGCAGTTAAGGAAGCAACAGTAGGAAAGAAGAACAATCGGAAAGATAACGAAAATGAAAAAGAGCAAATAAAAAGAAATAATAAAATGAAACAATTAAAAAGACCCAAGAATCCAGTAGAATGGTGGGACGAAGAATGCCAAAAAGCAGTGGAAGAAAGAAAGGGAAAGCTCAAGGAATATATAAAGGAACAAAGCATGAACAACTACATAGAATATAAAAGAACGAGGGCTACAGCAAGAAAAATAATTAAACAAAAGAAAAAAGAAAAGTTTATAGACTTTGTTAGCAACTTAAATAAAAACTCGAACATTAAGTATGTTTGGAATAAGATGAGAGTGATAAAAAATGGCTTTAAAACAGTGGAGTGGAATAAATGGCAAATAGTGGACAGGGATACGACTATCGAAAAAGAAATAGATAAGATTGCTCCAGCATGGGTAGAAACTCGCATAGAAAAAGAAGAAGAAGAAGAGGAAGGGATAAACGAAATAGAAGAGTCAGGAGAAGAAAGGTTAAATAAACGATTTGAATATGAAGAATTTATACGAGCATGCAGTAATGTAAAAGAAAAATCGGCTCCTGGACTAGATCAGATAGAATATAGTACGATTAAACGACTGAGTGAAGACTTTAAAAAAGAAATATTAAACTTGTTTAATTACTGTTTTTTGAAAGGAACACAGTGCAAAGAGTGGAAAGAAAACCAAACGATCTTTATAGATAAACTAGATAAGGAAAAAGTGAGACCGATAACATTGTCGTCATGTATGGGAAAGATTCTAGAAAGGATGGTAAATGAAAGATTGATTTGGTGGGCAGAGAAGAATAAGAAGTTTAATAAGCAGCAGAATGGATTTAGAAAGGGCCGATCATGCACAGATAACACTACAAGAATAACGGCAGAGATCGAGACGGCTATGTTGGAAGAAAAACATGTGATGGCAGCATTTTTGGATGTATCATCGGCTTATGATAATGTCAAAAGGAACGTGCTAGTGAGTAAACTGAAGAGAGAAGGATGTCCTAAGAGAATAGTAACATACATACAGGAATGGATGAATGAAAGAAAAACAAAATTTATTATAAACAAAGAAAAAGAAACAGAACGGATAATACATAAAGGCCTACCACAAGATGGTGTTATCAGCTCGACACTATATGCATTATACACTAAAGATATTGACACAGCACGAAGATACTACAATACGCAGATGATATAGCGGTTTATGTCATAGGAAGAAACCCAGAAAATTTGAAAGAAGAACTAGAAAGAGATATTGCAATTGTAAACCACAATCTAAAGGAATTGGGGCTGGAATTAGCACCGGAGAAAACTCAATTGATAGATTTTAATAAACAAGAAAAAATTTATAAATATCTAACAATGAAGATAGAAGACAAGGAAATAAAACTGATCAAACAAGCAAAGTTCCTGAGTATCTGGTATGATAATCAACTTACGTTCAATAAACAAATAGTAGAAGTGCAAGGTAGAGTACAGAAGAGGACAAACATTCTAAAGTTTTTAAATAGGGTATCATGGGGTACGGAGGTTAACACTTCGATATTAATATACAAAAGCTTTGTAAGATCGATTATGGATTACGGATTGTTTGTGTATTACCCGAGGACTCACAAGGAAAAGAGAGGATGGAAAAGCTACAGTACAAGGCTATTAGAATTGCAATGGGGTACAGAAATAGTACCAACGTAATCCTCATGGAAGCAAGGATTATGAGGATGGAGGAAAGAGCAGGTTTTCTAGCAAGAAGATATTGGACAAAAATTTATGGTTGCAAAAATAAGAAGATGGAAGGTATTATGAACAGGTTAGAGATAGTAGAGTGTAGAAATAATCTAAATAACCCTAATGGAAATAGAAGCGTTCTAACAGAGTCATGGAGACAAACTAAGAAGTATAAAGAAGAGATAGATCAAACAGATGGTTTTATTGTACATAATAAAGATTACTGGGTGTTAACGAAACTAAATTTAGTTAATTTAGAAATAGGTAAGAGTAGGAAGAAAAAAAAATAAGTGACTCAGAATTGTTAGAAGACTTTAGGCAGGAATATAACTTAAGAAAAGACTTACTAGTCATATACACAGATGGATCAAAACAGGAAGGGAAAGAGAGCACAGGAGTAGGAATAGCGATAGAAGGAAAGGAAGTAGCCTATAAAATTAGTTTAAACAAAAAATGCTCAATTTTTACAGCGGAAGCGATAGGAGTAAAAAAAGCGATTGGATATGTACAAGAAAATAATATTAAGACAGATGTGGTAATACTAACGGATTCTGAAAGTGTATGTAAAGCATTAATTAGTAACAGGATTAATGCCTATCAAAATAAATATATTTTTGAAATAAAAGAGAGATTGTTTAACTGGCATAGAGAAAAAGATAGGCAAAGAGAAAACAAGCTGAAAATTATAATAGGATGGATCCCCAGTCATGTCGGGATACAGAGAAATGAAGTAGCAGACATGTTGGCGAAAGAGGCAACAGAGGAAGAACAGGATGATAGAATTAAAGTCTCTATTAGAGATTGGAGTAGGGTATATAGAGAAGAAATGTGCGAAAGAACTAGAACTAGATCAGAATTAGAAGGTAGATACAAAGGGATGAAGTATTTTCAGAAATTTTATGTTAGGGAAAGAAAGGAAGTTTGGTTTAGTAAACTAGATGAATCAAGGGGATTAATCACTATGATAAACCGATTAAAAGCCAATCACTACAATTTGAACGAGTCACTGGCTAGAAAAGGATACATACAAGAAGCAAGATGTGATTGCAGAGCAGAGGTGCAAGATATTCACCATGTAATATTCAGATGCGTAAGATTCGACACAAACAGATCAAAATTATACAGAAGACTAGAAAAGCTGGAAACAGAATACCCGTACAACATCGAGAATTGGTTATCGAAAGTGAACATTGAGCCATTAAGAGCTACCTGGACCTTCCTTAGGGAAATAAACAAGATAATATAGTACTCTCAAAAGGAATAGAGAAAGGAGTGTCAAAAAACCTTTTATTCAAATACAGGTTGACGGCACGGAAAATACCAAATAAAAAAAAGTCTGTACTGCAGTACGGGGTACTGCATGCGAGTGTGTTGATTTTGAATATATTAATATGCCTTCATGTGCAGTGAAAAGTTGCCAAAATTACACAGGGAAAAAGGGATCTGAAAATCTTAGGTTTTTTAGATTTCCTGCAGATCAAGTTATAAGTGACCAGTGGAAAGTTATTTGTAAAAGTGAAAATATTAATGTAAAAAATGGTATGTTAAATAGAAATATTTATTCTATCTCGTTGCATTTGTTAATTACTATTGTATTTGTTAATAAAATAAATTATAATAACAAAAACAATAATAATAAATATTTTATATGTGTATAGCTCGTATCTGTTCGGTATGCATTTTGATGCAAGTGCATGTAAAGAGGCTTCATGGATGCGATCTGTTCTGGGAGTAGGATATACGCCCCCAAACACCAGAAAACTAAGAGCAGATACAATTCCAACGAAATATCTAGACTTAATTGTGAATAAAGGTAATACTTCATTTCTCGCATGTTCCTAAATGGACTAATCTTTGTACGTAAAATACATGTGATTATTCTTTTACTATCTAACCATTCTTTTTAATTTTTATTGTTATAAATTATACATCTATATTTTAAATATTAAATTTATCCCTTTATCTAATTACAATTATTTGTTGTATTAGTGAAATATTATTTACCTTCTATTATTTCAGTGCCCGATGAAACTGCAACGGCTCCGTCAAATTGTACAGAAGGGCAATCGAATGTAGAACATCAAATTGTAATACATTTAAATGACTCTTCATATTCCCAATCATTTGATACCGATAAGAATTGTAACAAAAATACACAAAACCGATTTTCTTATATTACATTTTTAGTATCACTCATATATTGTTTTGTAACTATCTGTAAATATATAATTGTATTTTCATTATTAATATAATATTGTTTTTATTTTGATTTATATGAAATTTCAGATGCCAAAGAAAAAACTTTAAAACAAAACAGAAATTTACCAAAAATGTGCCAAAGATTATTAGCCCGAAATAAATATTTAGAAAAGGAACTTTTTAAGCAACGAAAACGCGTAAAAATAAATTCAGACATAAGGGTGCGAAAAATTTTAAGTTCAGTATTTACTCCCGGACAAATTAAATTGTTGTTAAATCCGAATAAGAAAAAAACTCATTGGTCTTCAGAGGATATAGTTGCTGCAATATTCCTACGCACTGTAAGTCCTAAAGCTTACAGATATTTACAGAAAGCACGGAATGTGCCACTCCTCGCATTGTCGACACTTCGTAGATGGGTTGCTACATTCAATGTTGACAATGATTTTTTGGAACATGTTTTCCTCATTATAAAGCATAAAGGCTAGAACATGACTAACATGGACAAAATAACTACGTTATGTTTTGATGAAATTCATTTATTCAACCAAGCGGCAATTGAACGGAGAGAGGAAAGAGTCACAGGACCGCACGAAAAATGTCAGATTGCTGTTGCCAGAGGTTTGTTTACCAAATGGAAGCAACCTGTTTATTATGAATTTGACCAACGCATGACCAAACATATATTAACAACTATAATTGCTAAATTGCATGAGATTGGTTACACGGTTGTTGCGATAACCAGTGATTTAGAGCCAACGAATCAAACGTTACTCAATGAACTGGGCATTGATAGTGCGGAAGGTAAAACGTACTTTCTACATCCATGTGATGGAGAAATAAAAGTATACGTATTTATCGATGTACCGCACCTAATAAAATTGTTACGTAACAATTTATTTGACTCCGGGTTTTACATAAATGGTCATTACATAAGTAAAACCTGCCTAGAAAGGCTAATTCAAATTAATGGCAATGATCTAAAAATTGTACACAAATTGTCGCGATTTCATCTAGACGTGAAGAGAACGCAGCGACAAAACGTCAAACTTGCCACACAGGTTTTTTCCAACACAAATGCTGCCGCTCTAGAATGGTGTGGCGAGAAAGGATTTATAGAGGATTCTTTAGAATGGTCTGAAACCGCAAAATTTATCAGACTATTTAATGACTGGTTTGATTTATTCAATTCTTCGAGTAAATTCGGCTCACATTCTGGAATGCATACATATGGCATAAATGCTGAGAAACAAAACGAACTCTTGGCTAAAGTTTCGTTACTTGTTAAAGATATGTGGGGAAAAGGAACACTTCCTTTTCAAAAAGGAATTTTAATAAGTAATGAGTCATTAAAAAACCTATATAATGATATAAAAATGATGTTCGAAAATACTCAGTATCTTGTGACATACATAATGACTACTCGGCTCAATCAGGATGTAGTGGAGAATTTATTTGCGTACATACGAGCAACGGGAGCTTGTAATGACAGACCGACAGCATTCGATCTTAGATACAGATTCCGATGGTACATATTAGGAAAGCATTCCACAGACGTTTTTACTGAAGGGAGTAACATCGTTGTGCAAAATTTGGCAGACAATGAAACTTGCCTTACTAGTATGTCTGATGAATTATCTAACAGCAATGAAGAGAATGCGGAAAATAATAATCAATTGGATTACGAAACCATTCAAGAAATACAATTTTCCAACATTTCGGAGGAATACTGAAGAATATGAGACAGATAAGAATATTGATTTGGAAGAATTTGAATACAATAATATTGGTAAGCTATTAAATTTGTAATTGTATTGACTGCATATACTGAAATATATATATTGTATTAATATTTACTATTTTATTGCAAACATTTACCATGGTAAGTCATCGATGTGGTAATTGTAATGATTATGTAAGAATTACTTTTAAAGATAGAAATGTACATTTTTATTACGATATTAACAACATATTAATAACGTAGTGTATAAAAGTTCATTGTGTTAATTGTGTATTTATATGAGTACACTTAACATACATGAAACATTTTTTCGCTAATAAATTATTATTGTTTATCACCATAATTATTATCGTCAATATTACTGTGTTTCTGACATAGATAGCGTAAGCTGCTTTAATTATTTGTCCGATCCTCAAGAATCCCATCCTCCAGAGCAATTTGAAGATTTTATAAATGTATCCGACGTTATACAGAACGAAGGTTTAAAATATATTGCCGGCTACGCAGCATCTAGATTCCGAAATAAATACCCATTTTTAGGAACTCCTACAAAACTACTAGCTAATTCAGATGAAGACTGGATTAATCATATTTCGAAAGGAGGAATGATTAGTCCTTCCATTGAATTGATTAAAACGGCAGAAATAATGAATTCGGAATTTGAAGAATTTCATGACTCATTCATCATAAAAAATCCGGAATTTTTAAAACAATTGCTGAAAAAGTGAAAAAAACAAACAGACTTTAGTGATACCTTTAGAGGTACTATTATGCCTCATTAGAACGCGAACTTATATTCGTTTGCGAGAAATTAATAAAATAATAAATACAGAAAATTATAAAAAAAAATCTCAGAAAAAAATGAAAAAATTGACAAACAAAAAGTATTAATATTTATATACTTTTTAATTATTGATAAATTGTACTCATTCTCCGTTATTGACAAATTATAACTGTATTTATTGATTTGTTCACTGTTTCGTTCATTTTATAATATATGTATATATATATTTAATGAGTATATATAAGTTTGCATGATAAATATGTTTCGTTCGTTACGTGTTCATCTTATTTTAAATTTTTATTAATTTGTTATTATTTTCTTTATGTAAATGTTTGATTTTTTATTATAATTTAATATAATATATGTATATTGAGAATGCCATTCATTTTATTTTCTTCTTTTATTTTATCCTTTTATTAATTTTATGCAAATTGTACAAGAATGAGTGATATGTCAGTTTAATTTGCCACTAAAAAATGGCGGCCGCTGGAACAAAATTTTATTGGCTGTTCAGAAATGTGCGTAATAGCACACCTTACTTTCTTTCCATCATGAATTGTGCATTGCTTTATATTTGGCGACTCATTTTCTTTATAAACAATCGATGCTATTGGATTTGGAACAGCTATTGAAGGGATTGCTCCAGGATTTAACCTTATTTTTTTATTCATTGTTCCGACATCTTTATGGTTGAAATGACGTAAGCACAAATGCAAATATAAGATGCATCCACTTCACTTAATCCGCAAGCATCCAACCACTATTGATGAGTAGTTTGGACATCTTTTGGAAATCTTTAAACAATTATCAATTTTTAGTTGTCAATATTTGTAGGAAAAGTAGAGGAATAAATTAATTAATGAGGCTACAAGAAAGGCTGAATGAACTCATACAGCATAGCAAGATTGTAGAAACATTGTGGCAACGTTTCATCGCAATATTACAACATTGCATAAATGTGAAATGTTGCTGTAAGATTGCTGCAAGATTGCAGCAATGATAAAATGTCCGCTTTCAGAAATATTACTACATAACATTGTAGCAATATTACAGTAAAATGAATATGCAATATTACTTTTGAAATGCGCCAATATACGGCCAGGCTGGATCTTTCTGCCTAATAATATTTTTCGCGTGAATTTATGTACATTTTTCGCATAGCAAGCTACGCGCCGTCACTCGGTCTTGAAACGCAGTCTCAAGCTGAAGCTAGAATAGTGCACATAAATATAGATGCGAAATATAGATGCCTTTCATCTTAATTTTCATATTTCCATCAAACTAGCTTACATTTGTAGTCACAAATATTATTTTATACATATACATACATATAATTAGTTTCTCTCATTATTTTGTGCATAAAAGTATTGTGGTAAGATCATCGAAAAATGAATATTTTACGAGATATTTCATAGTTTATGTAAGATTATGTCAAATTAAAGTATAAAATCGTAAACTATTCATTTTTTGGCTATCCTATCCTTATAATTTTTTATGCGGAATATTGCGAGAAATTGATTTATATAAAAAATAGGATGGTTCTATTTAAAAAATTCAAGGTGACCTTGTCCTGACCTTGGCGATGCCACCTAAAGTCAAACTGATAATACCAGTAAATAGACCTATTTAAACCCTACAACTGTTGTCTAAAACATTTTTTTTTTCAAAAATGCGTAATTTTCGTAAAATTAAGGGGTTTCAACACTTTTTGTACACCCTGTTTATACAAGGTATTTCTAAATAAATGCAAACAATTTTAGGAGATGATTCTTTGTCGAAAATTAAGAGGTGTTTTTCATATAAACATATACTCCTATATCCCTCTCTGAGGAGTTACGCTCCTCCAAAGAGGGAGGTGAAAATTAGGTTTTTATTTTTATTCTCAAATTATAATTTTGTGTTGTTTTCGTTTCACTTTTCTTTAATTCACTATAATTTTGTTTTGCTTGCTTTTTTTATTCTAAAATTCAGTTTCTCATAATTCGAAACCTATGTCATTTAGCACCGTGCTGTGCATAATAATGTATTTTATTTTTTTCTTGCGAACTATTGATTTTACGAAAAAATTAAACAAGTAAAAAAGTTTCTAAAGGAATCAAGCTTTCTAACTCATATTTTTAAATGATCACATTCCGGCTTAAAAGGTTCTAATAAAAAATTGGTTGCTAGTTTCATTCCCTTATAACGATACAGAAAGATTAAAACAATATTAATAAGTATCCTTTTTATTAGTGGAAAATGTCCACCAAATTTCATTTTTTTAACTTGTCCAAGATTTGAGAAAAAAAATGAAAACCTAATTTTCACCTCTCTCTCTCTCTCTCTCTCTCTCTCTCTCTCTCTCTCTCTCTCTCTCTCTCTCCCCCTTTGGAGGAGTGTAACTCCTCAGGGAAGTATATAGGAGTATATGTTTATATGAAAAACCCCCCTTAATTTTTGACAAAGAATCACCTTCTAAAATTTTTCGCACTTATTTAGAAACACCCTTTATATACATATATGTATGTATATGAAACATGACGCGTCTGGTCGAAACAATATTGCTTAACATAAAAGTTTTGCAGTTTATACTTACAAAATAAGATCAGTCCCCACTCGGAATTGCATGAAGGAATATAGGTGAACTTTTAAAAATGAGTTTAAAAGTTTAGTGAAAGAGATTAGCGTGCGCAAAATTTTCGTGCATACGTGCATTACATAAATAACATAAATACGTGTTATTAACATAAAATTAACATAAAATCGGACATTCCGCACTTTGTTGCTATGTGTACTTTAATCGTGGAAAAGTATTTATTAGTCTATTCAACCAATAAAAAGATTAGCGAGAAAAAGAAATCATTTTCGGTCGGTAAAACATTCAGTCCGACATCCCCTTAAATACGAGATAGATAGCGCATCGCACGTCGCATAGCGGTAAACGCACGAACTAGCGACTGAATATGCTATATACTATATTTCTTTGTAATATTTTTGGAATGTTGCAGTAACATTTCTCATGAAATATTACAATGACATGTTTCTTTAATGTCTCTACAATATTACGTTGCAATTTGCAAGATTGTAACATTGCTGCAATGTAATTGAAATGTTCTGTGTGCTGTATGGGGAAAATTAAAAACTTTCATATATAAATTGTATCAGATACAAAGGTAAATGTGCATATTAAGGGACCCCCTCCCAATGACCTTGACCTTGACATATTGTCAAGGTCACTGAGTAATATCCAAAAGCTTTTAGCCGTCACTCATTGTTTAATAAAAAGTTATTAACAATTAAATTTTACGAAAAGGACAAGTATTAAATGCCATAATCTAAACTTTTCCAAGCATGAATTTTACACTAATTGTATATTTAAGTATTTAAGACAATGCATAGGCGGGGGAGGGGCGAAGCCCCTCCCCCTGCACCTCCAACCCGAAAATATTCTAATCTAACCCAAACCAATTTTCAATCTTAAAATTAAAGTTACCCGGTACTTTCAGTGTGGTGAGGTCTATATTTGCAAAATTCCACATGGATTTGCAACTTTCTACGCAAAGCGAGATCCACTCCCATCACCCGATGCTTTCAGTGTGACGAGGTCTATATTTGTAAAATACCACATGAGTTTACAACTTTCCACGCGAAGCGAGGTCCACTCCCATCGCCCGGTGCTTTCAGTGTGATGAGGTCTATATCTATAAAACTGAAAATAGGTTTGGGTTAGGTTAGAATTTTTTGGAGTGGGGGTGCAGGGGTAGGGGCGGAGCCCCTCCACCGCCCTCGCGTTTGATTTACTACATATAAATAAATGAATCTGCCTCTTTTCATATACATATATATATATATATATATATATATATATATACAGGGTGTCTCAGACCACCCGTATCAGCCGATTATATCGAAAACTGAGCGCGGCAGACAAAAATGTTTCAGACAAAAGTTGTAGGGCTTCAAGTAACGCATTACGTAGCAATATCAGTATGACCTTGAATAGCACCGTCAAGGTCACAAAAATCACTTTGAACTTTTTAAAAGGAACCCCCTATTTTTCATTACATATTCTTGTAGCTTACCTCGAGAGCTTTCCAAAACACTATAATTAAGTTATTTTTTATTAAGTACTTTTCGAGTTATAAGGCTTGAAGTTTACAGTATTTTGACATAAAATACAAAATATCGTGTAAAACATTCAGTTTTCGGTAATCTTACCTTAATACTTTTATGCATAGAATAATAAAACCATTCAATTAGTGTAAAGAAAACGCATAATTGCTTTCAAAAAAAGTATGCAGCTGCATGTTGCAAATTACATACTTTTTCTTAACAGCAACTATGTGTTTTTTTACACCAATTAATTGATCTTATTATTCTATGCATAAAAGTATTAAGGTAAGATTACCGAGAACTGAATGTTTTACACGATATTTTGTATTTTGTCAAAATACTGTAAACTTCAAACCTTATAACACGAAAAGTACTTAATAAAAAATAACTTAATTATAGTGTTTTGGAAAGCTCTTGAGGTAAGCTACAAGAATATGTAATGAAAAATAGGGGGTTCCATTTAAAAATTTCAAGATCATTTTTATATGACCTTGACAACACTCTTCAAGGTCATCTTGATATTACTACGTAATGCGTTACTTGAAGCCCTATAACTTTTATTTGAAACATTTTTGTCTGCCGCGCTCAGTTTTCGATATAATCGGCTGATACGGGTGGTCTGAGACACCCTGTATATATGTCTTACTTAATTATAACAAATAACACACATTCGTGATAATTATTAGTTAAATCATTGTCTCTATAGTCATTACAAAAGGAATGCGTAGGCGGGGGAGAGCCGCAGCCCCTCCCTCTGCATCCCAGCCCACTAAAAAATCTAATCTAACCCAACCCATGTTCGAGGGATAAATCTTTATTAGTAATAATTCACCCCTCGGACATAGGTTGGGTTAGTTTTTTGGGGGAGGGGCACAACCCCTCCCCCGCCCATGCGTTCGATTTACTACACATAAATAAATAAATGTGCCAATGTACCCTCTATTAAAAGTACATGGTGTCAGAAAAATTACGTTTTATTTAGTAAATTTTTTTGTTAATAACTTTTTAATAAACAATGAGCGACGGCTAAAACCTTTTGGATGTTACTCAGGACAGTGACCTTGACAACGTATGTCAAGGTCAAGGTCATTGAGAGGGGGTCCCCTAATATGCATATTTACCGATACAAAATCACTTGTTTACAATAAATGACATTTATTTAAAGAAAAGTCTAAAAAATTCCAAATAATCTCTTTTGCTTCATTTTCACATTTCAATTAGATATATTTAAACTACGAATTTAATACTTACTGATGCAAAGCAATTTTCTTATCTTTGTCCACTTTGTTTCCACACAAATAATACACTCGATCTATTTTTAAAAATAAAACTTTATGATTTAATAAAATTTAATAAACAAAAACACAACACGATGCAACTATGGCATAACCTAAAAGTGACCCGTTAATAGAAATCAGTGTTGCCAGATCAAAACTATGCTTTTTTACCAACCTTTAAGCAAAAAGTTATTAAATTTCTCTATCTTTGATAACATGTCATCAAATTGATATAATTTTTCACCAACTGTCCTGCATTTCTAATTTTTAAATCTTGAAACGATCATGTTTCTTTTCTTTTAGGAATGATTAATTTACTATCATAAAACGAAAAATAAAACAATTGTAATTAATATAATTTATGAACATTGCTGTATTTATAAATATAGAAATTCAATTACTTTATATAAAAATACAATATAGAAATACAATTACTTTCGTAGAATTACTTTTATTGGCATAACTGTTGCATAACAACAAAAATATAATATTGCACCAAAGAAATATAATCTTTCACAAACAAAATTAATATATCTACTGTGATATTCAAACACATTGCATATATAAAAAGACATGGAAAAAAGCCTGATGATTAAAAATTTAGAAAAAAGGAAATAGTGATCAATATAATTTAATATTTTACATGATAACTGAATTTAAAATATCATATATAATGACTCATGTGAAATTAAATAATTCGAAAATTTCTAAAGTTATTAAAGAAAAGGATTGTAGGAATATATTATCACCCTTCGCGGATAATATACAAACCCTAAAGATCTTGCAAAGATCTCTTGCAAGGATTGCGATGCTTAATATATCAGACAGAGAGGTAGATTCCTGAAAACACGCTGCAATCACATTAATAAAAATACATCGCAGCATTCTGTCATTATACCATAGGTTGATTAATCATGAGTTCGTTTGGGACGAAGTGGAAATTTTGGATGAAGAGCCGATATATAGAAAGCGATTGATGTCGAAGATGATATTCATCAGAATAGAGAGAAAAAAAATAGTTTGAACCTTCAAAACAAGACACATAAAGTCTGCACAACACTTATCTCACTTCACTTATCATGCTGGAAAATTTGTCTAAAGTTTAAATTGGCGCACTTTGTTGACGTCAACACAACGTAACAAATGTTGGCGGACCTGGTTGTTCATTGTCATACGATCACGGTTAAAATACTGCCGTTCGAAAAAATTGACAGTTGCAATCCGAATCGATGTGGCTCGCGGTGTCTTGTGATGGATGTGGTGAGTCGTCTCTCTGTGTTACAACATCGATTTATTTTGCATTCCCTCTAACGTTTCACACTATTCTCCAGCTTACGCGATGATCCGTCAATTGTTTGGACATTATATAATGCTTCCGAACAGCCAATGACGTGTATTTCCTTTCTTAACGACTGGAACCGGAGGAAAGCTTATTTCGTTTGTCGTAAGAGTCACAGGAGGGCGTATGCACATCTTCACCCAGTTTTTAATGTATATACAGGGGGTGGACAAAATAATGTGAACACCTGAATAATACACTATATTTGTTTATTAATAAGGTGTTGGGCCACCATTTGCCTTTAATACAGCTTGAATTCTTCTTGGAATAGAATCATACAACTTTTGAATAGTCTCCAGTTTTAGTTACAGACGCTCCTGCTAAACGAGCACCAACGATTTGTCCTCTTTGAAAGTCTGATAAGTCACTCATTTTACCGTCCGCTTGTACTAATCGTAGCTGAACACAACGTGTAATATACTGATATAAAAACTAGAAGGTATAGCGAGTGAAAATAGCAACAGAAGATAATCGCAACATTCATTTGTTGTCAGTGTTGCCAACATGTAAAAACTTACGATATAAAACATGATGTTCATATTATTTTGTTTCTTTTTTATATTATTTTTTGATAGAAGAATGGGACAACATTCCACTGGAGATTATTCAAAAGTTGTATGATTCTATTCCAAGAAGAATTCAAACTGTATTAAAGGCAAATGGTGGCCCAACAACTTATTAATAAACAAATATAGTGTATTATTCAGGTGTTCACATTATTTTGTCCACCCCCTGTATTTCATATGCGTATTGTACTTTTTTATAATCTGTATTGTATATAATTTTACATGCGAATGTATATTTTGTGATTATTTATTTCGTATATTATATGCGAATTTTTCATAATCCACGCTTATTGCGTTAATTACTTTGACAATTGCTGATGCTAGTCCAAATATGAGATCGAAACGTACGAATTTGAATAATCAATAAATCATATTTGAAGAAATGGAATTTACGCATCAATTATTGCGCTTTGAGGCGCGCGCGCCCGTTTCTCCTAGTTATGGATATAAATATATGTATATGAAACATATTTTTTTATCATTATATCATATATAATTTTAAAAAAATGAAGCTATATTTTAAGCAGAAAATATTTATATTCTTAATACATATGTTAATTTTACAAGAATAAAATTTTAAAAAATTTCATGAAATTTCTTAAATTTCTTCGATCTCATTCTAAGGAAAATCAAAATCTAATATTAATTCTTCGGTATTGTAGTCATTTTCAGGTCAATAGCGAACTCCGACCGACGAACATCGTCACCAAAGGCATCCCCAACACGATCAATACTCGATATAGCTCCGGCCGGTGAGGCAAAAAAAGGAAAAGACTGTGAGACAAGGATCTCGAGGATAAAACCTCGTCATCGACAACGGCGGCGACAGCGGATCGACAGTAATTGGAGTCTGCCATCGGCCGCGAACTTTGAACTTTCGAAAAATAGTTACGCGGCTACACAACCGCGGAGAATCGATAACATGACGAATGGCGAGATGGACGAAGTTCAGCGCATTTAATCGCAACGTTTCCGCATCGACCGCGACCACGTCGGATCTGTTAGTGAAACGATTGTTGAAAGCATGACGAAAGATAAATTTCGTGAACCAATCATTCTTGCAGTGTGTCAATTTTAAAAACGGTTGCAGATATTTTATCATTTGTTGATCTTAAGTCTCTCGAGTTACAGTGAGGAGACGAAAAGCACCTACACTTGTGTGTGTGTGTGTGTGTGTGTGTGTGAGATTGATGCGTTAAAAAACAGAAATCGTTGATAATTCGGATTTTAATTGGGCGTTAAAAATGAAAAGATACATTATCTTCGTGATCTCTTCAGTGAAGAATTAAGAAGAAGAAGAAGAAGTTCAAGTTCAGTCGCGTTGAAGTCAGTTATAGTCAGATTCGTGAATAAAAGAAAACGCAAAAAGTTGCATAAACCCGTCGATTTCGCAGTTTCCGTTAACTCTATAAGGAAAAACTCCCTTCAAGGATCTTCCTATAGAAAATATTGAACAAGTTGCTATGCGAGAAATTATTTTTCCGAAGCGCAATATAAAATTAGCAAAAGACTACATCTTGGCTGAAATAATTCCTTTATGGCTTCAACGTGCGAAATCTTGCAAGTAAATATTTACAATATAAATATAATTAATGACATGAAAAATGATAACAAGGATATAAATAATTATCATCATCAAAATTTATTAGCAACAAACACATTCTTAAATCTTTACGATTCTAAAATTGCAATTAAACTCATATAATAGAATTTTCATTTCAGGATCGAAGACTTTGATCGACATCGACCAAAATAAAAGAAACTGCCGATCATCAGCAGTTGAAAGAAAATTACAATATTTTTAAAATTTCTAAACTACAACGGGAGTCTCCAAATCTGAAATTATTTTGTACTGAGAAACTTATTAAATGAAAAAACTGAAATATATTATTCTAAAACCACGTCAAACGAGATAAAAAAAGTCCAAATAATTCACAAAATTGCTGATCAGATAATAAGATCAGATAATAAAACTATGTTTAAAAAAATATTCGATGAAACGTCCGTTTATGAATATCAAATAAAAATCAAATTAGGGGGAGAAGGAATATTGTTTTCAACGAACGCTCGTATGAGCAGACGATTATAGTGCGCATTTAAAGAGACGAAGGTCATAGAAGTTATAGTGAGTGAGGATGCTGAACGCGATAAGTGTATTTCGATTTCAGCGGTAAACAAGCCGAAGAATGATCGATTATCGGCTTTTAAAAAAGACGGAAATTGCGCCGACGAATTTCCCGAGATATTTTTGTTGGATGTTTCGACGCTCATTGGAAACAAATGTGGATATATATCGGGCAATCTTGATTGTTATTAACATGCCATTTTAGAATTTAAAAAACTGTGGAAAAAGAACTCTCTCGAAGAGATGTGGATATGAAGGAAGCTTAATATTTTTAATGAAAATGTAGACAGATCAAATTTAAATATCAAGATTGTTTATACACAAATTCTGAGAAAGAGAATTTCCGTCTTGGTAGCGATTTTTTGGGGCTTTATCAGGCAAGGAGCGATCATAGAAGAACTTTTCAAGAAGTACAAAGACATGAGTACCGTTACATCTTAAAGGACTGGACAGGTCATCATTGTTTGTTTCATCACTGTATCGTATTTCAATTTATCGCATAACGAAGGAGGGACAGAAACGATACGATTTTTTTATGACGCAGAGCAGTTAAAAGATCACGAAGACAAGCCGCTATCTGCGAACACTTTTGCCGCGGAACAATGGCGAAAGTGTCTGAAGAATAAGCAATTCCATTTTCGAGCGATCGATAAAACTAGGGAGGCCTATTTTTCCTCAAATCGAGAAAAATTCTTTCCTTAATTGACGATAGATTCTTCGGAATAAAATAAATAACATAAAATTAATCAACTTCATATAAAAGAGTAAATAACAAATAAAATAAGCATTTTATTTTTTGGATATTATATACTATATATAATAAATATTTATATATACATATATATATGTGTGTGTGTATATATATATATATATATATATATACAATATATATATACACACATATATACATATATATAAACACACACACATATAATATTATATATACATATACACATTATATTTTATATAACAATACACATCTATATATTGTATATATACATATATATATATATATATACATATATATCTTTATATTATATTTTTTATTTCTATTTTATAATGCAATTAAATGTGTAATTAAATTTATATTATATATACAAAATAAAATAAAAATTAGATATGTAAATTTTATTATTTAAGAAATGCATACTAAGATGTCTGTTTTATTTCTAGTATTATATTTGTAATATTTTACGAGGGTGGTCTGAAAAGTTTCCGACCTAACAAAGATACAACACATTTTTTCTGAAATTTTTTTTTATTTTTCAACATAGTCTCCTTGTAACTCTACACACTTCTCCCAGCGATGCTCCCATCTCTGTAACCCGTCAAAATAGTACTCGGCATTTTTCTCTGCAAAATAATTGTTCACGAAGGTGATTGCCTCTTCATTTGACGAAAATCTTTGTCCTCCGAGCGCAATTTTTAGATGAGGGAACAAAAAGAAGTCGCTTGGGGCTAGATCTGGTGAGTAAGGCGGATGGTCAAGCAGTTCAAACGATAATTCGTGGATTTTCGCCATGGCAACCGCTGAGGTGTGAGACGGTGCGTTGTCTTGGTGAAACAGGATTTTCTTTTTCTGCAAATGTGGCCGTTTTTCCGCAAGTTCTGCCTTCAGCTTGTCAAGTAATGATGCGTAGTATGCTCCTGTAATGGTTTTTCCTTTTTGAAGATAATCGATTAAAATAACTCCATGACTATCCCAAAAAACAGTCGCCATCACTTTCCCAGCCGAAAAAACAGTTTTTGCTTTTTTTGGAGCCGGTTCCCCCTTTGCAGTCCACTGTTTGGATTGTATTTTTGTTTCGGGCGTATAATGGTGTATCCAAGTTTCATCTACAGTAATTAATCGGCGCCAAAACTCGGATTTATTGCGCCTAAACTGCGTCAAAAGAGCGTTGGAAATGTTCATTCGAACACGTTTTTGGTCTAACGTGAGCAAACGCGGCACCCAACGCGCGGACAGCTTTCTCATGCCTAAATGTTGATCTAATATGTGACAAACACGTTCTTTTGACATGTTCATAACCTCTGCTATCTCTCTCAATTTAATTCGGCGGTCGTCTAGCACCATTTGGTGAACTTTGGCGATGTTTTCGTCGGTAGTTGCAGTTTTTGGACGTCCCGAACGTTCATCGTCTCCCAAGCTCTTACGGCCACGTTTAAATTCAGCTGCCCAAAATTTCACTGTGGTAAATGATGGTGCAGAGTCCCCATACACAGAATCCAACTCATCTTTGATTTGCGTAGGCGTATTGCCTTTCAAAAACAAATATTTAATGACAGCTCGATACTCGATTTTGTCCATTTTCACAAAAAAACTCACACCAACTCACTCAAACGACTGTTACATAAAAACTGCGCGTCCAAAATGGCTGAAACTTTAGATGAGTAACTGTCAACAGATGAACAACGAAATTCAGTAGCTTTTATTTACGAGTGTTGTCATCTTCACGTTGAGGTCGGAAACTTTTCAGACCACCCTCGTATATTTAAATATCGCATTCATCGCGCTCTTTTTAGAGCAAAATAAAACGCATTCCCGTTTTCAAGGATGCGAAGTACAGTTTTTTAGGAAGATGAATGTGCACATGCTATTGGGGGTGAAAGCACAAAGGACGTCGACGTGGGATCGCAAAGGGGATACTGACAGATTTCACGACGATGACGGAGAGAGCGAGAAAGAAGGTGGACGAGAATGTGAGCGGTGCTCGTTTGTTTTGCGAAAAAGAAAGGCGCGGAAGTTCGACGAGAGTCTCTGTCTCTCTCTCTCGGCGTAACAGGTGGTTAAACAGCCTTGGAAAGCAATTCGTGAGCGACGCGAGGGGATGGATTGGAGAGAGAGAGTGGAGGGAAGGGTTAAAAAGAGATCGGACTTTGCGAAGTAAGCGCGAGAGATCGCGACTCCTACTTGCTTATGTTCGTGCAACTTCAACACGCCATGCGAATTAATGTTCTTACTTCTCATGCGTGTGCGCGTTGGTCTCAATTTATTATTATTATTCACGAAAAATCGAACTAGCGATATTTTGTTGAAAAGCAAATATGATCGTAATTAACTGCCCAAAATCCATCGCAGAAAATATTTAAAGGATTTTGTATACATATAAGCACAGAATATATATATTCATGTACGTAATTAATATAAAAAATGGTATTACAATAATTATAAATATTTAAGTTATATTTTAAAAAAATATTAAAAGTTGCTATAGATCAAAATTAGAATAAACATTTAATCTCGATATAATAATCACGAATCAATATTAAATCGCGATCCATTCATTTCGAAGATCTTATTTTCCACAAACTTCTCTCGAACCTTCCTCTCGCGCACTTAACTTATCGATGGTGCACGACGCGACAGTCGCGCCGATCGTAAAGCGCATTTAGGGATATCTCCATGAATTCCGCGCCACGGCAGGCGTATAGCGGTCTTAATTAATTCGATCCTACAGCCTTCCGTAGCCCGATGCCATTTCCATCGTCGTCGAGAGCATGCTGGGTCGTCCGATGGTGGGTGGGTTCTGCGCGCCGCGGGCAACGAAAGGAAATTGGCTCGGTTCGGAGACATCCTGCCTGGACGGAGCAGTCCTTAATACTGTAAAGTAAGTTTAATGGAGGATGCAGTCTCTCGCGCACCGACACCTACTAATTGTAAGTGTTAAAAAAATATCGCACATCGTTAAACATTTAAGTGGGGGGTATAATAATAAATAATCATATATTAAATCACATTTAAATGTTTGACTGCATTCAGACTTAGATGCTTAAATATTAATAATAATAATAGAAAAAATAGGAGGAAAGGAAATTTCTCTTTTTGTCTCGATAATTATACTATGCTGTTTAAATATATTAAAATCAGATAATGATGAAAGAGATCAGTAAACAGATTAGTTGATAGTGTCTTCTTTAACGATGCGTTTTTATTTGATATATCATATTAATGATGTAATTAAATTAATTTTATATATATACATATATACATGTGTGTGTGTGTGTGTGTTGTAAGTTGTTTCTAAAATTAATCATTTCATAAAAAGATTAAGCTTTTTTGTAAAGTGTCAAAACTGCCAGTCTCTATGTTGACCGACCTTTTTTTTCCAATTCATGTAATATAAATGTGTAACGACACAAAGAGATATATATATATATGTATATATTTATATTTTTATATATATTTATATATATTTTATATATATATATGTATTTATATTTTTTTTATAAATAATTATGAATTACTGTAATTATGGCAGAGAGAAAAAGAGAGAAGCAATGCAAGATGGAATCCGGATAAAGGATGATAAAGAAATTCTTGAGAATTTGAGAACTCGCACATGTGCCGAAGAGGAAAGATAATATGAAGGACGTAAAGCGATGAAACGGTGTGATCGCTGGCGGGGTAAAATGAAGGTGGTTTAGAAAAAGGAGGGCGAATAAGAAGCGAGGGAGCACGATAGAGGCTGAATCGGACAGCTAGGGGAAGCGGAAAAAGGGAAGCTCATCAGACGCGTCAGTTGCCTCTGGCGCCGCGCTTCATTCCCTCAAACTCTTCTCTCTTCTCAGAGTCTCCAGAGTCTTTTTCGCGTCCCTTCCTTGTCGGCGCTCCCTTATTTCCACCCCCCCCCTCTCCCTTTTCCTGCATTAGTCCGACATTTTTTAACATTCTCTGGGCAAAGCGCGCAATTTTGCGTCGTCGCTTAACCAAACAATGTATTTCAAATGCATTCTAATATCTATTTTTAATCGAAGCTTTCTGTAAATAAAGTAGTGTGTAGGTTACAGTGTGTTTTAGAAGGTATCTGATTTAAATATGTATTTAACTTATTGTTAGTGTTAGTTTAAGTATTTTGGAGAAGCACTCTTGAGAAAAATAATTTATTATTTGGTTGCATCTCTAAGGTTTAATGAAAATTCTTTCCATCACTTATAACTTAGAAACTATTAATGTCTCGATATACTTTTATTAAGCAATCATATTAAGATTAACTAATTTATAGAAGCTTAATCCTTATTTTGCGATTAAATTTAGAGATAACGGTAATTATAGAATACATTTCTTGAATAGGATAACGGTAATTATAGAATACATTTCTTGAATAGGTATATAATTTCTCATAATTCATTTTATAGCAGGCAGATTAAAATGATTGCGCATTACCCCTGACATCTTACAAAATTTTTACATCAAGATCAGATTTGATTTTACTATCAAAATTTTCACGTCATATAATTAATGTACATATTAATGTACATATTAATGTACTTTGGAAAAAACTACGCCTTTTTCTACTTTAACCAGATATACGTATAAAGACCCGGTCACGAATTGATATTTTTTCTAGTAAGAGGCGTTCGAATTTCTGAGAGATCTTCTCTCCTCAACAGGAGAAAGGTCTAGAATCTCCTCTCTTTCATCTTACTCGCGCCGATAAATCACCGCGGGCGACGTCGTAAACGCGGCGCAAGATCAAAGTGCAATCTAATCCGCGTAATGGCCAGAGTATTAGGATGGCCCGTCGGGCCTTTACGGCATTCGTAGACGCGGCAGTAATTAAGGAGTGCGATCGGCCGTGCCGCTTCTTATTACAAGTCGGGATCGACATCCGTAGTGTGAATTCCTGTCTTGTTGATCTCTCTCAACACGCTTGATCTCACGGGACGCTAATTATTCTTGGCCACGCGTTCACCTTTTTACGCTCTCACAAATTTGACCTTCCTGTTCTTTGTGTGTCAATTGGAGCCACTAATAACGGAGTGCGCAACAAGCGCGCCTAAAGAGAAGAAATATCTGTTGTGCCACGAAACGCGAGAATGCCTCTTCTAGTTTCAGTCCAGTATCATATCACAAAATCCTTCTATAAGTTAAATTTTATTGTTTTAACTATAAATAATAAATATAAGAGTATTAATATTAAAATTTGCTGTGTATACTGTGAATGAAGAATTAGATATTTTTGTGCTATTATATTATATTGCTATACTGCTATATGTATATTATATTTTGTGAATATAAAGGATAATTAAAAAAAAGCATATGTCATATTTAAAAACACATTTAAAAAGTTCAAAAATCACACAATACTGTTTTGTTTTTTTCTAGAAAAATCTAAGAGGATATTTAGGTCAGTATGCAAGTCAGTATGTTGCGCCTGATATCTGCGCCTGGCTCTTATTAGCCATTTTCGTACCTAAATTTGTATTTATATTTTAAATGCCTTTAATCACAGTATGCACCGTTTTTTTTTTTTTTTTTTTGCCTAATTTTAATCTTTCAACCAATTTCATGATACCGCTCTCGTAGAACTTCCCATCTTTCTGGGCGAAGAACATCTCTAAGTGGATTTTACAGGCCTCCAGCGAAGTGAAGTTCTTCCCATTAAGGGAGTTCTATAGACACCGGAATTAGTGAAAATCTGATATTGTTAGGTCAGGTGAATATAGCGGATGTGATAGGACATCCTAGCCAAGCTGTACCAATTTTTGTTAGGTTTACGAAGAGATGTGAGGTCTGGCGTTATCCTGATGAAAGACGACGCCCTTCTGATTGTCCAACTACGGACGCTTTTAGTCGATTGCTGCTTTTAATCGAGAATCGTCTAATTGAGAATTGAGAACAGTATTTACCCGAATCAATTGTTTCGTTGTGCGGGAGATGTTCATATTAGACGATTCCTTTAAAATCCCATCAAATATAGAGTATGATTTTTTCCGGATGCAAATCGGCTTTTGAAGTGGTTAATGGTGGTTTACCTCGCTTACTCTATGATTTTTTTCGCTTCACATTGTTGTATACAATCCACTTCTTTTTGTTGCCCGTAATCATTCGTTTTAAAAATGGATCGTTATCGTTACGTTTCAGCAGTGAATCGCTTATGGAGATCCGATCCATTAAATTTTTTTCGCTTAAATCGTTCGGCACTCAAACATCGTATGATTCATGTAACCAAATGGTTCTCAATGTTAGATACCGATATTTTTAATATCTCTGCTATCTCCCGAGTTGTATAGAGTTGGTTATTTTCGATTAAAGTCTTGATTTGATCGTCATCAACTTCAATCGATCGTCAGCTGGTCAATAAAACAGTATAATGTGTCGAAAATATCTATTCAAAACAACACTAAATGCTCAAAACTCAATCAATCTGAGCAAACTTTTTTTTTAAATGCGCGTTGAAAAACATCATCTTTGAAAAGATATTTATTATAGATATGAATAAATAAATACTAATTGTAAGAATTTTTTTTTATTGAGCAATACTAATTATAAGAACACCGTTGAGGGTTAACCGCGCCATCTTCCGAAAATAGAGAGAAATTATTAGCCAAATCAATAATATAAAAGAAAATAAACAAATTTTAAAATTAAAATTAAATTTAATAATAGATAAATTAAAATAAATTAACATATATATATATATAAATAATAGATATTTAAAAATAAATAAAATAAATTAAATTAAATAAACAAAATATAATTCGGATATTATACGATAAGATGATGAGATTTGGGAAGATTTAAATAAAAAATTTATATTTATCGCAAAATACTATTTTGTCTGTTTAATTCAAAGAAAAAATTATGAGCAGAACATATAAAATTATATAAAATTAAGTAAAATTATATAAAATTATATAAAATTAAGTTCCTAATATTTATTAGGAAATGAAAATAAATAATAGAAATTTATAAGAGATTATACTAAAAAAAAGATTTTTAGTTATAAAAGAAGAGAGAAAAATATACATTAAAAAAAAATATTTCCTTAAATTATAATTTATCTTAAGACGAAATAAGATATTATCATATTCAGTTTCATAATTTAGTAATTAAAAATTAATGTTTGAAAACGAGATATGAGATACCTTTATTATCGTGCATTATTCAATTATCTTATATTTATGCATACGCTCTCACAAAAATACGTGTCACGCTACGATTGGCGTTAATCGCGCATCAATCTTGCTACATGGTCGATTGTTAGGGATTCTCCTCTTCGACACGAAATCCAGGACTTATCACACGACTATACCTGACCATAATCAATCGAAATTGGCCGTGTGCTACTTACGAAAAGATGGATAGGTACTCGCAATGCCCTATGATTTGGCGCGTTAATAATCGTCGATTTCGGACCAACGATTATTATTGTTGTGCAGGTGCATCTGTCCTAAATAGATAGTTCTCGTCCTTCTGAAATTTCTTTTTCGGATTCCCCAAACTATCTTGAGGAGGCCTCTCCGTCCTTCCTCGGTAAACAGACTCTCATTATCTGCTTAGGAGTTGCACATTCTCCCGTCGGAAAACGCAAGCACAGCGCAATTTTCAATTCCACGGCGTAATTAATTAAGCAAAAGAGGGTGGGGGGAAGAGAGAGAGAGGGAGAAAGAGGGAGAGGGTGAGAGAGGGAGAGGGAGGGAGAGGGAGAGAGAGAGGGAGGGAGAGAGAGGGGAGAGGGAGAGGGGTGAGAGAGAGGGAGAGCAGATGGAGAGGGGAGAGAGGGAAGGGGGGGTGGAGGGGAGGGGAGGGGAGGGGGAAAGAGGGAGGGGATGGGAGGGGGAGAGAGGGGGAGAGAGAGGGGGAGAGAGAGAGAGAGAGAGAATGAAGCGAATCAGGAAGAAGTCGACGGTTCAGTTAATTACTCGCCAAAGTACGAATTTGAATTTTAACCAAGCCGCCACGTCCCGTATGTTTCACTATGTTGTAATCATTTAACGTGTGTCTTAATTCTGAAAAATTAATCGTGCAAAAATCATGGAAGAATAGCTAAATCAATAATCGAAAAGATCGAAGAGAATGCAAACTATCGTTTTGTGAATCGGCTTTAAATTTAGCGAACTTACAGAGAGAATAACAAAGAAATTTTTCTCTTTTCAGACGTTCAATCATTTATTTGTGTACCATGTATTCGGAACTAAAATAGAAGTAAAATTGAATCAGTTTGTATAATTTCTCCTTTTAACTTCCATGTTACAGACGGATATCGGTTCTTCTACCTAGATAACACATATCATTCAAATATTCTATACTTATACTGAATATACTGTGGAGATTTATCGAGACATCTCTATAATATCTCTTATAGTATATTATTTCTCGTATATTGTTAGTACTTTTGAGTACATACATGTTTCTCTGTTTAACGCTACACACACGCAATGAAAACCATCTCGTATTCAAGTGTTTGTTGGAATACAGACGTACTGAAGACATTCTAAAAATATATATTATGTATTATTAGAAATATATATATATATATTATTAATATTCTTATTAATATTATTATAAATATATATATATATATATGTATATATTATATATATATATATATGTTATATTACATTCTAGAAGATATTCTCGCTATGTACTGAGAAACAGAAAAATCGGACATAAAAACATTCTTATAGTATATCGCAGTACGAGTATGTTCGGAGAATATACTCAATATACCTTTATGATATTCTTTGAACACATTCTCAGAATCTACCTGTGCTGTGTGGGAGTTAATACTCAAATATCGAATTATTATAATAAGTCGTGAAAGTTATGCTGCAGCAACCGAAACCGCAAAATCGATAATTGCGCTGGTCCCATTAGTTGTCGCTTCTTAATTACGTTATTCGATCGTGTCGATTAATTGCCACCCTTGCTCGAGATCGTATTTTAGGAGTTCGCGAAATAAAAACGTCGATGAAATAAGCAAGAGTAGCGGTCAGTCGTAAGAAAACTCTCAAAGTAGAGAAAAAGAAATTGAAGAGAGGAGAGAGAAAGAGAGAAGTTGCGACGCAGGAGTCGCGAGATGTCACAAAATACGAATCGATCGGTTAGCGAGAATCAAAATTATATACGTCCTCGCATAAAACCACGCAATAATGAGCTTTTAATAGCCGGTCAGATGTCTGACGAATCAGCGGAGATGTGTACGGCGTATGCTAATGATATGGCTCAATTAGCAGCCGCAGTCGAGTCGATAAAGAAAGATGGAAAGAAAGAGAGAGGAAAGAAAGTATAGCGCCATAATCGGGTTTCGAGTCGGATATGATTTAAAAGCTCCGTGATTTAAGAAAGACTGCCAGTCTTGCCAGCACACTTTCTCGTGCTTTTTCTCTTTCTTTTTTATATCTCTTTTTCTCTCTTTACATCTGATAAATAGTGAACCGAAGTGTTTCTCTATCTACCTGACGTGTCTATCATCTTCCTCTACATCTATAAGGTTACAACTTTGGACTTGAAGACTTTAGCTTTCAGATATAATAGAATTCATTCATTGGCTCAATTTTTTCCCGTATGGAATCGATTCGGGCATATATAGGGTGTACCAATAGTCTTGCATCTTTTCCAGATTAACAATTTCTTGTCTAGTTTGTGATTTCAATGTTTCTTTATAATACAAGTTTTATTAATTAAAGAATTTAGGCTCTCTATTTGAAAATACACATTGAATTTCAACGGGCTAAATAAGAGCCAAACGCAGATGGTAATGCGTTAGTTTCGATGAAAATTAATTTTTCATCGAAATAATTTGTTGTGCACAGGGCACAAATTTTTCTTGGTCCGATACCAAGAAATTAAATTAAATCTCATATTCGAGATTTTAATTTAAGTAAACCCCTCTGACCCCCTTAAAGAGTTTAGGCGAGAAAAATATCGGGGCGAAGTCGCTGAATCAGGAATCGAACCCGAGTTTTATTATTTTATTAACTTTATATAATTTTTAATATATAATTTTCAATCTTTTGATAAATTAAATTAAATCTCAAATTAAAATTCTGTTAAATCAAAACTGTGCTTTAAAATTAATTAAAAGATATGATTTAAATATAATATAATAAGCTTTTATTTTAATAAGCACTATAAAGAAAAAGCTTTATAGTTTTGTTTAAAAATTAGAATTTTTCTTAAAACTTATTATCTGACATTGTATGTATAAAAAAAATGACAAACAAAATAGAATAATCGAAATCGATTCCAGCTGCATGTAATTTAAAGTAAAAAAAAACTGATTACCATCATGACAGCGTATAACCTACACGACATGAATTTCACGTGTGAATTTCTCGCGGCGGGTTAGGAACATTAATAATACTATAAAAAAAAACGCAATATATAATTTTATTTAAAAAATTAGAATTTTTCTTAAAACTTTTTATCTGACATTGTAGGTAAGAAAAAAAGTATGACAGATAGACGAAATAAAATAATTGAAATCGATTCCAGCTGCATGTAACTTAAGTAAAAAGAAACTCAACTGATTATCATCATGATGACGGCGTATAACCTGTACACGACACGAATTTCACGTGTGAATCTCTCGCGGCGGGTTAGTAACATTAATAGTATAAAGAAAGCGCCTTATAATTTTATTTAAACAATAATTTTTCTGAAAACTTTTTATCTGACATTGTATGTATAAAAAAATATGACATATAGACGAAATAGAATAATCGAAATCGATTCCAGCTGCATGTAATTCAAAATAAAAAAAACTCGACTGATTATCATCATGACGACGCCGGCGTATAAGTAATCTGTATGTGTACGTAACACGAATTTCACGTGTGAATCTCTCGCGACGGGTTAGGAGCATTTTTTTTTATTGAGCAAAAGCCAGCCCTGGTCACATGACCATACAGCAATGGAGGGAAGTATTTCATATCACAGTATCACAGTACAGAGTTGCGCGCCAAATACAAATCGCATGGATGACTAGGGCACATAATCCAAGTACTTAACTTAGCTTTTGATACAAAATTTTATATCTATTAATAGACTTAGCTTAATAACTATTAGAGATTAATTCTATATCAGAGAGTAATATACACGGCACTAGGGAGTAAAAATTACGAATCAAATAAAAGTTCAAATTGAATTTAAATTAAAATTAGTGTCAATACTTAGAATAGATAATTAAAATTGCGCTCCCATATGAATGCCTAAATGACTAGTTCACATAATACCTAATATTAGTCTAGCCTAGAAATATTAAATAGATTTCAGGTTAACAAAAGAAAATAGTACAGAACTGCTAGATATAAGGTCATCAAAACATAAATTAAGTGAGCTCAAGAAGAAGAGAAAAGCAGTGTAAAGCGGTAGTATAATTACAACCTAAAACTAAAATTAATATTAAAAATTAAAAGTAAAATACATGCCAATCTTAGTCGCTTGAAATAAAGATCTTAATTTAGATTAATACTCCATGAGTTAATAACTAATAAACGAGAACAGTAAATACCTAATAACTTAAAGGTTAACTCTATATTTCCGACTAAATGAACTCATGAACTGGGAAACAAACAATGTGAAATTATAATATACATTACACAATAGATATTAAAATCAATACTTATGATAAATTTGTGCAATGCGGAGATCACTTCCACATCCCCATCCAAATGAGATAAAAGTAGCTCCATTGGAAGAGGAAATGTCTTCCCGGATCCTATCAGGCTCTCAATTAAAATTTTCCTTTGCGATTCGAATCGAGCACATTTCCAAAAAATGTGGTTTGCGGATTTTACCTCATCACAGACCAGGCAGGTAGGGGAAGGAACTATCCGAAATCTATGTAGACTAGCCAAGAGAGAAGTGTGACCGCTCCTTAATCTACAAATAGAGACCACTGACTTCCTTGGAATATCAGCACCATGGAACCATGTCCTCCTAGAACTTGTAAGACAATTATCCATATACCATGAAGCTCTATCAATGCCAGAATTCTTGCACCAATCAAAGCAGAAAAGAGGTTTTTATTCTATTTAATTCTAAGGTCCCTCGAGGAAATATTAAAAGGAGAATCTATACCAGAGCAGATAGCCTCTTTAGCTGCCGCGTCAGCTCTTTCATTTCCCACTATACCGCAATGAATGGGAATCCAAATAAATTTGACTCTCTTTCCCACTTTCAAAAGATTAGCTGTGCAGTGTTTAATTTCAAGAATAAGAAAAGAAGTTCTACCACTCAACCTGACATTAGCGAGCGCAACAATCACTGATTTAGAGTCGGGATTTAAAGGACGGGACTTGGACTCTATAAATAATGACAGGTGGGATACTTCTATGTAAGAGTCCAGAATAAGGGACGATCCTACACAATCCACTTGAGTCGGGTTTTCTAACAAATTCTGTAAGCTATTGAGAGTAGGAATGATAGGATGGTCTGTTTGAGAATAAACTCTAGAGATATAGTTGCTACAGAGGAATTTAGATCTTAGAAAGAGGGGTGGTTCCTTTGCTTCCGCCAGTATGAAATTAGTTGGAGTAGACTTCCTCAAACCCAAAACAATTCTCAAAGCCTTATATTGAATCCTATCCAGCTTAATTCTTTGGTTCCTAGAGAGACCATTGAGAATGAAACAACCATAATCCAGCCTAGATCTGACCAAAGCGTTGTAGATGATTTTTAATAAACGGGGGTCCGCTCCCCACCGTGTATGGGTCAAACAGCTAAGGATTTTCAATGGACATTGACATTTGCGCCATAAGTTATCGACGTGGGCGCCCCACGAAAGATTAGGGGAAAAAAGAAGTCCCAAAAATTTAACTCCCTCGGCGAGGGGCGAATCACCCCACCATTCAGAATTAGCTGTGGGTTCCTCTCCATACATAACTTTTGAAGCTTCTCTTAAAGAGACAGAACTTTGTTTTCTCGGTCGAGAGGTCCAAACCTATCGATGATAATTCCTCACTGACATTTTCAAGAGATAAATTAAGCTGATTAATATCTTGACGCAAATTTCCAGTAGCGCAAAATATGGCAATGTCATCTGCAAATTGAATTATTTTGCAGTCTCCCACACATTTAGATTCTATTTCCGAAACGTAAATATTGTAAAGGAGCGGACTCAAGACACTCCCCTGAGGGAGGCCTTTGGAGGTCAAAATAATTTCATCAATCCTCAAAGCGACAGTGGACTTGTCTGGCGTAAGTGGCATTCTGTATAAAGGCAGTAACATTCGGAGATACTCCAAGATCAATTAATTTCGAGATTAAAATATTCGGAAGGACATTATCATAAGCAGACTTAATGTCTAAAAACGCGGCTGGAAGAGCACGATCCTTTTTAAAAGCTATAAGAATTTCAGATTGCAAGATAACGAGATTATCTATACACGATTTATTTCTTCAAACTGAGACCTTGGAAGAATCTTCTTATATTCCACAAACCAGTTAAGTCTGTTCGCAATGAGTCTTTCCATGACCTTAAAAAGACAGGATGCTAACAAAATCGGGCGGAATTTTAATGCCTCAGCGTCCTTCGGAATGAAAAACACAAGGTATTGCGTCCATTCCAGGAAGATTATCTGATCTGCAAAAATTCTATTATACATATAGCTTCAACAGAAAAGACCTCGCCGAATTAGGAAGGTTTGAGATAATCTTATAGTCTATGTTGTCGAGTCCCGGGCTGGATTTAAGTTTGAGGTTATTTAAAACAGCATTCAACTCTTCCACAACAAAAGGGAGGTCAAGGATAGGATCGAAACCATTCACCGGGAGAAGGATCTGAGCACACCGTGCCCATGGTGGAAAAAGGGAAGAAATTTGATTTTTGATAGTGTTCACGATGGCTTGATTATACTTATTGGGAGAATCACTAGAGTTAAGATAATTCTGAAAACTCTTTACTTTTTTCCAAATATAGGTCGGGTTGGAATCTTTTCTCAGAGATTCACAAAACTTCCTAAAATTCTCCTTTTTAATATTTTTGAGACCAATTCTTGCTTTAGCACATTCTCTCTTATATAGTAAGAAATCATCTCTAGTACCGGATTTCTTAAAATTATCCAAAGCTATTTTACGCCTAGCAACCAACTCGTCGCATTCCTCGCTCCACCACGGGCAATGGCTAGATCTTTTTTTTAATTTAGAGGATGACTGATAGGAAGAAGAGAGTGGGTTTCTATAATTCACGGGTCTAGGAGAGGACAAGGTCCTTGAAGTGTTATTCTTAGGCGAAGCAAAACTCAAGCAATCAGAAATCATAGAAGTGAAAGAAGAATAAGTAGACTGGGCATCCAAATTCCCGTCCCTAAGCAAAGCCTCACCCACATCCTCAATTCTATCTAAGGAAGAGCGGAAGATCCCCCAATCAGTGCTGAAAGAATGTAACCTCTGTCTTTTGGAGAATCGATTTTTAAATGAAACTCTGGTATTCATATTTAACCAAATTGGCGTGTGATCACTACCCCAGAGGTCGTCTCCAACAACTCAATCTATTTTAAGACAAAGAAAGGAATTAGCAAATGATAAATCTAAAGAAGAGGAATAATTTCTTTCCATCTCGAAATAAGTGGGGGAATTATCGTTGAGTAAGCAAACATCCAGATTCTCAATACCCTCTAATAGTGGAACTATACAATAATTTGGAAGATTAAAATCACCTCCAACGAGGAAGTCACCTTGGAATTATGAGAAAAATTCAACCATTGTTGAATGGACAGGTTGGGAAGATCGGGGGGTCTATACAAGGATATAATTGAAATCGTGCCCTGATCTATAAATACCTTAATTCCGCAAACCTCCAGAATACCGTATCCATCATTGATATTCTCCAAGATGGAGTATTTAAATCCCTGGCGAACAAAGATAAGGACACCTCCTCCCCTGCGCCCGATTCGATCGTTTCGGATTACGTCAAAACCCTTGAGCCTGATATTATCCTGAAGTTCCAGCCACGTGTCTGAAATGAGAAAAATGTCAACACCATTCGAATACGAAGACAGTTCTAATCTTATGTCTAATGCTTCTCGCATTCCATTGAACTAATGAGATATTAGTCATTCTTTAAAGGTAAAACTGAATTGGGAGGTTTCCCAATACCTCCACAATTCTTAATATGCAGGTCAACCGTTTTATTCAGTCTCGTCCATAGAGTGTCCTTATCTGGTGCTGCTGAGAGCTTGACCAGGAAGTCTTCAATTATTCCAGAGTCCTCCATCGGTTGGGGATGATTTTTAAGGACGTCGCCACGAAGGAAGAACTTGGACGAGGATTACGTTCTTGCAATAAACCTGTTCCGGGTAATCTCGGGAAATTCCTCAAGTCCTTTTGAAGAAGAGCCACCGGAGGAGCGGAATTTTTCTGCAGATTCAGTGTCACTCTTCTTGCCTCCATATAGGAAAATTTTCCAGAGCCATGGCCTTGTTAATGGAGAGATTCAGCTTAAATGTTTGGCATTCTCTGCTTAAAGTATGATGAGCCTCTTGACAATTAATGCACTTCGACTTGTCCGAGCAAGGGTTGTCTTTGATCCATGAATGGGCGATTCCACAATTAAGGCAGATATCTTCTTCCTTTGGACAGCCTTTACTTGTGTGGCCAAATTTTCCACAGCGGAAACATCTCCTGAGTGGTGGAATATAAACTGTTACCGGGAGACTAACTTTCCATACCCTAACAGTCCTGGGCAAATCTTGACCTTTGAACGTTATACAGACTGATTGAGAATCAACCAATTTTTTCGTTGTTTCATCTTTCCTCTTGAGTCTGAAGAGATTATCAATTGAAGTAGATGGATTCTCATATTTAATGGCCTCGTTCAACTCATTAAGAGGAATATCCAAAGGGATGCCTCGAATGACACCCTTACGTTGAACTTTATATCGTGGTATGTATAGAGAGAGAGACCCAGCTTCTTAACTAGCTGATTTCTGACCGCAGTGTTGGCTTCCTGGAACGTACCAAAGTAAACCATCCAGGTATTCCACGAGTGGTGGGCAATGGACTAAAACTTAACGTTTGATTTTGATAAAAGTCTTGAAGCTTCAATTACTGGAAATCAGTGTTACCAAGTCAGTAGAATTTCTACTAAATCTAGTGGAATTGGATATGCATTTGGTAGATAAAAATTGCATTTGGTGAGATAGTAGATTTTTTGGTAATTTAATTTATTTTTAGTAGATTTTCTAATAGAATCATAAAGTTATGAAATTATGATTTCTTAAATGGATTACATAGTCAATCGCGACAATAAACTTCTAACTCTTATGAAAAACAGCATGTTGATTGGCTATCCATATTCCCTAGCCATTATATACATACAGAGAGAGTACACTCGGGTGTACTCGTGTAAAATACAAACGTTTCTGAATGCAACATTGCATATTGCATATATATATATGTATATATATAATATGTTCATCCACCATGATTAATTTGTCCCAACTCATGCCAAGAAAGTAATAGAATTCTTGTCTTCCGTTTGACAAGTCCAGTTATAGATAATTAGCAGTATTAGCACATAAGTCTGTATAAGCTTCGACCCATCATTTAAAAAGTATAATATTTATCTATGATTTATGTTGGTAATTAGACTTTGCAATTATTTTATTGTTTAATGTTTTACTTATAGGTTAGAGATAAGAAATAAGTTGTGTAATTATAAGCTTAAAATGCCCAAACCACAATACGAACAAAAGTTTCGTCATGCGTGGCTTAAAGATCCGCTTCTTAAAGATGGCTCATTGCTGTGGAAAGTACTACAGGGACCCTTGGAAAATGCAAAGTTTGCAATCAGATCATATCAAATAGATATGCAGATTTGAAAACTCATCGAAGTTCAAAGAAACATCAGAAGAATGAATTATTAATAATAGGTCCAAAACCTCAGCCAAAAATACCGTTCCAAAGAGATGCAGACATCTTCGTGTCAAAACAAGCGGAAGCAAGACTAAGTTTGTTTATAGCGCAGTATACTTCTATTAACATCTGCGACCATTTAATTGATGCCTGCAAAAAATGTTTTGATGATAAAGCTATAGAAAATTTACATATGCATAGAACTAAATGTTCAGGAATTATAAAAAATATTATTGCACCGTTCTTTTTTGAAGACTTAAAATTTGATGTGGGTGATTCTAAATATAGTCTAATAATTGATGAATCTACTGACTTAACTGTTAGTAAGTATTTAGGAATTATTATTATTTACTATAGTACTAAACATAACAAGTTTATAATTTCATATCTTGATATAGTTCCTATTGAAAACTCCTATACATGAAGCCATAAAAAGAGCTTTGACAAAATATAATTTTGATATTAAGAATTTAATAGGAATAGGCACAGACAACGCATCTATTATGGTAGGAACAAACAATGGCTTATATGCAAAATTAAAAAAAGAGGTTCCCAACTTAATTTTAATTCGTTGTGTTTGTCATTCTTTACAATTAGCAGTGTCACATTCAGCAAAAGAATGTCTACCAAGGAATATTGAATTTTTAATTCATGAAACTTACAATTGGTTTAGTAAATCAGCCTACAGACAGGATGCTTACAAAAAAATTTATAACTTACTAAATGATAATCATGATCCATTGAAAATAGTACAAGCTTGTCAAACTCGTTGGCTATCTATTGAATCAGCTGTTAATAGGATATATGAACAATGGCTAGAGTTGAAAACACACTTTAATATAGTTAAATTAAACGACAAATGTTACACTGCCGAATTATTATATCAAATGTATAATGATGACATAAATTTTGCATATCTGTCATTTTTAAAGCCAATTTTAGGTAAAGTTCAAAGAGTTAATAAATTGTTTGAAACTAACGATGTAGACTCTACCAAACTTTTAAAAGATTTGTTATTTTTAATAGAGTCATTAGCAAAGAAAATTATAATACCAGGCACACAAATTAATATTTTTAAAAGTAATTTCAAAGATTTTATTGATAAAAATTGTTACTTAGGTTATATGTTTGAAAAAACTTTAAGAGAAATTAAAGAAAAAAATAAGTTTACAACAAATGACGAGGCTATATTAAGAGAAAGATGCATTAAATTTATAGTTACCTTAATTGAACAATTAAAAGCACGTTTGCCTAACAATATTGACATTTTAGAGAAGATGTCATTATTAAGTGTGGATCAGACTTTAAATAGAAATAAAGAAAAATTGACAAAGCTATTAGAATATTTTGAAAAATCAGATAATTTAATTAGCAAAATTGAAACACAATACGAAAATATTAATTTTTTAAAATGGAATAATTGTGCAAACACTAAAGAGTTTTGGTGTGAAGTTAAAAATTTTAAAGATAGTGCAAATAAAAATCCATTCCTTGAGTTAGCAGACTTTGCTATAGAAATATTAACTTTACCACATTCAAATGCGGAAGTGGAGCGCTTATTTAGCACTATGAATATTATAAAGAATAAATTAAGAAATAGAATGCAAGTTCCTATGTTATCTGCAATATTAACTATAAGGGCCAGCTTAAAGCGGTACAATAAATGCTGATACTTTTGATTTACCGATTTCAATAGTGAATAAAATTAAAAGTATGGCTACTTACGTTTCTAGTGACATGATTGAGACTGATGAATTAGATTTTAATGTATAACTTTATATTTTTCTTATAGCTATTTGTATTAACTTTATATTTTTTTTAGATATTTATAATATTCATTTCCCTAACAGCACTCATATTCGAAAGATGTTCGAAAGACATCCAGAAGATGTAAAACATTATCTGGACTGGATGTCCTCTGAATGTTTTTCGAACATGTGTGTTGTTAATTCATTTGTGATAACAGTTTTTATTTTTGTCTAAAAACAAAAAAGAAGTTTGTGAATTTATATTTTTATGTCTGAATAAATAATATATAGAAAAAAACAGTTTATTTATTTAAAATAATCATAACTAAATTCAAAACAATTTAACTATCTAGTGGAATACATTCTAATATCTGGTAGAATTCTAGTAGAATGAGGTTGGCCATCTAGCGGAATACATACAGAAGAGTTGGCAACACTGCTGGAAATGACTTCGTGGTAGCACGATCTCCTAATTTTCTAGCAAAAACAGTGTACGGACCTTTATTGAATCTATCGTAGAAGACAGTCGATTCTTCAGCGGACGAATTAGGCACAATGTCAGTTATCTTCGACTTTAGACTATTGGAAGAGACTTTTTCTTTACTTATATTTGACATCGAGTTATCCACTTCACTCTTGGATTTCTTTGAGGTCCTGTTCTTGAGATGTTTGTTAATATCGGAAGTGACCGCTGCCTCTTGAGAATCGGAAAGAATCTCCTCCGCAGATGACTCAGTAATATGCCTTTTGTTCCTTACTGACGGATCTAAAATAATGTCCATGACCTCTTCCCTGGACATACCTTCCAGTTTGCCCTTCGAGGAAGAACCCAAAAAATTTACATCTTCTTCTTCGGTCATTGTCTCATCAGAGAATGGGAGGGGGTAACGCCCCCCGTCCTGATCCCGCCAAATGGGGTTATCAATAGTTTTTAGCTGTGTACGTGAAAAAATTTCCTTACACTAGATGTAGCGAGCGTATACAAGTACACTGACAACGGATAATGCCGCCCACCACAAGGTACGAAAATCTCGCCAAATGATCTCGAAATTGCACAAAAGATCGCACCGAACAAAGAACACGTGCTACCACTTTAACCGACAGGCACGCTCTCCAGTTAGGAACATTAATAGTACAGTATTATGGTGCCTTCTTGCGGAGAAGAAAAAGCTTCGCGACGCTACATATATTATGCATTAGGCGAACGAAGGAAGCCACGAGCGAGCTGTAGTGAGAGAGAAATTCGCCTTGTTTTCGGATGGAAACTGCCAACAGTTTCGTCGAATTCCGACCGAGTTCACCACGCAAATCAGAACATTGATTTCTCTCCTTCAAAAAGGAGCGCAATAACGTTTTTAATTTTTAAAATATTAATATTAATGTGCATGCGAATTAGAAAGATTGTTAGTAAAATATATTTCCAAAAAGTATATTTTAAAGTTTTAAAATATTTAAAAGTATTTTTTAAAGTATATTTTAAATGAAAACATAACGCGATTTTTGTGCATCAAAGAATATTATTAAAGATCAGATAAATTTTTGGTGTTCTTTCTTCCCTTATGGAAACAATCGAAACTAAGAGTATGTATCAATATCATGAATTTCTCTCTCTCTCTCTCTCTCTCTCTCTCTCTCTCTCTCTCTCTCTCTTTCTTTCTCATTCGTGAAGAATGATTGCGCATGGCGTTCTCAGTTGATCTCTCATCCATAATTACCGTGATTGCTGCGCAATCACGTAACTTGATCTACGTGGCAGAATTGATCCATTATTATAAATATACATATATATGTATGTACACACACACGCATGTATGCGCGCGCGTGTTAGATTTATACATATATGTATATATATTCCATATATATATATATATATATTCGTCAAACAACAAAAAATTGTACTAGATGAAAATTGTACTCCATGAAATTTGTATCGCGTAGAGATTGCACGATAACACACTAATATTCTAAGCTTGTCGGATAATAATAATTTTCTTCACGTTTGTATATTCGCGACTGTATATTTACGACCGATTTTCTTTAATTTCGCTTCTAATAATCAAAAGAATTTTCCACAAATGCTTGAATTTCTGCGATTCCAAGGATCTATGAATCTAAAAATACGAAAGATGGATAATTCAGCCAAAGAGTCAAAAATCGAGGAAAAAATATCGAAGAGAGATAAAACATGCGAGGATGCAACTTTCAAACGATAAATATACATATAAGAAAAAAAATTAAATTAAAGCATGACACATGCAAAAAAGAGGAGAAGGAGGAGATATATTTCTCTATTATATAATAAACATCTCTACTACTTAAATACAATCTGATTAATATATATATATAATTATAAATAAACCAATTGAGAGCTCGTGCTATTAATAATAAAATTGTATAAGAAAAAAGGCCTTAAACGAGCATTAGAAATTAGAACACTATTTATTAATATTAATTAACATTGAGTTAAATTCGTTGACAATTAATTATAAAATTCGGAAGGCGGGACGTTTCGACGCTCACTTGCGTCTCTTCAGCCGCTGCTGACTAAAATACAATTTTAAATAAATGAAATTTATATCTTAATGGACGTACATTGTGCTTTGAGACAATTATTTGGTCTTAACAAAAAATAGATAATACCTTATGGTTGTCTTGCTGTAATATAGTTGTGGTTAAAATATTAAAATATTACAAAAGTTACTAACTATGTTACTGAGTTATATTCGCTATACATGTCCTTTGCTTGTCAAACATTAAATACATAACATTCGCACATACTTTACATTTATATAGTCATTGGATATGAGCAAGCGACAACGATCAACTTTAAGTTTTTTATTATTTGTTTATCATATTCAATAACGAAAGGTATGATGTGTCTAAATATTCACACTCTTCGTTTACATTCAAGCCGTTTTTTTGTTGTTTTATATGGATTTCTGAGATCAATCTTTTGAAATAATTAGTTTCAAAATCTAATATTTCAATGTTGTCCCAATCCATTTGATGATTATGACTTATGATATGTTGTGATATCACCGAGTGATTAGACATATTCTGCTTCAAGTTTTTCTTATGTTCATCTATCCTAGTTTTCGGTTGTCGCTTGGTCTGACCCACATACGATGCATCACAATTTTTGCATTTAATTTTATATATAACATTATTGTTGATATTGTGAGGAGTGGGGTCTTTTTGTACTTTAATTAATTTATTTAATCTATTTCTTATACAATTTTATTATTAATAGCACGAGCTCTCAATTGGTTTATTTATAATTATATACTTTATACTTTATACTTTACACACGTTATGGTTATTTACGCGGCGGGGACAGGCGGGAAAGAGAGATGCGCGGACACTTCGAATGGACACAAACGGGCAGACTTAACGATCGGTAATCGGTTTCTCCAGCAGCGCGCACGATCGTTAGAACTCGGGACGTTCCAGGCAAAAAGTTTAATGACCGGGAAAAAATCGCATTAACGATCCTATCGCTGCCGTCACTTTTTCTCCGCGAAAGGCGTTTACCGAAGGTCGAATCGTGACGAAAAAAAGAAAGAAAATAGGCGAAGATATAATAATCGGACCCGGCAGATCTTCGGTCGATATTTTAACGCCGAATAACGAGGAAAGGTGAAGAAAAGTGAAACAAGGCGGATTAGATTATACTGTAAAATATTTGCGCAAGAAAACGCAAAGAGTTTTATTCTGTTGAGAAAAATTTCAGTTACTTGGTTAAACATTTTGAAAATGATAAACATTTTTTGGAGAAGATATTTTATATATTTATAAATTTATATATATTTAAATTTAAAAAAAATATATATATTTATATATATTCTAGATATATGTATATTTCTTTTGAACTATATATTCTACAATTATTATTTGGATACTACTTACCTGAGACGGCCATTAACTTATTATCCACATACATATGTCTACTTTCGTAATATTAAAATTTATTTGTTATATTAAAATTTATTTATTATATATATGTTGAATTATTTATTGAATTATATATCAGAGAGCATCTTTGAGGAAAAAGAGAACAAAAACAATCCTTTATTTTACTGCTAAAGAGGCAAAGTTTTTACATGTATTTTAGAGAAAGATGAAAATCGCAGGTCAGAAAAAATCGATGTTAATCCTCGCTTTCAATTATAGCAGGCAGAGTAAATAAAACACACCGAGGTGTACAGTTCAATATATATATCTATATTGACTGCGCGTTTCTAAGTACATTGAATAAGGAATTCGAATTCCAGGATATTTAGCAATTACAGACGTAAATTAGGTGGTGAAATGGTGATTCCTCGCTACGTTATACCGCGATTATTAATCGCGTCTTCACGAAAAACGCTCGCTACTCGCTCACGCGATACATACATACTTATCTCTCTTTCTCTCTCTCTCTCTCTCACTCTCTCGCTCTCTCTCTCTCTCTCTCTCTCTCTCTCTCTCTCTCTCTCTCTCTCTCTCTCTCTCTCTCTCTCTCTCTCTCTCTCTCTCTCTCTCTCTCTCTCTCTCTCTCTCTCTCTCTCTCTCTCTCTCTCTCTCTCTCTCTCTCTCTCTCTCTCTCTCTCTCTCCGTATACACCTAGATAACATCAAAATAAATCTATATTTCGCAAATAGAGCAATAGTTATTGAGAGGCTATGTACACGAATGGCGGACTAAAATGTGCATACGCTCTTTCTCTCGCACATCCTCTTTTTCTCGCACACTTACTGTCCTTTCTCTCACTTTCTTCCTCAATAATCATAAACTAATTACTTCGTCATTTACATACATACATATTTATCTTGTAATGCGCAACTACGTCAAAACTATTTTCTTTGTCGTTCGCATAACTGCACATTCACGGGACTGATGACCGTCTTCGTTGAGAGGAGCGGGGGCCGCCTCCTCATTGTCTTCTTGCGGGGAAAATTGCAGAAATTTTCGTTAGGCATCTATATATCTTACAATTCTGTCTCGCATACGCGCTGCTTTGACATTCAGACTCGCGCCGAGCGCTCATCGAAGCGTTCGCGTCTAGCTGCGAGTTGTTTCCGTTCTTGCTTCTTTCGTGTCGATTCTTCGACAGAGAAGCGAAAGGAATCAAAATCCGTTAATTCGAAAACTCGAAAGAGAATACGCAAGTACAAATTGAAATAAGATAAATAACAAATTTTCGTATATTTGGTTAAAAAAGTTTCCCGCCTATATTATGAAAAGAGAGTGGAAAACTCCATTTAACGAAACTAGAATAGTCGAACGGAAATTAATACATTTTAGCTTCCTGAATGCGTTTCTATATGCAGTCTTTAAAAAGAAATATATACGACGTATTATATTTTTTAAGACGCACAACGTTAATCGTTTCATGCAGGATTATCAAATATTCCGTGCTACATTATATATCACACTGCATTTTTTTATTATGACTCTCGTTGCTGCCCAATCGTTACTCCGGTGACGTCATCGCAACGCGAAAATCTTGCAATACACAACGGACTTGTTGAATGCGTTATTCGAACTCGATGCAGCGAATTTAGCGGTTGCGGCACTTATAGGCGCGTGATGCAAATTAAAGGCTTCATTAACGCCGTCGCAAGAAACAACGCGCATACCATTGACGTCACGCGTGCGAGAGCGCGGCGTTATTAGGCGAGAATGCGCATACGCCTTTTCCGTGTACTCGTTTCCACGCAAGCAAGTAGTGCGACGGTGAAAAAAAAGTTAGTCGCAGTTTTCTCGCCTCGAGAACAAAAATCCAGATTGGTGGAATTATATATACATATATATATATATCTGGAGGACAGATACATACATTCTCTCTCTCTCTCTCTCTCTCTTTCTCTCTCTCTCGATATATGTAAAATTCGTAAATACCTTGCAGAGGTGTGCCGTGAAAGGATATATATATAATTTTTATTCCCCCCTGCCAATTAACATTCAGCTTCTCCATATTTCGCCGAACGTATTAATTTCCCCCATGAAAATTTATCGACTGCATAATTTCGGCGGATTACATTATCGCAAAATTCTTTACTGTGTATTTTATTACTAATTTCAGTAATAACGTAAAGAAATATTCGTGATAATTTCTTCGGTTTCGCCTACTTTCGTTTAAAGATAATGCTGTACATTAATTGGAGGAGCACTTTTCCACAATATACACGCATTTCCACCTAGAGATGTATTCTTGAATTCGAGATGAATATTTGTATGTTTATGTGCGTAGTTTGAAATAAATATAACAATCTTTCTTATCTTTCTATAATTATGTAACCTGCTTTACGGAAAATATTGATTTTTTTACATCCGAAAATTCCAATCAATGGCAACATTTTTTCAAAATAATCTAAGATCACCTACAATATCATGAATACTTGCATATAAAAAATTAGATGATATTACCGTAATTGAACCATTCTATTCTTTCGAATTATTCAAGTATTAAGATTATTCAGAGAAAGAAAGATGAAAAATGTAGTTTCTGTTTAATTAAAGTACTTTCTATATATTTTTCCAAATGATTCCGTATAATTATTCCCAGTGACACATATTATGTGTCAATTTCACTGCTCGAGAGCCGATATCGTTTTCTCCTAGATATATACATCTACATACCGAGAGAGAGTGTATATACGTGTATATATATGTATATATACATACACATACACACACAATCTTACCCTAACAAAGGAAGATTTCCGCAATAGACGACGCCGCCACGCACCGGTACGACTTCCGGATTCGCGCATACTTTGTCCCACGAGATACATTTCTATTTACAGAGACAGAAAGCCCTAGTGTGGGCGGCCCTTTACCACGGCCTCCACATGCCCTCCTCATCCTTGACGGGTTGCTGATCGACGGGCGACGAAGATGGTATACCGACGGCGACCTCGCTGTCCGCGTGACTAGACGGCCTATCCTCATGGACAATCGGGCCGCCGGCAGGCTCGATCGACAGACGGGCCGATACCTGTTGTTGTCGCAGATGATGATGGTGATCGACGCCAGAGTGCGCGGTCGAGCTTCTCGAGCCAGCAATCTTCATTTTTTTGGACGTGGTGGTGAAGTCTAGCGGCTGCTCCGGTTGCTCCATCCTCGGGCTCTTGCTGGGTTTGAGGCCGCCGGTCGGATCCTGCCACTCCTGACTGATGTCGTCATGCGGTCGTTTCGCCAATTTATCGGTGGCCTTGAGCAGCGACATGTTGGTCGCCGCCCAGATTGCCGTGGGCGGATTCGGCCCGATGCTGATGCCATTTGCCGCGGCCGCCGCCGCCAGTTGTACATAGTGACTCGGCAGCAGAAAGACCACCTGGCCGTCCGGCAATCGGGAGGGTATAACCTGTACCACGGAGAGCATGTTGTTGGGATTTTGCTGTGACGTGGAGGCCTGATCGACCGGCATACCCGCCGGATGATGCGGATGGTGTGGGTCCAACGTCGCCGGGTTCACCTGGCTGAAGGCGGAGGTCGGTCGACTGCTGTTGTTGTTCTCATCGCCGGCGGTAGTACTGCTGTCAGGCCGGGCAGCCTCGACCATATCCGGGATTTCGGACTTGATCAGGCCGGCAGGCGTGAGCGCGGCGGCGCTACAATGCGGCCCGACCGGCACGTGATGATCTAGCGGGCCCGGACTCGTCGCCCCCACCACGCGATCCGTCACGCTACCCGGACTACTACCCAGACCGCTGTCGGGCCGCGAACCCAGATCCAGATCTAGCTCCGACACACAGCTGTCCAAGTGGCGCAGCAGCCGCTGCTTCACCGCCGGATCCATCGGCGTCGTATTGCCCGTGATGATGTCCGGCGCATCGAGATAGCGGCTCACCTGAAAAAAATGACAGGCGATGTAAACACTGCTTTTGCAAATATACATGTACCGTAACTTCAGATACAATCGAAAAAGTTAAAGATTTTGTATGAAAATGTAGAATAAATTGTTTTCGTATGAGACTGTTTTTTCGACAAAATTGATTTTAAAAATTAAAAAATTGATAACATATGACGTTTTTTTTCAAATTTAATAATCTTCAACAATTTTGTATATTAAATATTATCGAATTTATCTCGACAGTGATTATCAAAACATAACAATTGTTGTCAAGACAAAAATATGACACAAGATCATTAAAAATATTTAAGATTAAAAAAGAGCTATGTTATTAATTCTTCAAATTTTAAGATTAATTTTTTTCAAACAAAACCTTATATGAAAAATTTTTGTTTTACATTTTCGACTAAATAAAATTATTAGTATCTCAATTATACCACCAGCTTTTACAGGATATCCTGTATAACATAAATCTCGTAAATGAAGAGTTACAGCCGCGCGGAAAAAAAGAAAGAAAAAGAATGAGGGGAAAAGGGGGGGGGGATATATACTTTAGTACATATGGATAAATCATTCTAGATCCGTATAAGCCTTGAAAATTTTGTGTAGAAAGAAATATTAGCATACACGCATTAGGAACTTATATTATTTAGAAGAATAATTTTTCGCGATAGTCAAACACAAAGTTTGTATCTATACGACAAATTATAATTACAGAAATAGGAATAATTCTTTTTTGCGAGCGTGTAACGCCAGAGCAATATAAATATTCGCGCGGGTCACAACGCCGGAAAAATACGTATATTGATGTGGTGGAAATTCCGCTGTCGCGACTGCGGATTGCGGTATCGTGCGTCAGTCATTATCGACCGCCAGGTCGTAATTGAATATTTCACGCTCGCTCTTTAATCCGCGATTCGGTCGAGTAACGGCGCTGCATGATTATTTGTTACCCGATATATACTCCCTCTCCCTGGCTGCGACTCGTGGCCCATAATTTATTTCGTGCCGGCGATAACGACCGGTGCGATAAAATGCTCTTTAAACTCGTTTCGGTCGGGCGGCGTTCCGACGACGCAACTGCGAACTTTTACGCGGCTGCATTGTTATCGCCGCAAATCGCTAATTAACGCTCACTTAGAATGCCTTGCTGATTAATGTGCCGCACGGATTTTATAATAATGCGGTTTCAATATTCGGAGATAATTTAACAGATAATAAAAATATATATATATATTTTATCTAATTCATAATCCAAAGTTTATCCGTTTGATAAGTTTATATGTATGTTTGTATGTATATATATGATATATATGTATACGTGTATTATGTATGTATTATGTTTACACAGACAAAATATATTCTTTGCACAAAATTTAAACTACAATAACACATAGAATATGTATCTTCATTCTTATAATCAGTGTTTCCACATTTTTATTCCGCACAGTTGGAGAAATTCGAGAAATTGTACATGTGATTCGGAGTTTCAAAAACTTTAAAAATTATATTTGAATCCACGCAAATTATTATACACTTAATAATATAAAAAAGCGAAAAAAAAACTGAGAAATTTATACAAAAAATCAGTAGCGCGCGACTGCTCCGACAGGATTGCGGCCGGAAGAGAGCCGAATTGCGAGTGGAAACGGCGGCAACGATTCGGGCGGAAGCGGCGCGATTGATCTCTAATCGCGTAGCGTATCGCGCGCTATATTTCACACGGCGGCGTATCCAATGCGCGCATCGCTAGCCGACGAAATTATCGCCGCCGCCACTGGTGGACAATAATTTTGCGGACAGCCGAGAGCGTATGAGAAAGAGAGCTTTTATGGGTCGGCGTTTCAAAATAAAACAACCGAATCTCTGCCGCCACATATTTGAAAGGTTATGCTTAGTGGCGACTCTTATAGTCCAGTAAAATTAGACTTGAAAAGAGCAAAACTATAAAAAAATTAGGACCAAGCTGGATTTTTGTGGAGACCTTTATTTTGATGTTCTAATGAAATTCTGAAAAGTACCCTTAATTTGATCCATTGGTTTTTTCTTTATAGGGGGTAAAAGGGGGTAAATTTTAGTTTTTTTACCATTATCTCGAAAACTATCAATTTTTCGAGAAAAATAGTTATTATCAAAATTGTAGCTTATAAAATTCTTTACAAAAAAGGATATTATACTTTTTTTTCGTGGAATTAACCGTTTCGAAGATATAGAGTGAATTAAGTCTAAAAGAGAAAATGTGCATACCACTATAGTATTATATGTGACTATAAGGTGCAGAAAAGTTATATTAGAAATATTTTGCTGTCGTAAAAGATTTTATAAGTATCTACAGAGAAACTGATTTCGGAGCAAATGTTATTGTAGTTTTTGACGGTTACAATAACACTGAAAAAAGTATAAAATCAATGGAGCAACGTCGTCGATATTCACAATTTCCTGGATCTACAGATTCTCCAGTTCTGTTTGATGCGCCATGAATGTCCTTATAAAACAAGATAAATTTCTCAGCAACGAAAGAAACAAAAGTAGATTTATTTCTATGTTAGCGCAAAAATTGGAGGTTGCTAACATCTCTGTCAAACAAGCCCAAGATGACGCTGATGTTCTCATCATAAAAACTGCATTGGAGCACTATCATACTAATATTAAAACAATAGTCGTTGGCGAGGATGTTGATTCTTTTAATTGCAAGAACTTCACCTGATCAAGAAATTTATTATTTAAAACCAGGGAAAGGAAAAGCTGAAACAAAAGTATACTCATCCAAAAGTTCTAAACAATTTTAAGAACAGTAAAAATCACATTTTATTGATCCATGCTATCAGAAGATGTGATACTACATCTGCGCTATTTCAGATTGAAAAAAAAAGATTATTAAGTTGCTCCAAAATCGCAAGGACTTACAGGATTGTGCTGAGGTTTTTAAAATGCCACAAAGTTCACGAGAAACAATAACTGAAAATGGGATTCGCTTACTTCTGGCCATGTACAACGCTCCACAGAAGGAAATTATTCATTCATTTGTAAAGGCAACCAGACTAAATAAGCCCGTAAAATTATCAAATCTATCGCCCACATTCTATGCATCACAACAACATTTATTTAGAGTGTATTTGCAAGTCCAAAAATGGCTTGAATAATCTAAATCCAGAAGAATGGGGGTGGATGATTGTCAACAATAGTTTGGAATCTATTCAAACCCTTTTGCCACCGGCTCCTGATCTATTACTAAATACTATATTCTGCAACTGCACTAAAGGCTGTAGCGCGAGCTGTAGAAAAATAGGTCTTCGCTGTTCTGCGGTATGCGGGCACTACCGTGGACAATCTTGTTTAAACGTCGAGACTGAAGTAACAGAAAGCGATATGGATGTTTACGACGATATAGATCCAATGACTTGCTTAATACAAGAAATGGAAGAAACAATAGATGAAAAACATATTGAGGAAATCACTGAGGAAGATGAGGAAGCTCCAAAGGAAATAGATGTAGAGGAAGACTGAATAATAAAAAAAAAAATTTCTAGCACATTTCAATGTGGATTAAGCCTACTGGGGACACCACATAAAAAAAAACGCGCCCAGTACTCTACCCCCGCGGTGGTGTAGAAAGGAGTATGTGTTTTTTACGAATTACAGACATGCAACCTTACCGCACGTTTTACTCAAAAACGATTAGTTGTACGAAAAAAAGTATAATGACCTTTTTTGTAGAGAATTTTATGAGCTACAATTTTAATAACTGTTTTTCTCGAAAAATTAATAGTTTTCGAGATAAGGGCAAAAAACTAAAATTTATCCCCTTCTACCCCCTATAAAAAAACCCATGGATCAAATTAAGGGTACTTTTCAGGATTTCATTAGAACATTAAAATAAAGGTCTCCACAAAAATTCAGCTTGGTACTAATTTTTATGAAGTCAAAGTCAAATTTTACTGGACTATTAGGCGCCATTGAAAGATCGCGTATCGGATGAATCCACGTATGTGATCGTAAATCGCTTGCGTCAGTGATTAGGAAAAACGAAATTTGTATTTTCGATATAATCAGATATTTAAATACATATTTGAAAAATAGAAATAAAATATATTATTTAAATTATTTTAAATATAAAGAAAGAGGAAGTATATATTGTATATTATATATTTTATTAAATACTAGCTGGCGTTTGTTTCTCGCGCGCTTCGCGCGCTCGGTGCGCACGTTTTTACTGATATCCATATCTTGAGAACTACTGACGTTAGGAGCAAGAAATTTGGCACGCAAACTTACTTTATAATGAAGATTTAAAATGTAAATTTTTACTTTTCTAACATCTTCGGTTTTTGAGATATCTCCCTTAACTAGATTTTCGGAAAATGGTAAAACACGTGTTCTTTATTTTTAAAGAAGAATCTAAATACTAATTTTCACATCTGTAACATCTTTGGTTTTTGAGATATGGATATCCTCATAAAAAATTCACCCCCCTTTTCACCCCCTTAGGGACGGAATTTCCAAAAATCCTTCCTTAGTGGGTGCCCACGTCATAAAAACAGTGTACCTTCCAAATTTCACGTTCCTAGGTTAAACGGTTTGAGCTGGGCATTGATGAGTCAGTCAGTCAGTCAGTCAGGACTTCTTCTTTTATATATATAGAATTAAAAAATTCCGTTAAAGTAAAATCTGCTTCAAACTGATTTACAGCTTATCGTTAGTTTTCTTCAGAACCTTATTAATTTTTACGTCCGTAAAATTTTCGAGAAATATCGATATTTCGGTTTCGATCATTGCCATTCCTCTTTCATCCTCCGAAATTGAGTAAGAATTGGAGAACAGTTTCTCGAACATAGGAAGGATAGCGCGTCCGTCAAGAGGCGCCACAGGCTCGGAGAGAGTAAGAACGTACTTTCGACGGAGGTGAACGAAATCACGGAAGGGGAGCGGAAATGAAACTGCAGGCACAGCCTGCAGGACGTGCCGCGGTCGACCGCCAGTTTTATAAGGCCGTAAAGTTTGTCCCGCGGAGATCTTCCTTCCTTCCTTCCTTCCTTCCTGTTTGCCTTGCCCGCCCACGCTGCGCCTCGTATATCACACGTATCGTGATTTAGACCGCCCGGTAGCGCTCGTCTCTTCGTCCGAAATTTTTGGCACGCTTTGTACCACCGCTTTTCCCGACCCCCCAAACATAGAGCACTGCGGAATTTGATCCCCTTACAACACCCGAGACGAATTTTACACACACACCCACACAATTTTAAAAGATTCTACATGTAAGATAAAGGAGAGCAGAGTATTGATTACAAACTTTAGGTTTTTTCAGTGAAATCTTGGATGAGACAGTCAGAATGCTCTGTCTATTAGATCAATGATAGTGCTTCTTTTTCGGTAGAGAGTGCTGCGATTCAAAATTGAGATATCTTGAATTGGAAAATTATATCCAACTATCAAGAAAAGGACATAGTTGACTAATCATCGATCCGCTTGCATGTGATGGATCTACATCCAAAATAAGTAGATCCGTGTCCGAGCGTTTCGTCCAATGCGGCTTATAAATAATAATTTTTAATGTTTGAAATTTTAAGCATTCAGTATGTTATAAGCGTATGTTATAAGCCTTAAAAAAGGTATCTAGCAAGTGGGCGGCTTGTGCATTTATAAAATGTGCTGTATGTAAAAAATATTTATATTTTATGTTATTGCGATCTGTATCATCCGACAATGTGATAAGTTTTTGGAAAATATGTAAATAAAACAATCAATTATAGCTTTCTTAACGCATAATCGTCTGATTAGAGAATTGTTATTTGATCTGTTATTTGAACCTAACCATTATTTGTTTCGTTATACCTCAACTATTTTTTCCTCATCTCTCACCCTTCCGATTCACGAGATTGCCGCTTATACATTTTTTAAAGATTTCCTATAATAAGTCGAGCTTTAAAAATAAATTAAAAATAATATCTTTGTAAAAATATGGTTAATTTATTTCACTTTTATACGGACAAATATTTTGAAAAATGTTTTGAAAAGTTTTCGAAACTGCTGCTCTACTCTCATTACGTATATCTGGTCAAACATTTCAATAGTCCCTTAATCACACTTCTTCCAAGATTGACGCAGAATTCTGATAGCACATCTTTGACGCGCAGTTGAAGATATATCTCTTCCCGCCATCGTAAAGTATATATCAAATTAAGAACCGTGAGAACTTAACGATTACGCCCGTATGTGCGCGTGGAAAACCTTGGCCTCGACGGCTATAATCACCGCGCTGCGCAGCAGCCATATATATATGTGCACAAACAACGTTTATATTATAAAATAATTAAGTGCATTAAAATAAATAAATGTATGTAATTAATAGCTTTATCAGGTTTTAATGTACATAAGACCGCGAAATATATCAAATATTTGCTGAATATGTAGCCTTTATAATAAATGTGTATCGTAATTCGGATTCTCTAACAATAATAAATTCTATATTTATTATTTTAACATATAATTATAATAATAAAATTAACATAATTTTTTCCTATTTTATTATTTCTTTATTCTCTGACGCAGCATTTTATTTATTTTTGTCACGGTGCGAAACCACGCGCGCTTCGCGGCCACATCTTTCAAGCGGTGATATTCTAGAGCGTCGGGAAATCAAGCGACTTTATCGGTGAATGTTCCGATAAGGCGACAGAGGTAGAGCGTGCGCGCGCGATCGTGCTTTATGCCGTGACAAGTGCGCTTTGTCGAAGCGAGTGAACCGACAATCGACTCGAGTTCCACGCCGCGTCGATGAAGATATATGACGGAAATGCTTGGCGCCACGGCCGACGTATCGCGTCGCGTATCATCGACGAGGACGCGCGTGCGAGCGTTCGGAAAAAAGAATTTGTAAGTAAAACTTTTTGGCAACAGCAAGAATACCCGTGGATTGAATTATCGCGGTGGTGTAACTAATTAAATGTAGGAAAGATATATTTCGAGTGTAATATATTAGTAAGTGTAAAACACAGCGTTGGCTATATAAGTAGGAAAGAGCTACGTATCTAATAAATTAATAAATTAATGTTGTATTTTTTTATATACAGCAATAGCTCTTCTCTTAAAAAATTGTATATACTTTTCTTTAGCTATATGACATCTTATATTTCCTTATGCGATTAAAATGCTTGCTATTAACTAGGGCTTTTTTCTTAATTTTTTTTTATTAGCTTATAAGATAAAAGTTTATAGCATTGCATTCAATAGTAATACTTACAATGTATAATATATTTATTTTCCAAAAAATAAATATATTATATATTGTATCGAAACAGATAATTTGTCTACCATATACAGGGTGTCCCAGAATAATGGGGACTAATCTCGTGTGCAGATAGAGCGGACTAAACTGAGTCGAAAAGTCCTCTACCATTTTGCCAAATTCGCAATAGTTATTGCGTTATTAATTAAAATATTTGAGCTAATGAGCGCGTGGGAAGCGGTAAGCCGGAATCGGTAGGCATGTAAGATGGCTTATTTGTTTACATCTCTTAGCAACAAATATCACGCGTCGCTCACCGTTCGCTGCGTGACTCCACCTCTCGCTCAGATGATGCTTTTATTGCTAAGAGACATAAACAAATAAGCCATCTTACATGCCTACCGATTCCGGCCTACCGCTTTCCACGCGCTCATTAGCTCAGATATTTTAATTAATAACGCAATAACTATTGCGAATTTAGCAAAATGGTAGAGGACTTTTCAACTCAGTTTAGTCCGCTCTATCTGCACACGAGATTAGTCCCCATTATTCTGGGACACCCTGTATATATAAAAAAGAAAATTGAGAAAAAAGTCCTAGTTAATAATAAGACTTTAATCGCATAAAAAAGTATAAGATATAATATAGCTAAAAAAATATATGCAATTTTAAAAAGAACTATTGTTTTATGTAAAAAATACAATTTATTAGATTCATACCTCTTCCCACTTTCTCTCGTATAGCCAATGCTTTGTGTGTTTCAAACTGAATCTATGTATATCATTTACTATATATATAAAAAGATCAATTGCGCTTTTGCCAAAATTCCGACCACTCTTTACGCGCCAAAACTTCACGCGCAGAAACGAAAACTAAAAGCCTTTTCTCCAGCAAGCGCGACCAGACCTGACCTCGAGCTTATCCAGCAAATTCAGCGTGACGGCATTTACAGTGTCCGCTTTCAACGAGTTTCCTCTCGCTTCGCGTCTGGACATCTCTTAACGAACGAGCGGTGGGTGAGCTCACGCGAGACTCTCCGAAGACAACCCGATACGTTAGATATCTCTCGTCATCCGAGGAAGAGAGGCGGAGAGGAAGAGGACGGAGACGAGGTGGTTTCGGTGGATCCTTCCTTCCATCGGATAGAATCCATCTCTTTCTCTATCCCCCTTTTCACCGTGTAACACGAACCAGTTCCGCCGAGTTCTCCGATTACACGCTCCCCGGACGCGCTGGAATTCAACTTTTTTCACCACCTTCTCCCCTCTCCGCCTGTTCTTCCCTCGTGCCACCTTACTGGCGAAACGTACGGAGTATAATAGTAAAAACCGCAGTTTTTCGCATCGTAATCATCTTATAGTTCTCATCATATTCTCGAATCTTATTGATCATTTTCGAGAATTTTTTAAAGACGTAGTAGTAGTATAGTGGAAGAGTGAGTGGCACTAATACCCTGATAATCTAGATCATGATGATCTATTATATCTCCTCACTCTTGTTATTAGCCAAGTGTTTGGATCCAGCCTAAAGCCTAGCACCAGGCTTATTAGACCCATCACCCTTACTTTTTCCGGGGGACTTAGAAACATTCGTCCCCAGATTCTGTATCTTTTGCATAAGTGCCAAAGTAGCTTTCTATATCATTAGACTAAAATTTTAATGATTCTTTGTGCAATCTCTATTAAGAATGTAAAGCTTATATTTATTAAATACCTAATATATATCGCGTTGTGTTTATGAAAGATTATCAAAAATACTATAATATTGTATCGTGTTTCTGAATGATGTGTTCTTACCTCTCTTGAGCAGTCCTGATATCCTGCCTTGTACCTGGATAGGCCGGGCTGAGCAAGCGATCTCTGTCGCTGTAAATGCCTGACCGTAAGCTCCAAAATATCGGCTTTTTCGAGCTTGCTGTGCTTAGTGTTCTCCAGGCGGGCGCTGTCGAGAATGAGCGCTTTCAGCGCCGCTAAAGATTGGTTGATTCTTGCTCGCCGTCGTTTTTCCATTAGTGGTTTGTTAGCCTGAAAGACGCACAAAAAATCTTTTATATGCAACTGTTAATATAACTTGCATTTTCGTGAATTAAAATATAGCAACTACATTCGCATTCTGAAGTACGCAATTGTTATTCCCAATAATTAAAAACAGAAATAGATTCCTTCTCTCTCTACCTAACAATAAATGAAATCCATGTCTAATTCGGATCATCGATACAATACGATTAAAGATATTACTGACTCAAATCGAATATAAGTCGGGTTAGGCTTAGATTTGGATAGAGTTGAACGAAACTGGCTTCTCACGTTTTTTTTTCCTTACAATAGATATTTCCGTCTTTCGAGGAATCTTTAGTGTTATTTTTTACTTTTTCTTCCTTCTTATTTTAATTTCACAGAGACTTTTGAGAATTGCCGTAGCCAATGGTATTTCGTCCGTCAAATCTAGAATATAGAAATTTTCCCAGTTATCGAAGATACGCGACTTTTCTCGTAATATAGTCCTTTGCGAACATCTCTACGTTCCGGCAAATCCTTCACTTTTTGATGGCTTTCGACTCGCTGGCCAAATGCCGATGTCGTTCACGGCAACTCGGAAGCGGATGCAAGAAGGAGCAATCGTGGAAGTTCCGACAGAGAGATGTGAGATAGTCGCAGACGAACAGAGATAGAACCAGATAAAGTGGACTAGACTTTAAATGGATAGTATAGTCAGTACGCGAAGGCGTACACAACGGGTCTTCGAAAAATGCACACAAGCAGATTTATTTTTCATGCAGTGTCTCCACGTATATATGTCATACGATAATTTTGCTAAAAAAGCATCAATTGACTATTAAAGTATGGAATTCCTAAAAACTTCAAATTTTTTAGAAGGCTTTATAGTCAAGTGTATTGTGAACTCCTCTATACTATAAATTAATATCCATAAAATGAACATTTTCTGTGCTACTTGCATTTACCATGTGATTACACGACCATGTCAAAGTTGAGAAAACAAATAAAAGGCAAAAACTATGTGTGAAAAATGTTATGGGCGGATGAATACTCGTTTCGGGAATAAAAGTGAGATAGCTGATAACAATACGACGCAAGAGTGAGAGAGATAGTGTTAACAATATATGTAAAAAAGAGAAGAAAACGGACTTGTAGAGCTTGAAAAAAGAAGGAAATAACGAATTGCTGCAAAGGAATATAGAAGTAACACGTCACTTTTGCAAAAGAAGACAGCGTGCGAAATAGCGAGGCCGAACCTGCACAAAGGCATTTTTGCCGAAAGAGAGGACGATAAATGTTCACGATAGAATTAGAAAAAAATCGTCTGAAGAGAAACGGCAAAAACTATTTAAGAAGCGAGATGGATTTGCAGATTCGCCGCATTTGAATGAGAAGGAGATGATAGATATATAAGACATAAAAGGCAACATATAGCAACATATAGATATATAGTACAGAGCGACGGAACAGATAGACTTATATAGATCTAAAAAACGAAAGAATAAGAAAGCGAAAGAGAGGAAGAAAGAGAATGCGATAGGTATAGAGCGCGGAAAGGCGAGAACGATAGCGGACGAAATATAGAGCGACAAAACGAACAAAGTCGGCTCCAACGGAAGGAGGGGGAGACCGCAACTCTACTGTGCGAGAGTGATGTAGATAGAGAACGGTCGGCGAGAAGGATAACAAGCGACGGGGACGTGTAGAGCGAGCCGGTGACCGCAGACGCATGAGTGCGACGAAGATAAGCTGAAGAGGAGAAGGAAGGTTGGAGGGGAAATGAGGTAAGCCGGCGCGGTGCGTTCACACGGGAGCGCCGCGACGGGTAAACAAACGAGCAAGCCGCACGCCGCGGCACTCGTGTGTACGTGTGCGCGTGTGTGTGTGCACACGCGCGTGTCATCGCCGACCGACTCTTGCTCCGTCGCGTCCTTCTATTATTACAAGAGGCGTACGAAGGAGGGGGAAGGACGACGGGTAGAAGGAAGGAGGGAGAAGATTAGATGCGCGTCTATCGGCGACAGACTTCTCGCGTGCGGGGACTCGTACGCGTAGAGAATTTCGTAAAAGAGGTGTTTAAATTTCACTTTGGGGCGAGACTCGAAAGATGAAATTAAGTCGCGAGTCTTTTGTTTTGATTTTATTTATCGATTGAAAGTTGACATCAGATGTCTACATTTATCGTCAAAATTTGAAGAAATTTAATTTATTAATGTATCTGTTCTAAAATCAAATTTCACCGAGAAAATAAATGATAAAAATGTTAAAAGTGTGATCAATAATAATATTTAAATGTTTACTGATAAAAAAATCTACTTTAAATATGTTAATAATTGGAAGGAATACGAATTGAAAGTGCACCTTCGCTTGAATGCATATTTCGATAAAAAAAGTTTTTAATAACGTTGAGTTTTACTTTTTTCTGCACTATCTCATCATTTTTAAAACTAACGAACGTTCTTCCCTCATTACTGCTCTTCGTGCGCGACGCGTATTCAACTCTCTTTACAATCCCTCCGCGATACTAAATTGCACCGTTTTTCCGATAGCCATCGAAAGATAACTCCGTCACACTCGAGATAACTCGAGATCGTCGTGACGTTTTTTCACTCGGCATGATGTAAAAAATAGTCGCACGCGTAGAAAAAAAAGAAGACAGCTTTTGCAACGTTGTAACTTTGACGGTGCCGTCGATTAGCGCGTTACGCGCGATAAATCGCGTCTCGTCGCTTGCCGTTTTTTGCGACTTGGCGCGTCACGTACGGTACGGCGTTATGAATCACCATCGTCGTGCAAACTTCACGAACAGTCGGAATTTTTAAGAATGTTGTTTTAACAACAGTCTGACCGTAGTCGGTCACGATCACCTTTCTTGGATATGTATTGCTACGATGCGCAAAAACTTTATATATAACTTTTCTTTAGTAAAATATACAGATTTATTAAATTATTTTTATGGCTGCCTAGTTAAGTGTCACACTTTAAAATTTGTGCCACTCGTGAAAATTTTGGTGCATTTACTTGTAATTAAAAAATTAACCATTTTGCAATTATATTTTTCTCTTCTTTTAAAGATACAATAAGATTGCTTTGTAAAGGGCATTAAAATTATTTAATTTACTACTATAGATTTATTATTTTCTAAAAGACATAGTTAAATTTAAATAAAGAAAAATTCGATATTTTGATCGTTGCTTTTGTTTGATTCCGGACGTAACGTTGTAAATGTGCTATTTGCTCGTTCCATTGTCATCTTCATGTGAATTGCCGGAACGAGGTATACCTTCGCTTCGCTTATGATTAAATCGATTAAAATGCGCGGGCAACGAGCGACAGGTAATTAAGCCGGGCATAACGACGATCCGTTAAGAACCGTCAATTATACCGTCATCCAACGACGATAGCAACGTCCAGTCGTATCTTCCCCTCTTATTTCTTTTTTTCATCTACTATTTCGAAATCCTACGAGACCTCCGCTCTCAATGCGTCTAGAAATTTCCTCATTTATCGTTACGATCCCTCAACGGTGATAATCTGACGACGTAGATGCGATAAGGATTACGAATTTCTTATTTGGCACCTTGAGGAGATAGAGAAGGAAAAAGGAAGCTGATTAAGCGTGAGAAAATCGTACACACATTTTACACATTTACTAAACTCCACAACTTATAATACTTTTAATTCAATTATACGATTTTAAACTGGTGAAATTTTTTATATTTTTTTTCCATTCGGCATCATTATCTGTCAAATAAGTCATTTTCTTTCCCTCAGTTGTTTGCTAGAATTGCTACGTGAGTGAGCTTATGGCAAGAAAGTTTATGGAATGACAAAGTAAAGAGAGAACAAGATAACTGGAAAGAGAGTTAATATTTAAATTTTATAATTTTTGCTATTTTCAAGAGATGGTTCGCGCGTCTTTATTGAATTTATTTACTACTATATACTCTTCTCATTTTTTAAATTCTTTCTTTTTTTAACTAAAATTTGCGCGCTATTAAAGCAGGGTGATATTTTAGGTGGCGCGCGTATTTCCAGCCGTGAATCCATTCCGTTAATAAAGACGAGTGCGCAAAGTTGCCGCCCTTCGTCACCGCTAGAAAACTTTTCTAATAGGAGATGCATCGCTCGCGACGCACGCTCGAGCGAGTGTACTCTCACGCGACGCGGATCACCTTAAAAGGGCAACACTCAGCCGCACTTGACGCACGCGTGCACCGCCGGTCACGCACGTCTCCTGCCTCGCGCTCGCGATATATATTTCGCGGAGTGAGCGGTTTCTTCTTCGTGCGCAGTATGAACGTGCGCGTTAATCCTCCGCTATTTTTATCGAATAATTCCTATGTAAATATCTTATGCACAATTTGAACGCGAAAAATGCAGGAGTTAGAGTTGACTCCTGCATTTTTAAATAGTGTTTTATATGTCATAATTATAGATAATAATTTCTAGGCGATAAATGTATGATATTTTGAAATTTGAACGGGATAAATATCAACGGTATATATTGCGTAAGAAATGAGAACTGTTTTCTCGCTATAGATATTTGATAGCATTTCACTTATTGTGAGTATTTCTATTTCTCTCTCTGTCTTTCCATTTAAATGAATACAAGTCACTACACAGATGTAAAAATTATATTCCACCTGCTATAATATTCTTATTATTTAATCAAATAGCGCATGATGTATCATTTCCTCTTATCAAATGTATAGAAGTTTGAAAAATATAAAAGTGTAACTAAAACTATAAAAAAGCATGAGAGGAAGCCGCGTTTTCGTGCAACGCAAATTTCGGTCGCGCAAATTCTCTGATCAACGAATTAATTGGATAAACTGAATTACACCTTTAAATTATGCTGCGAGAGCGTGTGTTTGGACTTTCCATATGATAACCGCCCGTAAACCGTGCGTTCAATTACCGCAAATTGACGTTATACAAGGTGTACTCTGATATACGCATCGTTCGTGCTCTTGCGACTTGCTATGTATCGCCGTGCGACAAAGAGAAATAAAGAAATGCCTTTGTCATGTGTTTTATTAAGTATTAGCAATTCGCTCGTGAATGAAAATTCGAGAAGAATTTTCAACAGCTTTCAAATTTGTAGGGGTCGAGGAAGATTTGTAAGCCAGCAGAGAGAATATACGAGAGGTATATACGAGAGGTGGCTTATTGTTAGTGACAGAGTGGTTGTCTACTGACAATAAGAGAGAGGTCCTAGGATCAAGTCCCAGTAGGGCCTCGATATTTTTCCTCTGCTCGAGAAAGGTTTACAAATTTATCATTTCGAAGTATGGAAAAGAATGCTAATTATCCGCAATGTGCCGAATAAATGTGATAATAATGTGATCAGAATTGTTTTAAAAATATCAATCAGAATTTTTTTTATCTCCCTTTTTTCATACTTATGTTAATGTCGAAGATCCTTCAGTTGCATACGACTATATCTCGTCTCTCTCAGAGTACGCGCCTAATAGAATCGCTTTTTATTCTGCTTTTCACCAAACAATTTTAACGGCAAGTCCACGTGGTGAGCGATATTCTTTTTATGTCCCGAGCGGTTATGTTTTTTTACGATCCAGAAATGAGTGAAGGTTGCAACTTCGAATTCTGGAATCTCGCGGAATCTTCCGTGTTGCGAGACTGACGCACTTCGCGACGATTAGAGAGAGACAGAAAGAGAGAGAGGGGGGGGGGGGAGAGAGAGAGAGAGAGAGAGAGAGAAGAAAGAAAAAAGAAGGTACCGCGAGCGCAAGTAACGCCTAACTCATGATTCTTTTTTATGCGTTCAAGTTTTTTAGTCGCCAACTTTTCCTAGAGTTATGCTGAGAGCCACTACTCGCAAGTCGCTGCGATTATATCAGATGGCAAGATCGCAACGTTATTTATTTTTTATTACATTCACAGTTATATACAAAATGTCTTGAAAACGCAATTTTAATTTCATCATTACGTCATAAAAATATTTAAGAGATAAAAACATTGCCTTATAGATATAAATGTATAAAGATATTTTTTGTAAATATCAAGTTTCAGAAATGTGTGAAAGAAATCTAGATTTTTTGACCGAAACAAATATGATTTTAACATATATGTATATCTTAAATGGTTTTAATTAATTGTATTAAAAGAAAAATAATATAAGTGAGTTGCGTAGCGAATGTTTCGCTTTAATTAACAATCAACAAAAATGTGTATAAATCTATTTGTATGTGTGTAAAAATGTGTACATACATATTTATAACTAATATTGTATATTAATAGTTCGTCTAGTATCCTTCAAAAATAAATAAATAAATAAATCAAATATTTTATTTTGTACGTTTTGGAATGGTGACTTTCAATTCAAATCTGTACATTTGATATATCAACATAGATTTAATATACTAATATTAACAAATATATCTATAACAAATATAAAATACACGAAAAAGAAAATAGTATATTTATATAGTATAAAATTAATGATTTGAATTAATTTTAAATTTTCATTGATATCTTAAAAATGATTACATATTTTATACAAATGACTTCGTTAGTACAGAAGTACATTATCTTACGCCCATTTTATTTTTCATATTATTGTGTTTATACATTTATGTGTATAAATTTATTTATCCATATGTATATATGAGTGTAGAAAAATATGTAAATGCATATCTATAACATGGTGTATAAATAGTTCGTCTAGTATTCTTAAAAAAAAATAATAATAAAATATTTCATATACATTAATACATAAAATAAGAATAATATATTACGATAAAGAGAAGGCGTGAATTAATTAAACAAAAGTCTGATTCTAAAATTTTTCGAATAAAGGATTCTACTCAAGCAAGTTTTTTTCGAGATCACAATATTTTATCTCTATTTAATACGAGAGTTTTATATATGTACATATATGTATATATATATATAATTTTTCATATATTTTTGGAGATTTAACTTTGACTAATCAGCAGGTTCTCACGCAAACATAGAATAATAAGGAGTTGCAAACGAGGCACGTGTCTGGTATTGGGTTCGCGTCCGCGCCAGCGGCTTACGATCGGAAATTAAGCACGCAGAAGGAAGGGGTAGGGTGAGTCACGATTTGGAATTACGCAGTCATGCGCCGTAAGGGATGTAATAGATGAGATCGCATCCCCATACGACTGATCAGGTATTCTTAAAATTTGTTATAAAGTTATTATCTCTATATTCGCGCTTATATGTTTCTATTCTAAACTCTACTTTCAAATATTTTCGTACATTTTCCTTGACTGACATTTCGAGAAAGTTGATAATACATTGCCGATATTAAAATTTTCTACATAAGTTTCGCAGTATATGAGCAAATAACATAATTCTTAATAAAAAAAATCTATTTTTCTAATTGCACGAGACATGCAATAATTTTTTTCGAATAAAAAAATTTCTCGCATTTGTTCCCCAAAAATATGTTATTTACTCACTCTTCGTCCGTCCGAGTGTTTCGGGCTCGGGCTGAGGCTAGGACTGGGGCTCGGTGCCGGGCTTGGACCCTGATGCACGGCCTGTTGATGCTGGTGATGCTGTCTGTGGTTGCTGCCGGCTGATTTCTTCTCCTGATGCCTCAGCGAGTGTAGACGCGCGGTCATTTTAACAGGCCGCGACGGCCCTCGGCTCTGATCGCAGCAGCACCCTACGTGATTGGCCGGATTGGGCGACTGAGGCTCTAAGCATCTCGCGGCGGCCTGCGACAGCGAGACCAGACTACCCACCAGATTATTGCTTTTCCCTCACGACTGCTGTTGTAGTACTAGCGATGATATATTGCGAACTAATCACCGTTGTACCATGCCCTCGAGTGTCTCGAGAGATCAAGTAGCGCGTCGGCCAAATGTCTCGAAACACGAACTCGAACGTGATAATGCGCGTCAAAGTTCTCTTAGCGACGATCGAATCGCTTGGAATCGCAAAGCCCAGTCACTTGTAACGCGACACCAACGAAGACCAACGGAGACCAACGACCTCTGTCCACTTGTCTGTCGTATGCACGCGCGATCGTTTGGCGCGCCAAATACGTCTAGAAATAAAGAAAGTTTCACGAAAGTTTACACCACTCTCACAGGCGGTTATACACACCGGCGCGCACACCGCGCCACGTGGTTAACCACGCGTCGCCGAACCACTTGTCACTCGCGAGCGAAATAGCCGTTGATGGCTCGCGTGTTCCCCGTTGATTCTATCCAATTCCTCGTTCGCTCTGAGAATTGTCTCACGATGTGCACCCCGAGTTAATCGATAAACAATCGAAGTGCACTTATTTCACAAATACTCGTGTGATGAAATAATGTTCCGTTTATACTGATATTCTTCGATGATGCGCTTTGAATGGTGTTTCTCTATTGAGATCAGAATCGAGTAGCGCTCGACTCAATCTTGCTCCGATAAAGAACTCTTCTACGATTTAAAGTACAGAGAATTTCTGCTTACGAGCTTGCAAATTACAAACTCACAAACATCCGAAAGTGCATCCACTCTCGTGTCAACTTGCACACGGAAGGTCGCTTACTGTCAGCGATAACGAGATATACGCAACGCGTGCAATTTGACTGTGAAAACGTCCACGTGTGCTCGCGCAACGAGCGACGGATGCGGACTGTGAGGCGGTGAGCGGTAGCTGCTGGTGGCTGTACGCGGCGAGCTTGGCGCGCCGAGGCCGCGCGCGTCGGCAACGAGGGCGGTGGGGTAATGGGGGAGAAGAGACGGCTCGCGTCGTGGTTGGTCGTGCGTGGGGCGGGGGATACCGGAGCACAGCGGATAGCTCGCCCGCTCGGTGTGGCGCGGCACGGCGCGGCGCGGCACGGCGCGGCGTGGCGAGATACGGCGCGGCGTGGCACGACACGGCGCGACGCGCGCGGCGTGGCGGCGGCGGCGGCGAGTCGGTCGGAAGGCTCGCTTGCCTGCTCACGCGCGTCCCTGCCTGTGGCTACGTGCGGACATCTCCTGTTCCCGTCCTCTTCTCGCTC
>OX424456.1:7645134-7682634 GCA_949152495.1 Lasius fuliginosus | reverse complement strand
CCGGCGCATGAAAATTGCAAGAGAAGCCGGGCCGCGCGGGCCGGCGCGATAACCAACGAAATTATTTATCGTGATCGCGCGGGGCTTCGTCTCTCCGGCGGGATAAGCGGCCGGGCGAGCGCGCGCGCGCGCAACCCGAGGTTATTAACGTACCCGAGGGTCAGGAAAATCGATCTCCTTCGGGAACGGATCCTTATGAAATTAAGATCCCACCATCCGGCCGCTCGTTTTCTCCGACGAATCCTTCGTCTCCCTCTTTCTCTGCTCTTTCGCGACAAACTTGCGCAGACATCGTGTCGTCAACATTACGACTCCTTAATTAGATCGCGCGTGAGATTCTGAAATATCTTTTGCATGTGACTTATAAGTTGATCCAGGTTAATCGAAGGATAACAAAAAAGTTGATCGTACATGTATACGCAATGGTGATGCACATACGCATCAACATAAAAGACTCGGTATTATACATATAATTATCGGAAAATTAAGAATTTTATTTTGATAAGTGTGTGTAAGGAATGTTAATAGAGATATAATACAATACATACGAAAGGAATATAAATGTTAATTTAGAATGTTAATTGTGTAAGGAATGTTAATTTAGATATAATACAATATATATGGTTTTATAAATTATATATATATTGCATAGACAATTTTTATTTTTATCCTTTCGAAAGATTGCCTGATCTTATTTAAGCTTATATAAATTTAAATTTATGCTTTATTTAAATAATTATAATATGCCGTATATTTCAATATTCTTTACTAAAATCCTAATTTTGCTTGTTATATCATTGCACATTTAATAAATTAATTAACTTCGTGCTTACACGCTCGCAATATGCGTTTGTTTCTGTAATTTTTACGGAGCATTGTCGCGCCTTTTATTAGTTTTCCTTTATAGAAAATCCCTACGAAGTTAACATATTTTCTCCACAGTATATTTATTTTCAATGTTCTATTCGCAACTTTTCGAGTTCGTCGAGATTCGTTTAATGGACGGCGTGTAAAGATTTTTAAAAATTATAGTACTGGTCAAAATTTGAACGCAATAGAATTAAGAATTCAGCTGAGAAATTTTTTTATCAATTAATAAACAAAATTCAATTTAATAAACAAATCAAAATTCTAATTTAAACAAATCAAAATTTTAATTTAGTAAACAATCAAAATTTTTAAATTAATAAACAAAATTTAATTTAATAAACAAATCAAAATTCTAATTTAAATAAATCAAAATTTTAATTTAATAAACAATCAAAATTTTTAATAAACAAAATGTTTAAATTAATAAATAAAATTTAATTTAATAAACAAAATTTTTAGATTAATATATTTTTTACATTTCTCGTTTGTTTCATACTAAAAAACTTTATCATGAGATTAGCGAATGCAAACTCGCTTAGATTGTCGTCAATAATTCGACCATTTCTATTGGTCCATCCTCTCTCTTTGATTTGAATAGAATGTTAATAAAGTCTAAACTGAAGAAAATGTGTATCGAGATTAATCGATTTCACACACGCACGCACACTATATCGGAAAATTTTAAGTACAGTTGGACGGAATCGATACATCTTGCGGAAAACGCGGAATCACGCGCAGACATACATGAGACATAAAAATGCTGCTTTCCGTCGTAACCCGGCTGCCGCGGCAATCTACTTTTATTCGTCATCCATATATTTCGCGTGGCGAAGTCTGGCCGTTATATACCGGGTGGTCGTAAAGCGCCGCGATACGACGATTTGCCTGCGATGACACCGCGAAAGTATCGTTTGTTATACGGCCGTATTTCGAGATCATCGAAATGTGTTTTCTCCATGATACACTTGATCCGTGATACATGATCGCGCGATGTTACATGATGGGCTACGATGAAATTAATGACACGCTACGCAAGATTTGCTGGCATAAATTAAAATGTCAAAATTTGGTTAACTTTTTATGAAGTTCAGGATATTCATTGTATATGTGCGTGGGAATAATATAATAATATCAGCTTGACATGAATAAATTTTAAGAAATGATATTTTCAATGATAGCATAATAATAATAATAAATATAATTAATATAACAAATATATAAGATGTGGAGTGAAATGGGGATATATAGATAAAGAAAAAATAACGATATTTTCAAAAGAAATGCTTCTTTTTTTAAATATTATAAAATAAGAGATGTTTATGAAATATTTCGAATCTCTCTTCAATGAATAAATACGACGAATTAAAATACTTGCATTGTATCTATATTTTTAATCAAATTAAATAGAGCAGAAAGAATTACAATATGACCGATCGGCGGAAATGGAGATGGAAATGGGAGGTTTTATAAAAAATTTATTATATTTAGAAAATCGGAATTGCCAGAAAATTATAAATCTATATATTTTCATAGATAATATTTCTAATAAATATTGATTACTTCACATCCGTGCTTAAAGATATTTATTTATACACATGTAATATAATATGCTGCTTGTCAACAAGTACAATAAAAAAATCTTTCAAATTCTCTTAACAAACATCTAATCTTTTTTATAAACTTTTCAATAATCCATATTTATCATTAGTTTTCTTGTTTGACAAAAATATTATAATTATTGTCGCAATACGTATTGTTAAGGCAATCGCGATTTTTTCTCCGCGCTTACTAGATAAAATAATTATTTTTTCGGAACACCCGGTAGTCTTGTCCCCGATGACGCGGCACACACACAGGCGAGAGGAAGGTTCGCTAACGTTCAAGCGTGCTCTGGCTATACGCTCCGGAGTCTAGACTCTAGATGGAAGATAGCTGTTCCTAGACTAGGGTCGGCCATAATCGCGCTACTCGCTGCCATACTCCCGGATCTTCCGCCGCCACCGCCGTCGCTTCCACAACCCTGGGCTTCTCCTTCTCATCTCGCTCGTCATGTTTCCCTGGCCGACCCTCAGGGATCCGCAATCCGCGAGTCCACGATCTCGTCATCCAACCCCTCCCCCCTCCCCCTCCTCTTCTCTGCTCCTTACTCCCGTTCATCCGGTTATCCTCCTCCTCTCATCGTTTTTCTCCTTCTCTTCTTTCCCTGCAGAGAGATCCCGCGGATTTTACCTTTGTCCTTTGCGCTCGATTCAACGAACGGAATAAATCCCTCGAGTCGAGGATGGGGAGAAAGGAGGGAGGAAGGGTGGGGGAGGGGGGGAATGCGACGTTTTTCCCGCGTCGGATCGAGCCGAGCCCAATGCCGCGCCGGAAGTCGACGGTTAAATTCTCCGACGAAATTTTTGCCACTGTTTTTTTCTCTCTCTTTCTCTCATCGGATTTTTCCAGCGCACGAGTTTCGCGAGTTAATCGCCCGCGGGCTCACGCCCGCTTTCGCCCCGGAAGGATTTCATCGGGGATGAAAGAACGCGACGCAACGGGGTGTAACATACGCCAGTGAAATGTACGCCGAGATAGGTCAAGCGAAGATACAAAGAATTTTGTAAAAGTTTCAAAAAACTTTAGCTCGATTTTTTCGCTTTTTGGAAAATACGTTCTCGAATGTTGCACTATTGACGGAAAGGAGAGGTTTTATTAAAAATCGTCTCGAACCAATGCTAAGTTTTATTGAGGATATTAGAATTCTTTATATCTCACTGGAAAAAATTGTATTCTTATTTTAAGAATTTCCCACTTATTTTTGGAATACCCTTTTTTAAAATAGATTAGAGAAGGATCTTTTTATCTTAAGAGAGGAATCCTCTAAAGATTAGTATTAGATATTCCTATTTATAAAAATGTAGACGAAATGGGATTTATTTTTACATTAACAAAAAGGTACATTATTTTCCACCACACAGGCAAAGATAGACCTAAAGAAAGTGTAGACATAGTACATATAGACCGAATATGAGGCATGACATCTGGGTCCTGAACGATTAAATTAGGTTATGTTACACGTTACTTACTCGTGAACACTTCTCTTAAGTTGCTCGAGTCTTCTTTTTCGAGCCACTTATTAACTTCATCCATTCTTCTAATAAACTAAAACCATTCAGTGACAAACACTGCACTGCACTGTAAATTGCAACATTATATGCATAATCATATGTATAATCAAATACGTTGCTGCAACAATATAATCATATAAGGCTAAATAACGATCCGCATAAAAAAAATGTACGATCGTTTGTTATTAACAAAGAATATATTCTTAGTTTTAGAGGATGTTCTAGAAACACTTAAAAATATTTGTTAAGAGGGATTTTATAGTCCTCTTACTTTGAGAATACAATTTGTTCGGTGATTGATTATTATAAATAAATGTGATAAAATGATTGAAATCGTCAATATGAATGAGTTCGCTCTTAAAAATCCTTCAAGTATTAAAAATATATAAACCGCGGTAAAAATCTCTCCGTCTCTCTCTCTCTCTCTCTCTCTCTCTCTCTCGTGTCTTGCGCATTTGCGGATTATCATATCCGCGATCGTTTTCCTCGTCGACGAGGATTTCAATTTCGAGGAAGCGGCGACAAAAATTCCGTCGAATTATGTCGCTCGCGAATTCCCGGCCGAATTCTCACCGTCGTCGGTCGCGTTGCTCGTTTTTGTTTCGCCCGAAGGATTTCCTCTCGGGATGGAGGATATAAAATTGCAACGCCATTGGACCGCACTCGCGCTCCCGCGCGTCGGATATCCGGGCGTCTTTTATTTTGCTTGTCGGCCTCGCTGTTATCTGGTCCGCTACGCTGAAATTTTGACGAATCTCTCTCCTGCTCCTCGCGCGCGCGCGACTCCGACGTTGCGAGATTGCTGTCCGTAACAAAAAGCAGCTAAAATTCGTGCGTTAGCGTTCCGATCGTAGCCGTTGTGAAATATTACAAGGTGAAATATTATAGGATGTCTTTTGGATATATGATGGACGGAAAAAATGCATTTGCGGCGTTATGGTGAAAGGAATAATTTCTTCTAATTTGATTGTATAAATTAATTAAAATAAAAATTTTAAAATATATTTTTTAATCAAATGGAATTAATTTGGAATTAATCATTGCATATTTTACTGTTAGTTTATTAATAATTTATTCATGCAGTTTTATAGCACATTACGCGAGTGCTATTTCGACAATTAATTTTAGCGTGATCGTACATATCACGTCAGAGGATTTTGTTCGAAAGAATGGAAAGAAGAAGAAAAGCATGCGATGTTAATTAAATCCGTGCATAGATTTTTGTACGTCTCTTTTCAATTTTTCCCTTTTTTCAAACCGCCACAATGCTATTTAAAAACAGCATATTGAATGAGACTTAATCGATCAATCATTAATCAAAAGTATGTAATTTGCAACTAGCAGTTAAATATTTTTTCTTAAAAACAATTATGTGTTTTCTTTACACCAATTGATTTCTCTCATTATTTTGTGCATAAAAGTATTGAGGTAAGGTCATCGAAAAATGAATATTTTACGAGATATTTCATAGTTTATGTAAGATTATACCAAATTAAAGTATAAAATATCTCGTAAATTATTCACTTTTTGGCCATCGTACTTTTGTAACTTTTTATGCCGAATATTGCGAGAAATCGATTTCTATAAAAAAAATAGGATGGTTCCATTTAAAAAATTCAAGATGACTTTGTCCTGACCTTGGCGACATCATCTATAAAGTCAAACTAATAAGATCAGTAAATAAACCTTTTTAAACCCTACAACTTTTGTCTGAAACATTTTTTTCGAAAATGCGTAATTTTCGTAAAATTAAGGAGTTTCAACACTTTTTTTACACTCTGTATATATACATATATCACAGTTAATCGTTATTTTATAATTCCAACTAAAATATAGATATTCTCGTTAATTGAATATATAATTTTAATTTGTTCAATAATTTCACGTGCGACGAGAATGACGAACGCTCTATCATCAAGTCGACGTAAATTCACGCGATGAGTCACGTAGAGAACGTCGTAAGAAAAATTATTCTGCGGGGGGATCCGCTTATTAATACTGAAAGAATTTCTAGACGACGCGTGAACAGTTTTATCCGCCTCGTTTGTCAAACGCTCTATCTGCGAGAACGAGGGAGAGGGAAATGTGGTGGGGGAAACCATTCTTCGCGCGCGGCAAGTGTGCGGCGATCCGCCGCGGGCTTTGCTGTTGTGACTGAAAAGTTTGAGCAATCGTGCAACAGTTGACGCACCCTCCTGCCTTGCGAGGGGTGCCCGCGTGAAGGAGGCCACTACACTTCGCGAAAGGTACTATAGCGAGCGAGCGGAGATATACACGGAAAAGTAATATCTAATCGAAATATAATTACTACGGAGTACACAAAATAAGATGTATAAGATTTCATTGCGCAAGTTTCTCAAATTCATATATGATAATTTCGAAATCAAATTCGAACCGTTAATATTATAAGAGCGGCGAAAGTAAAATGTAAAAGTGTAATGAAAAGTGTAAAAAGGATATACGATTAAATATGTAGATTCAAAATATGTTATTGGTATTCGCGGAAAATCGTCAAGTCCTAGGATCATTTAGAATCGTCGAATAGCGTATCATAAATCGTTCCTTCGCCCTATTCTAAATCATACACGCGACCCCTCTAGCGATACAGAATATAGAACGCAAGGGTGACCTCCATTCTCTCGTGCGAGCGAGGGCGATTTCGAGGAAGGGTGGATGTGCGTGACGACGCGTAAATCGGCCACTTGAGCCGGGTGACGAGAGCCGATCCTGCGGTCGGTACGGCAAGAGGGGACGCAAAAATCGGGGGATCGACTGAGAGAAACTGCGAGAAAGAAGGTCGATTTCGCGCCAGACGGATCAAAGTGATCGACAGTTTTCGCGACGTGGTGCATGAGTAAATTCGCGCGGCCTTATTTAGAGACGCGACTCGATCGCCCGTACGTTATCAACCACAGATATATTACGACGCGCTATAGTCGGCCATCGATCGCGAAATAATGATGGCGCAATATATGTATGTATATACCCGGTGATGATGTATACATTGGTCTTACTTTGGTTGGTTTCTCGGCCGATTATGATAGCGATCGATCGGCGGATTGAGCCGAATGAAGTCTCGTTACGATGCGTCTCGTAGATACCTCCGTCGTAATGGAGGTTAGGTTAGGTTGAATCGAGGTTAGTATGATTGCGAAATAAGCGCCGGCAATATTTTCCAACGATAATTTTAGATTCCCGTGTCGGAAAAAAAAAGATCCCTCCTTCATCGTCATTTTATATCGCAAGATCTTTCATTTTTGCAGATATAGATAGTATTTTCCTCCTATTTTTACAGATCTACATTTTTTTCTCCGTAACATTAATGTAATGGAGGCGGCAAAGGATTCTGGTACGTATAACGCAACTCGCCGAAATTATGAGACTGACTTGAACGTGCCGGCAAAAAGGGCGTCGGCTGGTGGCGACAGCGCCCTGCTAGCCCCGGGTCCGCAATCGCGCCCGTGGGATCCGCCGGGCTCATAGCAACTTTCTCTCTCTCTCTCTCTCTCTCTCTCTCTCTCTCTCTCTCTCTCTCTCTCTCTCGCTCCTTTTCTCTCTCGCTCTCTCCGCCAACGCTGTCGACCACGTAGCCGTGCCGGATAATTGCCGTTCGCGTGCGGTCGCGTTCACGTGCGCTACCGCAGTTCCCCGCCCCTCGACTGGACTAGAGATGATATCGAGATATCGATATGCGATATTTCGTTTATCCAACAGAAACGGGACCGACTCCTTCGAGATTGCGATGTTTATTAAAAATGCTTAACGTTATATAGGTGATATAAAGATTTTTTATAATATAAATATAAATATAATCTATATACATATATAAAAGAAGAAGTCCTGACTGACTGACTGACTGACTGACTCACTCATCAACGCCCAGCTCAAACCGTTTAACCTAGGAACGTGAAATTTGGAAGGTACACTGTTTTTATGACGTGGGCATCCACTAAGGAAGGATTTTTGGAAATTCCGTCTTTAAGGGGGTGAAAAGGGGGGTGAATTTTTTTATGAGGATACCTATATTTCAAAAACCGAAGATGTTAGAAAAGTAGAAATTTACATTTTAAATCTTCATTATAAAGTAAGTTTACTGATAAAATTTCTTGCTCTTAACGTCAGTAGTTCTCAAGATATAGATATTAGTAAGAACGTACGTACCGAGCGCGCGAAGCGCGCGAGGAACAAACGCCAGCTAGTATAATATAAAATAAATTGTAACTGTACATAACCTGTACATAACTGTACATAAATTGTACATGCGCGCATTAACTACTAATAGCGATGTGATAAATTCACACATTTACAATTAATCGCGATAATTTGTAACGACGTAATTTTTTAAGAGAGATTGAAGTATTTGAAGCGAACGCTTTTTATCCGATTGCTGCTATTTGTCCGACCTTGTTTTAAATCTCTACCCCTCCGAGTTCACTTCGCGTGTATGATGTGTAAAAACTCGCTTTTATTTTGTATTTTCGTCGTGTCGCAAAAATTGTATTTACGGCAGCAATTTGATGGATACGTTTCGCATATTCGGTTTGCGGGATTACGTTGTAAACTTTTGTTTCCGTAACCCGTTATTGCGTGATGTTTTTTTATAATACCGCGGCCAGCCCGCGAACGTCCTGCGTTTTCAAAAATCCTTTATTTTATCAGCATCGTAACTGAAAGAAAAAAAAGAATACAAAATAACGATGTATAAGACAATTTTTCCGTTGATGAATTAAAGATTCTAAGAGGTTTCGCTATTTCTCGCATAGAGAAGCCCATCCTCTCGGATATCAATTGTCATTACGTTTTCTCATCTTTAAGCTTCCTTTCTCGTGACTGTGTCACGAGAAACAATCATATTTGCCGTGTTCGGCACGCAATTTCCGCTCGGTAAACTATCGGAAGCGGAGGCGGCGCGTGCTAATGGGGGTGGGGAGGGAGGGGAGGGGGGAGAAGAGATAGGGGCGCGATGCAGCAAGGGAACGCGCATCCCGCCCTTCTCGTTAGGGTTCCAACGCGTCAGGGACCGGTGTTTCTTGGGCGACGCGCCGTGTCGACTATATCCCCCAAGGTGCCGGTGGAAGGCCATTAGCCAAATTGCGAGGTGTCTGCCCGTTCCACGGCTCTATTACCTCCACGGACCAATCTACGATTGGTACCTCGACTTATCTGCATCAATCGCGAAGATCGATCGATCCCGCGCTCTCTCTCTCTCTCGATCCAGTCTTTCACACTGGCCGCAATAAATTAAATTGAAACATCGTGTCGTAATCTATTTTTTAAACAGTGTAGATAAGAAGCTTTTAATCGGTGACTTGACAAAAATTAAGCAAGAAAAAACTTAAGCTTATAACAATTAAAAGAAATATTGATAATATTATAATATTAGGTTAGGCATACCTAACCTAATTATTAATATTACTACACGAAAAAAAGATTATGTATCTTTATTTTTAATTTAATTTTTTATAAGATCATAAAGATAAATCTAAAAGAGAATACTACCAAAAAAGAACAAATTGAAGAAAATTGTAAACTGCACAATTCGTTTCTTTTATTGCGAGCACAATCGATAAGCGATGACGTTTAAATCTTTTGATAGGGCTACATGTGAAATTCTAGATATTGCTGCAATGTTTACGCGCTTAATTATATGTCGCATTTTGAACTATTTCTGACGATAATACAATGCAACACATACACACATGACAATAATTACAATCCTATATTACAATATCAATCTATTTGTATATAATAATATCACCCCCCCCCCCTCCCTCCCGCGCGCGAATGAGAACAACATAGGACATTTATTTTTCGCTATTTGTGTTATCGAGCTCTTTCTTTGAAATTCTTGATCTTGGAAATCTCATCGAGTTTTTCATTTTTACGCATATATTTGAGTGCAGAGTGCTCTGTTTCAAAAGTTTTACATAAAAATCTTCTATCCTAAATTTATAGAATCGGTCTTTTTTTTTTAGCGAAAATTCTGGGCGACAAAAAGACGAAAGTCTAATTCGTCGAAAGCGCTTCTACTCTGTCACAATCTACGAAGGTTTACGCCGTCTTTCGTCGCGACGACTTCGAGCGTTACGACGCAGGCATTCTCGTAGACTCGCGTGGAACGCCGCGCCGTCGTTGGCGCGCGTCGAGTCTTATTTATCTCACCCGTCGCTCTCGGAACGCGTGCGTGTTTTACCTCTCGGAATAGATATACAGGGTGTCCAAAATGTATCTCTTCAATATAAATTTCGTCTTATTCGCATAAGAATCTAACCGGGCTTCCAAATCTCTCTCTCTCCAGCCCATATATGTGCGCCTTTTTATAATCTTTCCGCAGACATATACAGGGACCTATACAGTTTCACGCCGGTTCCGAATGGCTAGATTAGAGGAGTTCTCTTGGCAAGATAACTCTCGGTGATTTGCCATTACCAAGAGGTGGCGATCGAATAGATCTAACAATAAGATGTGTTTCTGGCTTTCAAATAAGATTTTATTATTATATGATTCTTAGAGAGTCAATTTTTCTTTTATTTATAATAATAATTATTAATACTCTCTATACCTAATGTTGTATATCTGTAGGTAATTATTTATTGTAGGAGCAATCTCAGAATGCTGGACTAAATATGTCTGATTAGGTTAGGTTAGGTTACTACTTTTACTACTTTTAGATCTCGATTTTCCTCATAAATATACGCATACGTGAAGTAAAATTTTTATTCTAATTTGTAAGAGTGTAGAAAATCATAAGAACACTCTAAAATGTGTGTACTTTAATCGCGATTCCTTATTTCTACAAATCGTTTTACGAGTTTTGGTCCAGCTTCAACGTAATCGTTAATTTTACTATCCGGGTATTCGAGGAACAACCCTATAGACGCGCTGCTCTCGAGAAGCGAGTGGGAGATAAAGTGAGAAAGGATTCTCGGCGCGAGGGGGCGGAGAACGAGCACGAGAGCGAGAGGGTCGAAACGACGGGACGGGACGGAGGGTCGAAAAGGGTCAGGGAGTCCGCGAGCGGACGAGGCACGGAGATGATTAATGCATCTAAGAGCCCTCCATTCGCCTCTCCAACCTTCTTATTCCCCCTCTTTCTCTTTCTTTCTCCGTCTTTCTCTATCTATCTATCTATACCTACCGCCGCGACCCCGATCCGCGCACGCTCTCGAAATTTTCGACTGGTGAGCGGCAGAACGCGCCCGTCCGTCCATGTAATGTGCCACGAACACTCCGCGACCGAAATTTTCCGTTCGTACCTTTCGTCTAGGCAAAAAGAGATTAATACGCGCGCAGGATGCCGCATATTTATTTTACCGAGAGGGCTGAAGTCGACGACATTATGTATAATATTGTTTATTTAAAAAAGATGTCTTTGATTTTTAATGTAACAGTTTATCTTGTACTCATCTTTTCTCTCTTTCTCCTCTTTCGCTAATCCAATCACATATAAATTTAAATAAAGATTTCTTCATTTTTCTTCTAGTCTCAATTGTTATTTTAAAAATGGAATTTGTTACATGTACAATTTTTTATCGAATATTCTTCTTGTTAGAATATTTGAATCTAATAGACTGATTCTATTATTGTTTTATCAATGCAAGTACCAGCAATCACATTCGGCGATATCAAGTAGGAAAATTATGATAGAACAGTATTTATTTATCGTAAGAAAATGACAAAACGAATCATTAACGGCAAAATATAAATATTTATATGATACATTAATACTTGAAAATACTTAGAAGAACTTATAAGAACTTAAGATATTACAATTAAGATACCACTTGATACATTAAAGATTAGTATTAAGGGGTGATGTTTAATTGAGAGAGATATTGTTTCTCCCATAAAAATATTTGTCACCTGTGAAGGCATTTTATTTTCGTTATTAATTATATTAATTATACCTATTAATAAGTCTCTCTCAAGCATTTACAAATATGCTCTACGAAGAATTGATATAAAAGTATCACTCTTAAAGGTTAGGTTATTTTTCGATTAAAGGTTAGGTTCTTAATCGATACTAGTCTTGAATTTTTTGCTTACAATTTTTTATGAACCGTTTTAATTACTTGATATAAATTTTTTTATCATACAATTGCATCGGGTCTTCCGTTTAACGATACACTGTAAAAAAATTGTGTAAAATTACAACTATTATAATGGGTAATTTTGAGACCCACTATAATAGTTGTAATTTTACACAATTTTTTACAGTGTAGAAAAAGACGAAAAAGTATATTTTTTTATTAGAAATATAAATTGTGTAAAATTACAACTATTATAGTGTCTCAAAATTATCCATTATAATAGTTGTAATTTTACACAATTTTTTTACAGTGTAGACAGCACTAAGTTAATCCAGACGTACGTAGCGAGATTGCCGGGGTCATCGTTGCAATTCAGGTGTTAATCGTAAGTTTCGGATAACGATCAAACAGCCGGCTATCTGGGTACAGCGGTAATAATAGTAATGTACGCGGCCAGTGCGTTTCTGGATCGGCGGCGAATGCTGTATCGATGCTTTCAGCGCAATTGGAACGATACCGGTTAATCGCGCGTGCAACGCGCGGTTCCGCCCAGTTAAGTCGTCATTATACACTGTAAGAAATTTGTGTAAAATTACAACTATTATAATGGGTAATGTTGAGACCCACTATAATAGTTGTAATTTTACACAATTTTTTACAGTGCAGAAAAAGACGAAAAAATATATTTTTTATTAGAAATATAAATTGTGTAAAATTACAACTATTATAGTGGGTCTCAAAATTACCCATTATAATAGTTGTAATTTTACACAATTTTTTTACAGGGTACTTGTCGTCAAATCGCTTGTTTTTCTGACATATATTCATTTGCGCCGCTGTCTCATAGATAATTGGATAATTATACCCCGCTTTCCTGCAGTCGTGTTATTCCTGTACGACGACGTAACTTCTGTAACGCAGAGTCCGTACATGTTCGAATTATCTACACATTGCATTCCTGTCATATAAGGTTCATTTTTTTTTTAAATGATGAATTTTTTCTAAATGCGATCTCAAAAATGTTCCATGATTCGAAATATATGGAATAAGTATTATATTATTTAATTCTCTCGTATATTGTATCTATCTAGCTTTGATAAAATGATAAAATTCTTCTAATGATAAGATTTAAAAAAGAATCATCGCTATATAATTTAAATTAAATAATCGTTATTTTTTTGCAAATTGCGGAAGATCACTTTTGAAATATTAAAGACACTAATGAGACGATGTTGTCGTATAATACTGTTGTCGAGACAAAGAATTTCGATAAACTTTTCCCGACAAAGGTGCCGCAACACTGTTTATCTTCTGATCTCACCGCGTATGTATTTTGTCTCATTGTAGAATGACGGGTGTGTGTGTGTGTGTGTGTGTGCGCGCGCGTGCGCGCGCGCGTACGTGAGTCCGTACATGCGAGGCACAAGAGTTATACTTCACGATAGCGTGATACAGAGTCGTTCAACGAAGATGTTTCAAGCATAGTCGCGAGGACGCTAATCGTTAAATATATATGCATGCTTAGAAGGCACAAATAATCTTGAATAGGTCAACTCGTTCCTTAAGCCTCGTCGCGCCGTAACAACCACGATATCTCGTCCTTGCCTCCTAAATCTTAAAGAGTTTTGGCACGCATCACCCGCGAGAAGGTTTTTCTCATAAATATCCCTTTCTTTAATAAAAATTGTAACCCAAAAAAATGTAACCTAAAAATAAAAACGAAAATATAACCTAACATAATAAGAAACTTGAAAATTTTTAAACCCAATAATTCGCGGTACAAGAGAAGACAGCAAAACGACGGCATTTTTCGAAATGCGTAATGACGCGGGGGAAGGAAAAAAATGTCACGAATACGAGCGCGAATAACAACGTTCACGGTTTTACTGGGGCGGTATTACGGCGTCTCTCTCTCTCTCTCTCTCTCTCTCTCATTTTCGTGCGGCATGTGTGGGTGTGTGTGTGTGCATGTCGGGTTTTAAGCCGATGGCTGTCGGCGGTGCGGCACATAACTCGTGACGCCAGAAGCGGATTACGCGACGAGCTAGCGAGCGGGCAGGCGCCAGGACGCGGGTCAGCCGCCGCCTATCGCGATAGCTCAGGATCAACCGGGTCGCGCGCGCGAGCGCGCGCGCGCCAATAGCCGCTGTTGAACGTCAAAAGCTCGCTCATTAATTAATCCGCGGCCACCTCGCGCTCACGATTGTGCGTGCATGCGCGATTGCTGCCCCGATTGCCGCGTAATTGTTAATTGTCGATAACGATATGCGGTTCCGCACGCAAGCGAAACTGTACGGTCGCTTCGTAGGTGGAATTTACCTTGAGGATATTTGATATTCTCGGATGTGGAGCGATTGTTACACCCTTTATTTACGTGCGCATGTATGACCTTAATTTTGGGTACACGTGTACGATTTTGCTTCTATTTCATACTTGATTTAAATACATTCGATTTCACACACAAATTGACGTATATGTATATCGTTGTCTCAATCGAAGAGGTTTGTTCTTTTATATCATGCAAAGATCTATTTAAAAATCTAAAATCGTATAGAGAGTTGAAAAGTGAAAATGGATCAAGTAGTCTCGAACGGCAAAGTTGACTGCTTCTTCATCACTGTTTCTTTTTAAATAGGAATATGAAAAATAAACCAAGTTTCGAATCATTCATCAGCGAGATTAACAAAGCATCTACGATTTTATGATTACTATAAAGTACCGATTTCATCAATTCGTAGGCGCATAAATAATCACGTTCGAGATTGACCGACTTATTACGATCCTCTCATTACAATTTTGCGCACGCGCGAGTCTCATCTCGCCGACATTGTGAAAAAAATGACAGCCCATACATACATACGTAGATCTCCCCAAAGATCCTTCCTGCACTTATTCCTAATAATATCCTTCACTGAACACACCTTCAGAACACGCATGCCTCAGTGAAGGATATTACAGGTTGGATATTCCAACAGAGACTGTACAAAGAGTATATACGAAAGCCACAGATATATCTCAATGATCGATGCCAGCGATAGAATGAACGTATAACAATAATGTTTCAAATTCAGTTATCCGCCATCTTTACAAATTACAAAAAATTTTGAAGTAATTTGTAAATAATCTGGCAGAGAGTGTGAAAAGTCCTGGTAGAGAATAGATAAATTTAGATAGAGAAAAAATCTTGCGCGCGCTTCTTTGGTTAATTATATCTTAACATAATTTCAACTCGCGCTTAATTATTCAGAAATTTAACGTGGAGGAATTAAAAAGTTGCGGACGGACGATGAGTTTCTGTCGAATCTTGGCCGCCGAGGGAAGATCTCTGGATGCGCGTTCGGATGAGGCGAAGAGCGGTTGAGAGACCGGAGCGCTTCTCTCGCGAGAGCGCGGCAACGAAAAACGAGACCGAAGCGGCAACGAAAGACGTTCGACGAGGAGGCGAAAGGAATGAGCGACAAGAGTTAGAGTTAGGTTAGGTGAGGGTAAAAGAAAGACGACAACTTGGGAAGAGACGGAGGAGGCGTGCAGCCGCGTTGGCATGAGAACGAAGCTTAAGCTCGGATGTGTTTGCCGTCTCGTGGCGAGCTGGCAGGCACAGGCGAGGCGAAGCGAGACGAGGCAGGGCGGGGCAAGGTAAGAGGACGAGGTAGAGAGCTCGAGTCGGGGTTCCCTCGCTTCCGTTTTGCTCGTTTTTTGCCCGCCGTCGTCTCCGGTCCCCGAAGAGTCTTCGGCTTCTCGCCGTTTTCTCTCTCTCTCTCTCTCTCTTCTCGATCTCACTCAGACTCGCCTTTCTCTCTGCGGCGCGCTTCGACTTGGTCGTCTCCACGACATTGAGTCTTCCTTCTCTCTTCTTTCCCGATCCTTCTTGTTCTTTTCCTTCTTGCTCCTCATCCTTTCCTCGCTTTCCTCGATTTTTTTTCTTCCTCATTGCTCCGCGCTTCGCGGAAGAACTTTGACGCGCTCTCTACTCGTCGGTCCTCTTTTTTTTTCTTCTTCTTCTCTTTCACAAAGCGCGAGCACGCCCCCGCCTTATTACTCTTTAACGTTGCGTTCGGAAGCGCGCGACGATGCCGCGGCAAAGCGAGCGGCACGGACAGCTAATTATCCTCCCTGCCGCTCTATTTCCCGTTCGCCCTCCACCTACCCCTATCCTTGATCGAAGTTGCTAATGGAGATCTCCCGCACGATGTCGCGCCCTTCCTTTGTCGGCAACTTCCTGCCGTGACCCGCAGCACAGCACGACGAACAACTTTTGATGTGGAGTAAGGTGGCCAGCACTATTCGCGAATTTATATAAGCGTTGCTATATAAATTATTACAATTAATTGTTTATTTCGTTCGATCACATGCATTATAGATGTAACCAGTCATATTCAATTTGTAACATATCGAATACGAAGTGTTATCGTTTAATCTTGGCGACTTTACTAGAATCGCGGATACACATCCTGGTTTCGTATAAACACGACTTTTTGCATCTCATGATTGAAAAGTAAGGCGACAAAGTCAATAGAATTTAACGTGTAAAGTAATATTTTCGCAAATTTTTACGATTTTGTTAATACCACCCTCACATATACGTATATTAATAGAATTGTATATTAATAGTGTATCGGTAATGGTGACGCGAGAAAGAAGATGAAGCCTCTGCCTTTGCTCGCTGATAATGCTGAGGCTAATTAATGCGCTCGCGGATCGCCTTCGCCGAAGATTCGAACGCTCTGAAACTTTTCTGGGTTGGAAAGAAGAGATCCCAGAGAGCCGGATTGCGTTTCCGGCAGTTTCGTTTTCTTCGAAGAACAGTACGATGCGAGCAAGGAAAGAGGAAAGAAGAGGCAAACCGGAGGATAGGTCGAAACGAGAAGGATGAGTTTAATTGTCGTGTCGCCACTTGCATTTGTGCGCAAGGATTCATGCAGATGACAATTAGCTAGATAAGCATCCTTCACACGCATATGTGTGTATGTTTATAAATACTCCAGGGAAACCCGCGGTCCCTGGCCGTGCATCCCTGTCGTTCTTAAAAGTCGAAGAATACGTATTATCTCCTTCATGAGCCATATTTCGTTTCGTTTTATGACACGTTTGACGAGTCATTTTTCAAACAAGGCAAGTTTCCTTACTCAAACAAGTCTTACCTGATTATCCGGCTGACATCTCGAGAGATTTTGATAATCATTTGCACTTATTCTATATCTCGCTCACTCTTCTTCGTTTCACTTTCACATTGGACGAGAGCTGTCGAGAAAATTTATTGAATAGTTGTTAAGAGAAAGATAGATTCGCTGCCTCACACTTCATGTCAGCGATCTGTCCCAAATAAGATACATTAATATTATAGTTGCTAAAATAGCAACTGGCGACGAATAATTATTTTGACTATAGAAATATGGACTGCAATTCCGACTTATAGTGATAATTAATGTAAGAATAATTTCTCTCTCCAATATATTACCTCTTGTCAGAGGGTGGTGCCTCTTCTACTTGTATATGTGGTATGCGCCTTTTTATAGTCTTTCCGCAGACATATATATAACCTATACAGTTTTCGGTTCCGAACGGACCAAGATTTGAGAGGTTCCCTAGGCAAGATACTTTCGGTGGTTTGCCATTGCCTGGCGAGAGGTAGCGATCGACTAGATGTGTTTCTGATCGGATTTGAACCCGGACCCTCGAGCATAAAGAGCAGACGCACAACTATCTGCGCCACGATCGCACTATTAAGAGTAATTACAATTTGTATTATGTATAATAAAATCTACAACAATAATTTTTTAATAAAATTACTAATTTGTTATACATTTAATATAAAATAATTATATACAGGGGTCATCATTTTTTGCAAGCTCCCAATTTTTGCCATCATATATCTTTGTAACTTTAAATTGTAAGCTTTAAATTAAAATTCTATTAAATTAAACTCGACCTGAAATTAACTGAAGAATGTAGTTTTGTTAATATTTTAATTCCATAAAGCTTAGTTTGCAAAAAGCCCTTCATTTTCAATCACTTATAACTCGAAAATTATTGGTGCCTCGATATTTTCGTTGAGGAAAAATCGTCTACAAATAACTTCAGGAATCTGCCATTAAAAGGAAGTACGGTAGTTTTAGGACACCCTGTATATATAATATAAGAAAAAATATTTCTTTATAATATTTTTTCGTTCAGGAAGCATCACTACTAGTTTGCGGCGGCAAGAGAACGGATAGGATTGCGATATTGGCGCAGAGCGAAAAATTGGCGCGCCGCGCGTGCTCTATAGCGTCGGTATCCTAAATACGGTTCGCGCGCGCGCTATACAACATCCGCACGCCCACGTTAAACATTCATCCGTTGCGGTCCGCCGCGGCGGAGTTGCGGGTGGAACCTACCAAAAAAAAAAAAAAAAAAAATGGTGAAGTCGCGCTGTTCCCGCGCGCTACTTCGAAGTAGAGGAAATGGAAATGCGGCCGGGCAGAATCGGGTGTTTCCTTTGGCCGATCGCCAAATTTATCGGGTTTCGATCTCGTCCCTTCTTCTTCCCTTCCTTCGCCTTCTCATACGCGGATGCTGAAATTTACGTTTACGATTAAATCTGGCCAATGCGAGAAACAAACGTATGACTTGACGAAAATTCTGTTTGTTATAATTAAACATTATTAAAAATCTGCGCATAATATGGCAGCTATATTGAATTATATTTAACTGCATTATAGTTAACTGACACCCATTATTTATAAACATCTATCAGGTGTCAAAAACAAAAGTGTTGCAAATGCAAATCCTTCTCCGGGATTAAAATTTTCACGGCATTACGAGACACGTTTTAAAGACTTGTCGTGCCGTATATATTATTTACCATGATCGTACGATTTCCGGCTGCTGGAGCTTGTCCTTTCTCGTGTCCGGTTATCGCGCGATAACTCGTGCTCTTTGTTTGCATTCGATCGATTCACTCTTTTGTTCTCGGTTTAACTCGCGATCGCTCGATGGACGACCTACTGAAACTAAGAATGAAAATGCCGAGAGTGCAAACATTTGTTCCACCTAAATTCAAACGCTGTCGATTATGTCATACAGAGTAGAAATACGGCGCCGATCAGGTCCGCAAAACCGCTGTACCTTGCTAATTGTCACTAAAAGATAAATCGATAAATTATCCGTCAACGAAAAACTACTGAAATCATTGAGAACTTCGATCTGCAGAATGAGTACGGTTATCGGTAATCTATTTAAATCGTTCCTAAATCTCTCGAATACGCGCCGTACCATCTCACGACTTCGCATCCCTGTGTAAAAAATTAATGGCTTTCTCGCACCAATTGATAATCCAGCCTGCTTCTCGCACATGATTCTTGCTGATAATGCCACGTCACGATCGCCTCTTTACTGTTATGCGAATTTCCGAAGAGTACATTTTTAACAATTGTCAATTTGTTTTTTTTTCTGTCAAAATATAGCTAGTTCATTTTTACTTATTATTTTTTTATTTTCTGAGTTTTCTCATTATCTACTGTCTCCAACGATATCTATAGATATCGATATCTTTCAACGATATTCGTCGATCGCGCCCTGAGTATATTTAAATAAATGGTTATATATATATATAGTTGTTTGGAGACGGCGATTTTAAAAAAAAACTATATAGTTTTTTTTTAATCGCCGTCTCCAAACAACCGTCGTTATTCGTGCGCGCACACACAGCGCGCACACATACACGTACACAGAGCACGCGGCCAACAAGTTGCGTGGACGAGATGCACACGCCACGGTGCACGCGCGTGCTGTCTCGCTTTCGAGGGCGAGTACACACGTGGCGGGTGTATCGTTATCGCGCGCCCGGCTGTCGCGCGCGTTCGTTTCATCGTCGGTGCGCCCCGTTCGTGCATGCACACGTATATGTGTAGTACATACGCGCGCGCGTGTGGGAATATATCGTCGCGTCGGTGTGGGCGGTCTCTCCCGGTATATTCTCGCGCTCGGCGCAAATATTATTGCGTGCCGGGATAAATTTATTGCCGGCGTTCCGCAGCCGCTCGCAAACGTTCCGCGCTTACGGTGGAGAAAACGGGGGCTCGAGACGTGGCGGCAGAAAATGTGGCGAGAGGGGGGGGGGGGAAGAGGAAAGTGCAGACGGAAGGTAGATCCGAGAGTAGACTGCTCATTCGAGGGATACATCCGGCGACCGGTATATAGTGAAATATAATTGTTCCCGTGCGGTACCCCGAGTATAAACGCGATGCTCCCCCCCTCCCCCCGCCCTCTTCCTGCATCGAATATTATGCGCAGCGAGAAATCATCTCGCGAGAATGTGTCGCGTGAAAACGCATCATCGCGCGTGCGAGCTCATTCCGGCGAGAAAAGGGCGGTAAGTCACCCGGTATAACTGCTGTATAACCTTTCAAGTATTATTCGTATCAACAGTACGGGGAGGAAAGTGCGTCTACATGGAAAATGTGGCGCACGAAATTTTATTCTTGTAGCAAAACACGCGTTCGATATGCTAATTTGACCGGCATTAGGGACTCTTTCCGATCCAATTTCAAACATATACAAGCAACATATACAAGACAATCTAAAACAATCGATCTTAATTTCAATAATATTTTTTATATGTAGAATTTTTGAGAGAGAGAGAGAGAGAGAGAGAGAGAGAGAGAGAGAGAGAGAGAGAGAGAGAGAAAGAATATACATATATAATACATATATAGAAAATCAAGATAAAGCAGTGCACGATTCTGTAACTCATCGTTAATGAAACGATGTTAATCATTGAGTATCCTTCGTACGTCAAGCGATACATGGGATGTTTTCCAGCAATGGAACACAGTCATACATTGTGTGACACAGTGTCGACTTGTAGTTGTAACGATGCTTAGCTTTTTACTTCACCGCCAGAGTGCAGGGCAGTCACTTTACATAGCTTTTCCACTTGTCACTAGGTTTTCCGGTGTATGTACATACACGGTGAGTATGTGTCAACGATTTGTAATAATTTAGAATCGCAGAAGATACTTTCGCTATAAAAAATGGTATCAAATGTAAAAATGTTGGTATCCATGGAATGACAGAAAACGACGACACAACAGTCGAAGACAACATTTTAGCTGTATATACGATTGTGTCGACTTGTGTCGTAGTTGAAAAGCACTGACATGAGTCGTGCGTCGTACTGTGTTACACAGTGTTGCCTGTATACGTTGCTGAAAAGTACCCCATGACATTCCGTGGTCGTGTGAAATTTTTATGAAATACCCATCGACAATGCGACGGTATCGATTAGTACAGCTGACTGCCACCTTCCGTGATTATTCTAATGCCCCGCAGCTAGATTCATCCGGCCACGTCGCCCGTATAATCCTGTTTGGTTTTTCTCCTCCTTCCCATCCTTCCGACGACGGTCGACTTCGTGATGCGCGTCGACGTATCGCCGCGAGCGGCGAACGTTGTTTGCGCGACTAGGTGGCGACCTTAAAAATATCGCGTAACCTCGCGAGACACCAGCTACGCTTTTGGCGAAGAACACGTATAAAAGTTGTGTTCACACGTCATAGTTCAGTAGTTATAATCTTCCTACAGCGACTGCTATAATACAATATTCTCTTTTGCGACAATATTATGGAAAAACAAAATAAAGATTTTTTTTATATTTTAAATATACGTTTGATATATAATTTACGTTCGATGTACAATATACATATATTTTCGGAAGTAAAGTAGAAGTATTAGAAGATAAAATAAATTTTATATTTTGAATCGAATGCGCTATATCGAAAAATTTACACTTACAGGTTCAATATACAGGGTGTTCCTGGGTTAAATGGCCAAACTTGAAATATGAATTTAGGACCTCAAAACAAGAAAAAATTTTCCTCTGGAAGTATGCTCGTAAACGCTTCGTTCAAGAGATATTGACTTCTGAAGTTATAGAACTATTAGGAATGAAGATATCAGATTTTTTATATATGTATATGTATATATAAATTAGCACTTTTATATATATATATATATATATATATATTGTATAATAGCAGATTTATAGCAAGTGGATAATTAAAAACATGTTTATGATTTTCTTACAACTTTTCCCTTGTGCCTCTTGAATGATTCAATTAAGAAGACGAGGGGTAAGGATAGACATCACCATCAAATTATTCGCTTCTCTTTTAATCACCTGGCCTGTCGATGGGAATTCGCTCGACTTTCCCGGAACGTCATTTCGCCCTTTAATGTAGGCGTCGCGCAGGATCCGGTTAACTCGGCAGCAAAATTCTCGTTGCGAGCTCAGCATGGGGGGTGTCACGTCAGCTTGGGGGTGCGGGACGGCGACAGCGTAAGCGACGAGAGGGCGAGGCGACGCCAACGTTCTGGTCACGAAACCTCCTGAGGGTACACGCGCCTCTGCCACTGAATCCCCACGGAGTCAAGAAACTTCCCTTTTCGAGGGGGGAACGCGCGGGAGGAATTTCTCGAATAAGCTGCACGCGAAAGTCTTGGATTTCGATTCGACAGACGCGGATTGGCGGATCGCGTGATTAATTGAGAATTTCTGTTTCGACTGAAAACCGGAAGCGACAAAAGGGACGAAAAATAAAAGGGAGTATTCTATTGAGAGATTTTAAGGGAATATTAAAATGCGGAAATATTAAATAATATTATTTTGCTTAAAAGAATAGATTTTAAGCAAAACCTATACAAGAGAATCGTAAGGGATTTGAGAAGGTTATTGTTATTAGGTTGTGTTATTTAAATAATTCTTTTATATTTTTTTCGAACTTCAGATTCAGTAAAAGACTGTGTTTCGATAGACTGACCAGTACATCGGACTGTCAGTATTGACAGTACTTAAAAATCATTCATACACTTATACATTCATTCAAATGCACATCATATTGATCTGCTAGTTAAAATGGAACGCAGCCAAAATAAAACAGGAAAAGTGGAAAAAGGCGCGAACAGGAAGAATAAATGACGGCATCTCGATGGGAAAGGTTTGTTTGTTGAAAGTTGTAGGTCTCGCATAACTTTCGGAACTTATGCCACGGATATACGTCAATTCTCCGCGCGCGCGCGAGCGAGCGAGCAAAAATCCACATAGTGGTGAGCGCGACGCGGGGAGAATGGAAGGATGACGCGCCCTCGTTTCGAAGCCGAGTGCTCCGTTAAATTATTCGGGGCGCTTTCCGCGCGCGCGCGACGAATGGACCGACGAGACGTTTTAAAGAGTCCCGAGAGAACCGGCCAGCTATAAATACGCGGGTTAAAGGAAACGGTTAAAATTAGCGCCTGCCCGGCATTGCTCGAGGCGCGACGGCTCGGTTTTCAACGTCCGTTTGCTGCATTTATTCCCGAAAATAAATTGACGTACGGTAAGCACGTGTAACGAATAGTCCAGTTAATCGGACGTATCCTTAATCCCTTAATCGCGACGACACGAGAAACACATTGCGAGCTTCTTAGAAATAATAATAATATTTTTGTGAATGTATGAAAATTAGAGGAAAAGAGCAATCGAATATTCGGAAAATAGAGGAAAATAGAGGAAAATAGCAATCGAATAATGATGACTTTTTGAAGGAAAAGTGCAATCATCTCTTTTTATAATCGAACTTTGATAAAATCCCTTTACAGTTTTAATAGACATTGATGAGATTCGTTTGCGTGAAAATTTTTTTTCTAACATTGAGAATAATAGCGACAGTTGAAATGTTGCTGCAAATTTGAGATAGTATGTATATAATAAGTGCAATTTTGTCTTTTTCCCTCTCACACATTGGAGCGTCTATATTACTTTTTGATAATGAATTGACAAGTCAAAGTGATAAAATCGGTGATGAAACGAGAGAGCACACATTTGACGCGGTACAATTGAAACTTCACGGCGTAATGTTGCGCGCGCGCGCGCGCGATAAGCTATGAGGTTATAATTTTTCATGAAGCTCTGGTAAACGAAATTATTAGCCCGGTGACTATCCCGCTCGCGTTTCGGCTGTCGATGTAATTTTCCCAATGTGTGGCGGGAAATTGTTGGGGATATTTTCCATGCGTATATGCCGATATAATTGAGTCCATAATTGCCAACGGAATCGGAATCCACGTTTTTTTACGCTTTATCGCGCAATGTTCGTCCAACAACGCTACCTAACCAACAGCATCCGATAGTGTTAAGGAAATCAAATGTGGATGAAATAAAAACCGTTGCGTATCCATATCATTTTAGAGATAGAGAGAGGCATTGAAATAAAATATAAATAATAAATATCGAATATCAAAAAACAAAAAACCGCAAGACTTTCTGCGACATCCAGTCTTGAGAAATACAACGTGTCCCGAGACTTATCCTTTTGCCACTTCAGGGCCAACACAGAGTTCTCGAGGAACTTCCGCTCCCCTCTCTCCGATGCTGTCAGTCGAAAACACGCAGCTAGTCGGATCATTACTCTCGGTGTCTCCGAACTCCTCAACGGGAATACTCATGTCTGAACACTCTCTCCTCAGGATCCCATCCCTCGAAAGAGACTCCTCGCAGGAGGGGACGAGGAAGACGCAGGGTGCAGCCGGGAGCCGCCAGGAGCACGCCACCGCTACTTTACGATCAGGAGAGCGTGCAGCCAGCCAGCCAGCCACCCTGCCACACCATGGAATATTGATATGTAAATATAGTAGCCACGGTAGCGACGGCGACGGTGACGGCGGCGGCGGTGGCGGCCTTGCAGCGGCGGTTAGAGGGGCGCTAGCAGGTTAACGAGCGGCTTGCAGAGTGGCGCGGTCGAAGGGTAGTATGGGGGTAGCGCGCGTGGGTAGCCGGGTGATTGGGATGGGATGGTTAGCTCGGCTGGCTCGAGGGGACGACGGCGGTGGCGGCGCGACGGGGCGCGGCGGGAGCGACGGGCGTAGGTGGAGAGGGGGGGGGCGAAGGGGGAGAGACGAGTTTGGGGTTGGAAGGCGCGGGCGTGGAGAGGACGAAGGGGGAAGAGACGGTTGGGTCGCTGCCGGCAGTATAACAGAGACGGCCGGGCGTGCCGCGAAGCGTGCCACCAAAGGGGATGAGAATTTTCCAGCCGCGGCGAAAGTACTGTCCGCGCGGCGCCCGCGCAAAAAATCCGTGAAAAATCACCGGCGGAACGCGGAAGCGTTTGAATTTAACGGCGCGATTCCCGTAGAGGGACGGCGTCTTATCAGAGAGACGGATTTTTTTACAGACACGTCGATCACCCCGCGAGATCGAATCTAGAGGCGATAGAGCGGACAATTGCATGTCGGCGGTGTATAGGGACATGCCCTGCGGGACACGGCGGTGGAACGGGGTGGTTGGAACGGGCCGCGGAAACACGGAGAGGGCGGGAACACGCCGGCCGAACGAGGATCGGCGAGACGGGGTGGGACGAGCGAGGCTGCTGGAGGGTGACTACGGCTTTCTGTACGTGCTTATCTGTGTGTGTGTGTGTGTATGAGTACGTATATACGTGCGAGAGTGCAAGCTGCGGGCGAGAGCGAGCACGTACGAGAGCACGGAGAGTCGAAGAGTATCTTCTATAGATGAGGAGGAGGATGGTCGGTCGAGGGCTGAGTTCAACGTCGAACTTCTCTCTCTTTTTCTATGCACCTCTCTCTCTCTCTCTTTCTATATATATATATATATATATATATATATATATATATATATATTCTTTTTTTTCTACTTCTACGATTTTTCCACTACCTCTCATTTTTTTCCTTTTGCCCTCGTCGCTGCCCGCAGCTATCTCCGTTGCCACTTTTGTCTTCGCGTGGAACGCGCTGGATTTTTGACGGAAGCCACAAGGAAGAGGGATGATCACGCGAGACTCGAAAGATACGAAACTCGGTCGCGGCGATGAAAAGATGTTTTGTTACGTCTGTCGCTAATAGAAGAGCAGCGTTCGTTCATACACTGTAAAAAAATTGTGTAAAATTACAATTATTATAATGGGTAATTTTGAGACCCACTATAATAGTTATAATTTTACACAATTTTTTACAGTGTAGAAAAAGACGAAAAAGTATATTTTTTATTAGAAATATAAATTGTGTAAAATTACAACTATTATAGTGGGTCTCAAAATTACCCATTATAATAGTTGTAATTTTACACAATTTTTTACAGTGTAGAAAAAGACGAAAAAGTATATTTTTTATTAGAAATATAAATTGTGTAAAATTACAACTATTATAGTGGGTCTCAAAATTACCCATTATAATAGTTGTAATTTTACACAATTTTTTATAGTGTAGAAAAAGACGAAAAAGTATATTTTTTATTAGAAATATAAATTGTGTAAAATTACAACTATTATAGTGGGTCTCAAAATTATCCATTATAATAGTTGTAATCTTACACAATTTTTTACAGTGTAGAAAAAGACGAAAAAGTATATTTTTTATTAAAAATATAAATTGTGTAAAATTACAACTATTATAGTGGGTCTCAAAATTACCCATTATAATAGTTGTAATTTTACACAATTTTTTTACAATGTAGGCTGCCTCTTAAATGAATAGCATGTGTGTTTTTTTTAAAATTTGTTAAGCCTAGCCTGCATCTTTCGTTATATAGCGGTCTAACATTCTGAATTCATACTTTTCAATTATTCCGATTTATTAGCGAAGAAACGAAATATGTACAATATTTGACAATGCGTCGCTACGTATGGCTAACTTAAAATACCTCGTACGATTAAATTAAGCAACACACACACACACACACACACATATGCATACACACACATTTTTGAATGACAGAATGATTTTTTTACACTTGGCACGTTTTTTTTCTCTCACTTGTACTGAAGTTGCAAAAGACGCATTAGTCTTCGAAGTATATAAAGAATAAAAATCTATGTTTTGGTTGAAAAATTGATTCAAATATTTTGCGCATTCTTCCATGTGTTTTGAGACTTCGTGTAGGAATAAATAATAACTAATTTTTGTTTGAAGTTGGTTAGCTTTATTTTATAAATAATACCAACAAGCCATTGAAAACGTGTTTTTATAATAAAATAGTCAATATATAATAATAATAATTGTATTTAATGCAGAAATGATCTTTGAACTATAATAATAAACATGAATCAATTGTGAGTACAACTCGTCATAAGATATCTTCGATGCTTCATTAGCAGTCATTGTTCTCACTTTCATATCTCTCCTGCATCCCTCATGTGCTTGCATCTCGTTCGATCTTTTTCAACAACTTTCTCTCTTTCTCTTTCTTTTTTCTCTCTTTCTGACTCGTCTCATCCCAATTTTCAACCCTCATCGTATCGGCGGTCACAATCATACTTACCGGCAATATTGTCTGATTTTGTACCGTCATTTCATACAGTTGCACGTGCGTCGTAAACAAAACGCACGCGATTCTGAACATTGCGAGAGGTGGTGCATCAAAAATATCTCGTTTGAATAGCGCGCGTACTAAATTCACGAATTCACTAAATTCACGAAAATTTATTGCATTAATTTAATTCTCGCGAGGCAGAACGCCAGTGTCCAATTGACATAATGAAAATTAGTAATTAGCGAGTTATGGCACGTAACCATGTCCGAAATTACTCACAAAGTTCTATCCAAGTCTAAGAGAAATATAAAATACGTATCCAGAGAGAATGATAAAGGAAGCCAATTTTTAAATGTGTGTGTGTGAGTGTCGACTCTGTGACTCATCAAGATTTATTATATATTCTCAAATATTAAAATTCCAAAATAATAAAATCCATTTAAAATTAATCAAAGAATCAAATTAAAAAATTTAATTTTTTTAAAAATAAAAGTACTTAAAAATATACAATATTATGTTATTTTGTATATCAACATTTTATTTTTACTAATTCGCACAATTATTTTATTTAACTAACAAATATAGAATCCGTCCTCACTGGATCACTTTGATCATCCTTCGTTCCTCTTCTCGATGTTTCGTAAGCGATATTTATCAAATTATGCAACCTCGGTGTATTGATGCCGTTGTCATGTGATAATCGTGTTACTCCTGTAGTCGTGTTGCAAACCTACTTTGACACGCACGTGTACTGTCTTTCTCGTAGTCTCTCTCTAGTAATCTATTAAAAAGATTTCAGCAGAGGTTATGTTTCAAGTTAGCCTTCTGTCGCGCGCTCTGTGAAAAATGTATTAATTTCTCATACTTTAATTAGTTGTCAAGGAATCTATTTTTGAACAATTTATTTTCAAGTATCGGAATGACAAAATAGCACGAGCTAAGAATAAATCGAACGTATTTGATTTTAGCTATAATTGGTGTGATATTTATATCTACTATATACCATCTTCTCTCTCTTTTTCTCTCTCTCTATCCAGATCACAATTTTTTAAAATTTTCTTGCAAAAAAAATATTAGTAATATAATTTTTAGCATTACTAGAATACTCTAATTCACGGAAGAAGGATCGATAATTCATCTTGGATGATGAATTACCGATATTTTTTGAATACTAATATGGTCCGATAAGATTCTTCATCTTTGTTCAAGCTCGTTCTTCTTCCGTCGCCAGGGTTGTCAATGACGAAGACCTTATCTGTGCTTCGCAACGCCAGCGGGGCTTTTTACGATTGGCTCGATCGTTAAGCGTGACCGTACCAGCCGCCATAAAGCTGCTGTCAATCGTCGTGAAGCCAAGCGAAGGAGAGTATCGTGCGAATCGACTCGGCAAAATATAAAAAGTGTCCCTTATATCGCGTTTAAAAAGCTGGCTTTGAATGCCTTTCAAGCAAAATTGTTTATTTAAAAGCAAGAATATTTTTAAAAATTCTTCCTTTTTTTATAAATTTATTATTCTATGATTTATATATTTTTTCATATTAATATATAGACTTGATTCGCAATATTCTTGAAGAAAATTTTAAAAAACGATGGCGAACATGCCATGGTTAAATTTGTCCAAAGAAAAAATCTATTCTATAGATTCTTTCGAGTATAAAATGCTGACTTCGAATACTTTTCAAGCAAAATTGTTTATTTAAAAGCAAGAATATTTTTAAAAATTCTTCCTTTTTTTATAAATTTATTAATCTATGATTTATATATTTTTTTATATTAATATGTAGACTTGGTTCGCAATATTCTTGAAGAAAATTTTAAGAAACGATGGCGAACATGCCGTGGTTAAATTTGTCCAAAGAAAAAAATCTGTTCTAGATACTTTTGAGTATAAAATACCCTCTTGCCGTTGCTATCTTCTTTGTGCTTTCTCTCCCCCTTCCTCCCTTCCTTTTCTTCTTCTTCTACAGTCCAATCCGAGATACCTCTAGACCTTCAAAAGACCGTTTTACCAAGAGAATTCTTCGGTTGACTCTTCAGTTGAGAGTCGAAAGCGTTATCGCGGCTGCTTGAATTCGGGGTACTGCGCATTCGCCGCCCGAGATTGCTGCTGCTTCTCCGCTGCTTCAGGTGGTTAAAGGGTTGGATATACATCGCACGCGATGGTGGAAAGCCGAGGACGGATGGAAAGGGAAGGAGGCAGCTGGAGTACCGCCGTGGGGCTTCCGTTTATGGGCGTCGCGACGCTGGGCGACGAATAGAGAGGGTAGGTCGACGAGTTCTACACTAGCTGGTGAGGTAATCATCCCGTTCGGTTACGATGCTGTTAAACGTCGCTCCGTGAAGACCTGTCTCCTCGCTGCTCTCTCTCTCCTCTCGCGCCAATATTCCCGCTTCCATCTGAAAGATTCTGGCCCTTCGCCGGTTTAATTCTTTCGCCATCGTCCGTTCGACTTTCCACTGTATCGTAGCCAGTTTCTTCAAAAATTGATAATTTCTCCTTCTTGAAATAATTTGTAAACTTGATGATTTTGCAAATTTCCTCGAAAGTTTCTCAAAGCGTGAAATTGTCTTGTGTAATGATTTTTTGTCCGAAAAAAATGAATGATTTCCATGGTTATATAAGCTGATTTAATATTTCCAATAATTTTCAAATAAAAAAGAAGTCAAATCCTTGTCAGAGTTTTCTTTAAAAAATTCTAAATTTTAGTGTATAAATTATATAAATCAAAGTTTAACGATATTTATGTGTGCATTTATTAACTGGAATTGTTTGACTGTATTCACTGTCTAATATTTTTCTCTCGCTTGTCTGTAACGGTTATTCTTTAGATCTACAATCTTCTCTATTTTTACATAAAACCTCTGAAGCTCGTTATAGATTATCGTGCGTGCAACATGATGGCGGCGAGGCAAATGAATAAATTTGAACGACGTCAATGTTTCTTGCGCGGCTCGGGATTTTCCCGAGGATCTTGGGGAACGGTGTCATCTCGTTAAGCTCACGAAAGAGGACTCTGCAGTACACGAGGGGAAAGAGGATTCTCTCTTGGGAAGGACAAATCCCGTCGCTCGTACGACGCACCTGCGTTCGTCGCCTTGTCATCGAGGAGGCATTACAGCCTCCAACGTCACTGTTCCTGACATTACAGAAACAATAATAGCCCATCTCTGATAAACGTGAGTTGTTTTTCCCGAGAATCTTCATACCGTTATTTAAATTTGCATCTTTCGTTTATTATATCGTATGTGTTCTATCACATTTGATAAATCAATTAAATATAAGCAAGTCGAAAAGGCCAATGCCTTAATCACAGTTTAAAAAATGTGATTATATTTTATATACATATATATATAATATATATTATATATATATTATATATGCATATATACATATATATCTTAAAATATATATGTATGTATATATGTATATGCATAAATTGGATTTGCGCAATATAGAGGAAATACGTTTAGAGTTTCTTAAAGCATTTTTTTATATCATATGATGACATCATTCAAAAATGTTATCCAACATTAAATTATTCTTAATATATTTGGACAATTAAAATTTCTCTCCAATAATTTAGCGCGCGGCCTGAAATTTAAATATATAATAAATACTGTATTCATTTATTTTATTGACTTTTCTAGTTGGTGAGTTTCTGAATGACGCGTACAGTTTATATACAGAGAGGATTTATGGACTGATAAATGATTACTCCATTATTAGACTCTAGGCGATCGATCGCAGCGCGCGCGCGACTAATTACTCTGATTCGCGACCTATAATGGGGACAATTAGTCAACGAGCCTGCGGATGCGGATGTCCTCGTCCTCGCAGAAATTTATATTTTCGCGACTTCGCGGTGACGTGCGCTAGTCGTACGTCATAATATCATAATAAATCGTACCGCGATGACTGTAGCTGACAATTCGATGAACGGCATGAGGAAAGTTAATGACCATTTTCAAATATATGATAAAAATTCATGAAAATCGATCATAAAATTATAATTATGTATAGAATAAATTGCGAGAAAAATTTGCTTTGAAAGTCACAATTAAATCATAATTGTGACAGATAAATAGTTAAATCAAGAAACTAAATTATATTTAGAAATAATATCTTTTCCGCATATATAGTTATTATATTAGCAAATGTGATGACTGTAGCAATCACTAACTCTTTCACAATAATGAACAAATGTGATTTCGTATTTGTTACTTAAAAATTAGAACTTGTCACTTGGAAATATTATCCAACAAATTCTCCTTGTAATAATTCCCAACCGATAACAATAAGTAACTTAGGACCTAACGAATAACAAAATGAAAAGCTTCTGATATATGTATAAATACAAAAATTCAGATAGGAAATGGATTAAGAGCCAGGCGCAGAAAGTAGGTGTAACAAACTTACCTTAAAATCTTTTTTAATTGACTTGAACGGTTCGGTCTTTCCTTTGGATCATCTTCAGTAGACCAATTGACAAAAAATTAGAAAAAATATTCATGCTTCTTGACCCTTATCTCCGCCTTCCGGCAAGTCTCCTATCGATTCCAGGCGTTAAGAGGTGACGAAAATAATCCAAAGTCAGGTATTGACAATCGTGAAAGTCAGAGGAAATAATGTAAAAATTTAGATGGAAAAATGAGTAAAAGATGAGTGAAAGAGGAGACTCAGCGATCGAAAACGAGATGAAGAACAAAGAGCGAAAAACGCGTACGTCATGACCTCAGCGATATACAAAACAGCAATGACGGTTGTAAAATATAAATCGCCAGCGCGTATGCGGTGGAAATACGCGCAAGTGGGAAAAAAAAAGTCTCGAAGCGCGGAATTTTTAAATCTTACAATTTGTTAAGCGCTCTACAATAGTTAAGATTTGTAGTTGTAGTTGTAGTTGATATTGTTAGATCATTGTTTGCGGATGATTTATCGAAAGAGTGGTCAGTGAGTTTTTTAATAATCGGAAAGGATTTGCTTCTAAAACTGCTGTTTGCATAATAGCAGAAAGCTTGTCAATGCTGTGCTCCATGCTCTTCAAAAATTCAGTGATGATTTTGTCTTTATAATAATAAAAACGCAAGGGGTAAACAAAAATTCTCGCTTAGTTGAAGCAGACCCTTTATATACAGGGTGTCACTAAAATAAGGGGACAAACTTCGGGGGCGAGCTCCTCACACCAAACATGAAAAAAAGTTTATATCAACATATATCCGCAAATCCACTGTTACTGAGATACAGCTCAAACGAATGTTTATTAATGGAAAATAAAAAATTAACATTTATTCTTTAATATTATTTATTTTCAATTTTTAATTAGAACAAATGTTCAAAGTGTCTCCCATTTGATTCAATACACGCATGGACACGTCGGATCATGGATTGCCGCACTCTTTCGATGATCCCGGGGCGGTTGCGAATGGTTTCACAAGCAGCAAAGATGCGTTGATGTAGCATATCTTTGTTGTCGATTTGAAAACTTCATAAACTAAGGACTTTTATTATTAATATTAAATATTAATATTAAATAATAATAAATATTAGTTTGTCCCCTTATTTTAGTTACACCCTGTATGTGTGTGTGTGTGTGTGTGTGTGTGTGTGTGTGTGTGTGTATCCTAAAATTACAGGTTGTTCTTTTAACAACAGATTCTCTAAGTAATTTAGTCGATTTTTTCTTAGCGAAAATGTCATCATTTTTTGCAAATTTTCAATTTTTGCAACTATATATTTTTGTAACTAAGTTTTAAATTAAAATTCTATTAAAATAAACTTCACTAGAAATTAATTAAAGAATTTTATAAATCTTTTAATTTCACAAAGTTTTGCGAAAAGCCCTCTTTCAATCGCTTATAACTCGGAAATTATTGATATCTTGACATTTTCGTTTCCAAATTTCCAGAGAATCTGTTATTAAGAAATCATCTTATGGTTGGGATACCCTGTATACAGGGTGATTCATGAAGTTTTACGAATATCGTGCCTTGTAATCGGACGTTCACGGTACATCAAATCTTTTACCCATTTCCATAAATAATAATCAAGGACGGTGAGATCCGGTGATCGGGGTAGATAATTGATCGGACCGTATTTGTCTATCCACTTGTTGGGAAACAGTGTTTCCCAACAATTGGGCAATTTTCGGTATATGCGACGGACATCTATCTTGTTGAAACCACATATCCAGGCGCAATCGCAGAGGAAGATTTTTTAATAAGACAAGAAAATCTGTCTCTTTCAAGGCTGAATATCTATATCACCGTATAGATTTTCTTCAAAGAAAATAGGATCTACGATCTGACTTTCAATAATGCCGCACCATTGACTTTCAGAACATGTTGATGATCCATTTCTCTCAACCAGTGAGGATTAACTTGTGACTAATGACAGTTCCAAGTATTGACAGATCCATCACTTTTAAATGTACATTCGTCAGAAAATAAAATTTTGACGTGAAAATCAGATTGCAAAATGCAAGTTTGTGTCGAAAATCATCATAATTCAATGCTTGGTGAACCAACATTCTGTAAGGATAAAACTTGTTTTTTCTCAAAATGTGTCAATTGGACGGATCTGTCTACTTCTGTTATATTTAGGCTAAACGACACCTTCAATTCTGATTCGGTTTGCCAAACGTGAAAAAACATTCCGCGAGAAAAGACTCCGATCAAGATAATGCTCTCGTTACAATCTTTCAGCTGCAGCGAATGTACCTTGACACTCATCCAAAATTGGCAGCATATCATGTGTTTCTTCGAATAGGACATGTCCACATAGATCTCTATGAAATTTTTGCTCGATAAATCGAGAATAGTGAATATAAATTAATCCGAATAGAATTTTTCAAAAATTTTTTTTCGAAAAATTCTTTTTTGAAAAATTCTTTTATAAGCAGAGAAATAAGATTGCTTTCGTCAAAGCGTGTGTAAGATGATATAAAAAATCTTGAAATTGATGAATGGTTCAGTGAAATTATTATTCGAAAAGTAGTGCAATTTAGAATTTCAGAAGACAACTTTTTTCCAATTGTATCGTTCAAGAGAGAATTACTGTTTCTTTCATATTCATCCATTTGTAAAATTGTTGAAGTTGTTTTTCGCATATTAAAAATTCTTTTTCGTCATTGGTCCTGGGTTATACCAAGAGCAGTTAAAGTTAATTTTTTCATCACACTTACTTTCAAGATTATTGCAAGGTCAGTGGAGACATTTTCAGAAGAAATGTTTGAGACAAAAATTTCTTATTTTTTTGCGTGTAATCCGAAATTGAATTAAAAATTATCATGTTTTATTTTAAAAATTTGATCTCCGATCCGGATAACCCATTTCCGGAAGTTGACAATATCACCATTCGATACAGCGTACCCGATTTATTTATCAACATTTTTGGGATTTTTGATGAAAACCATTTCCCTTCATTTTAAAAAGGATTTAAAAGGAATTAAAAACGAGTAATTTCACACAGACATCTTGTATACAGAATAATTCAGAACGAGTGTAACAAACTTTAACAGATTGTTTGGGAGGTTATTCTGAGTAAAAAATGTCAATGAACATAACTTATTTTCAATACTTACGTAGTTACAAAAATTTTTTAATTTTGCTGTTATCATAGTAAAATCACATGTTTGGTAGGAAGTGATTTCTTAGAAATTAACACAAAACAGAAGAATATCCAAATATCATTTATTTACAATGCAATTTTATAATAAATACTAAAAATATGTAAATGAGGAATCGAGATTCCTTGATTCATCGGTGCAATGCGTGCATTCAAGCTCAGGAAGACGCAACAAAGCGTTGGGAGAAGCGCTCAACAAATGGCAATGGCAATATATACGAACGGTGCGTAATGCTAAAGCTTCGCGCGCCTAGCAATCGCGTAACATTGGGCTATCCTCTCTCGCCACACGTTTATACTCGCGCGGATTGGCCGATCTCTTTTAATTGATTTCTCATTAATTATTGCGAAAATCGCAAAACGGACTTTCAGTACAGGACTTTCCTATTCAGTTTAACCCGCTCTACCTGCACACGAGAGATGATGCGGTTATTACGCTGCGTATGTGAGTGTGTGTATCGGCGAATCCTTTTTGGATCGAAAATGGATGTCCGATGTCCAGAAATACACGTTCGATGGATTTCCACTGAACGTCCCTGTGCTATCTGGATATATACATTTTACTAATCATGTACATATGTATGTACTTCGAATCTTCTATGTACATTATTCCGATTACATTTGCATGTACATTTTACATTCTTTAGATGTACATTGCATCAAGAATATGTATATTTGTGGAATATACAATATATATAAACGTATACGTATATATTGTATACTAAGTATATTTTAATATTTTGCGGGTGTGTATATATATATATATATATATATATATATATATATATATTATAGTACATATAAGTGTGTATATATATAAGTGTGTATATATATATATATATATATATATATATATTATAGTACATATTATAATATATTAAGTATGCGCGTTGAAAGCTGGGGAACGACCCCCCGTTGTGCAACGAGGGACACACTATGCCATACTTCTTCGTAGATAGGACGAAAGCTGGTCGAACTCGCGCGAGATGATGTTCTCGGTTGCAGGATTTCGAACCCTTTGGTTGTGCCGCATTATCGACCCTCGCCCTTACCTACCTTATATCTTTTCCTTTCCCCTGGTTTTCCTCGCTTCTCGAGCGTATATAATACGCGCCCCGAGGCGCGAGTCGAGCACGATATTGCGTGCGCGTGCTCTTGCTTGCGTGCCCTGCACGCATGAGAGCGCGAGAGGGAGGGTGTGTTCGAGCGAGAAATTCGAGAGAGTGTCCTTAGCCCTTCGCGAATGGACCGCCGTTTAAATATTCAGAGTTATCACCAGGAGCCCTTTGCACGCGCAAAGTTCTATTTTATCAAAAAAGTGAAAAGTTTAGCGAGTGCTTTAAGACAAGAAAGAGAGAGAGTGAGGGAGAGAGAGAGAGAGAGAGAGAGAGAGAGAGAGAGAGAGAGAGAGAGAGAAATTTGAATATTTGTGCTCTGTGTCTTTTGCTAAGCGATAGAGTTTTGTAGCTTTTACATATAAAAAAGAATAGACACATCTTTGTTATATAAATTTATTTATTAAACCAAAAATTTCTACGCTATATGTAAGAATGTAAAATAAAGCAAAATGGTAAATAATTAACACTAAAACATTAAATAGACCAAAGTTGAAGATAATTAATTAATGTTGACTCCCTCGATTGTATCTTCTTGTCTTTTATTTCAATTAGTATACGCATTTCTACATGAGACATGAATGGCTGCGCCATTCGAAGACGAGTCCGCTAAGTAAAATGAAAAGTGAAAAAAAAAATGCGAGGATCGCGCATATCAAAGTTATTTATATGAAGCGCGTTTATGGATGCGCTTTAAGAGCGATCGTCGGCAACGTCTTGTATGTAACGGCGTGGGATGACGGCGATAATAATGTTCATTAATCGCCCGCGGAACGTTAAAGCGATACGCCGTCACTCTCGCAGTTTGTCATCGCCGCGACCCGCGCCGTCGATTTCCGCGCGACTTTTATCGTCGTGAGCCGTCAAAAAGACTTTACGACGGCAAAGCGCGTGTCGCGCGTGGCATCGATCTCTCCCCTTTAATTTCCCCCTCCTTCTCTCGCTCCACCTCCCTCGCTCCCTTTCTTTCCTCGCGCGTTTGTCCGTCCATCCTTGGCGTATCTCGTTACAAGACTGTTCACGAGTTGCCGAATGCGTCGTGCGATCTATCGATATTCGGCGGCACATAAATTCATATTTTTTATCGTACTTTTTTTTATTGTACATTTTGAACTATCGGTTAATTTTTGCTTTTTATTTCTACTTTACATATTTCAAAGCTCTTTCATACATGTCTAATAAGAATATATATCTCTCTCGATGAGAATATTCTGCATATTATTATTTCCTATGCAATATTGAGTTAATAAATGTATTTTTGTGTGTGTGTGATGAATGGTTAATTGCTTCATTTTTAATCAATGTTTAATGCTTAATGCTGTAACAATCACTAACAATAGCACATGCATCTTTATCAACCAAATAGAAAATACGAGATACGCACGAAACTATTTTTTCCGCGTTTCTAGTAATATATCTGAAATGATTCGTGCCGATTCGCGGTCGACCTTATAGGAATAATATTTCTCTT
>OX424456.1:7601658-7644934 GCA_949152495.1 Lasius fuliginosus | reverse complement strand
CTTTCCGGACGGCGATATCACCGGCGGAGAATCGCATGATGAACAGAGCGAAGCGGGAACATATCCCGAGGCCACGCTACGGACCTGTATGACGGATCTTCAGTGGTCGACCAGACATGCCTCCGTATTTCCCTAAATTGATGAATTCGTCAAAGGGAAAATTAGAAGAGGCTGCGATCGGACAATGGCCATGACGTCATAAGACGCTCCAGTCTCCTTCCTCTTCCTTGTTCCGACTTATTCTTAAGACAATTTTTTTTTATTGTTTATTTCTAACAATGCGGTCTCGAACTAAAAATATTTAAGAATCAGTTTAGTTAGCCCTAACCACACGCGTGTCACTCTCTTTAATCTATTTATTTAGCAGAGAAAATCAGTCGTAGTTAAAACTATCGAGAAAATTTGAAAGACTCTTGACCAATCTTGAGAAAAATTTGCATCGGTGATGAAATAACTAATGATTGCGTCGCATCGATAAAAATAAGAAAAAATTCAAAGTAATTTTGTCTTTTTTTTATCATACTAGTAATATATCAAAGCGAACTACGTTTTTAGTTCGGAGTCGTGTAGCTTCTTGAGAAGAGAGATGCAAATGCAGAATGCTTATAAAAAAAAAGATACAATCATCGGGAAAGTTACGGTGTGCTCCACAAGCGAGAGAGCAACAAATTAAACCGTAAATCGTAATTGACTGTATGTTTTTGTTTTTCTCCCACTTTTTTTTATTTATCGATGCGTTGGAGTAACGGTTAACCGCGGATGTTTTAAAACAATCAAGCGAATGTGTTTCAGAGCGCTGCGAACGATTCGAAATCGGAATGAGTGCCGCCGTTATAACATCGAAACGAAATTGCCTACATTGATCAAATTTGCAGCAGGTGTCGCGGCTTCGATTGACGAACAGACAAAATAAAAATTCGGTATGACTTCTCTCCCTCACTTGATTATTTCTAAACTTCTTGTTTTCTGATGACTAATATTATTGCGGACTAACGGAACTTTCACTCATTAGTGGATCATGCTTAACGCGTCAATCTAAAATAGTGATGGAAACAGAATTTCTCTTTCTCTCTCTCTCTCTCTCTCTCGCGCGCGCGCGCGGAAGAATTCTGAAATTTTCTTTGTTTTCGCCTTCTAAAAAGCAAACATTAAAATTACTAACGATGTGTATCGATGATAAGGGGAGCCATAAAAACTTTTGATAGCGCGTGCATTTTTCAATTTCATAGTAATCTCATTTTCATCTCGTAAACAAACAAAGAAGGAGCGCTAAAGTTCTCAGCGAGGCGAAGAAATTTCCTACGAAGAAGCGCATTTCTTAAACGCTGGCTCGTTTTGATCCCGCGGGAAATGTGAGTTTGTTTCAGTCGCGAAAGCCGTTTCTGAATTATGCTAATTAAGGATGGCGCGGTAAACGACTGGAAATTAGGAGATTAGGCTATTAATCGGGGTAATTGTAACCAGTCTGTTGCTGACGCGAGACACGCATTTCCGAAGGCACGCCAAGCTTTCATACCGCTGGGACGAAGGAGACATAGGTCGGTCGAGGTTAGGAGAGGGGGGAGGAAACAATTGTAGCGTGTAAATTGAAGGGAAGGGTCACGCGCGTCCAGAGTGGGCGAGTGCGAGATTCAGAAGAGAAAACGTGCGCTCGCACTTTGTTTAGTTTTTTAGCAACGAAAGAGGAAAAAAAATGTTGTCTTATCACAATTAAAATTTTAAAAAACAATATGTAAAATTAATGATATTTATACATCTGACAACCTGTAATAATGTACAATTTTATAAATATATATCACAGTATACAATTTATTAAAATACCTTAATAAAATAAAATTGAATAAGCCTCATGAAACAAAATAATAATTTATCAATAATTATACATATACAGGGTGTAACAAAAAAGGTGTCTTTTCGAGGAATTTTTCAAAGGAAAAATTTTGGCGGTGTTCATGATGCAAACACGAAGATGGGCTTATCTAGAATCGTTGTAGAGTCGGCAAATGGGTTAGAAAACGCAACTGTACCCTTCGGCCAATCGCGGCAGCGACTCTTGGTAATTAATTAATTAGCTCACTAATGGCGCTTCTCCACTTGACTGTCTGGCTATCATCTCGTTTGCCCGTCTCTGTCCTTTATCGCAGTTGAAATTTATCCATCGCACCCATGCAATTTTCATAGTGACAGCAGAGAAGAGTAATGGGGAGCATTTCATCGGGGGTAAATGCTGTTTCGAAAGCACGATTATACTTGCATAAATACCTACACAATAATTATCTTTCGATTTTAGTTCTAACGATTTAAATATTTCAAGCAGTAAACTCATCGATAGTGTTTCTCACGATATATGTATATACAATTTTATCTTAATGTATGTAGAAGAGACTCTTGAAGAAAACATTCAATTAAATGTAATTTCTATGACAATAAATTTAGTATTACATTAAATTTATTCTCAAAATTCTATACTATTCTTTAATGAAGCAATTGATAAACAATTACACAAATTTCTTATATGAATTCTCCCTCGAAAATCGAAAGCTGCAAATTGCAGGTCAGAATCACGTTAAAGGATTAGCGTGTACAAAGATGAGGTGAATTATTTGGCGAATAGTGGAAAAAATGCCGTTGAGATTACTTTGCGTGATTATTGCTGCGAGAAGAAAGCGAACTGTTGCATTTTAATAATCGAGGCTTGTCGCCGTTTTATTTAATTAAACGCGAAAGCGTTGGGCAACGACTTCGTGGTTGTCGGAACAGTTTGCTTCAACGATTTACTATTAATTGCTTGTTAAAAAAAAGAACGTATCTCGTTGAGTTAACTGCAGCTTTGCGTCAATTATACATCTTCATCATATCTTCAATATATCTTCTTTAATTTTTCGCGATACTAATTAATCTCGTTACTCACTTGGAGTCGTATAATTTTACAATCGTCGCTCCACGGCGATAATTCTTATACAAGTCCATTTCGATTTTGTGTAATATGTCTCGAAAATTTATTTATGCAATTTAGACTCGCGTCTAGGAGCGTCTATCTTCTCCTCTTTGTTATAATCTCTTTTTAATAAACTTGCGATCGCGCAAGGTATAATTAATCAGCACGCGAGATATTTATTCTCCGGCAAGTTAAACAAAGTTTCAAGTCCGCGAAACTCGGACGGGGAGAGGCGTGAGTTTTTGTTTTACACTCAAGGCGGAAAGGACGCGGAAGACACGTCTGTTTACCTTTCCCCCGAGTAATCTCCGCTTCTCGAGACGCTCACACGCGCGTGCGATGTTCTCTCTTTTCGTTATTCCGCACAATCCTTGGGAAACTTAACGTATGTAGTATAACGCGCGATCCGGCAATGCGGCGGGACACAGCTGCATCGTATTATGAATAATGCTTGACGAGTAGAATATCGCGGTATCTCGTTTATGACCAAATCCGCAAATCAACCTTTCAACGTCGATGTATGAGAGATTCGGATGAGACATAGATATTATCGTCGCGCGATTTAAGGAAAAAAAAAAAAAGAAAAAAGAGAATACCTGGATGGAATACATTAATTATGTGCAAAGACGCAATCTGAAAGTACGGTTTGTAATTTTGTCAAATATTGTTTATTTGTCTTACACAACGCTCTCGTATTTTAAATATTCTACATAAAAAGAAATTGAAATAATATATTAAAACAATACGATTTTATACAAGCAATCGTTCTTAATTCCTTAATTCTTATTATGAAAAGGTGTATACTCTTAAATCTTTCCAAGCAACGTCACGAATAAAATAATCTCAACGAACAAATATAAATCAGTAATGCTAACTAAAATGACAACTAAAATAACATATACGAAAAATAATATGCAGGTCTTTACATTTTTTTTCTTAAAAATGAAAAGAGATAAGAAATTTTCGGCTTAACTCGGAAATTTTTTAAGAAAATGGTATTCATTAAAAAAAAAAAAAAAAAAAAATGAAATAGTGATCTCACAAGCACATTGAAAAATAAAAGTCAGCGCAAACACACCTATACACACAGCAAATATAAATTTGTTTTTTTTTCTATTGTTGTTTTTTACGATTTATTTTTATCATTATCGAACCCTTTTATTCTTTAACTTTTAATTTTATTTATTTTTTGTATCGGATACAAAGATCCCTCGCAAGAGACGCTCCATGCAGCATCCGTACAACGGATTAAGCAACCAGTCATCGTGTTCGATGTCCTGGTGATTCTTTTTAGAAACCGCAAGTCCGATCAGTAGTTCACGTTGGAGCAGTTCCGTATCTGAACATCATATCTGAACATTATCTCGCGCAAAGAGCGAGGATGGGTAAAAGAAAGAGGAGGACGGAATGGGAGAAAGAGATCGCAGGGCGGTGACGGGTGCAAAAAAAATTGGTTGAGAGAAAAAGATAGAGAGAGAGAGAGAGAGAGAGAGAGAGAGAGCGACGGGAGGGAAAGAGACCAGAGCGAGGGAGAAAGAGAGAAAGAAAACGAAGGAGAGGATCTTCGCTTCTTCGCTTCCTTTCCCAAAAGATATACGCTCCTCGATAAACGTCCGGGCGAGACTCCTTCACTCCATTTTCCTTCTTCATCCTCTTTCCCTTCGTCTTTCTCTCTCGACTGCACTCTCGCCTCGGCTAGAAGCCAGCTCTCGCGTTCTCTTATCGAAAAAGAAAGAGAGAGAGAGAGAAAGAGAAGGAGAGAGAAAGAGAGAGAGAGAGAAAGAGAAGGAGAGAGAAAGAGAGAGAGAGAGGAAGGGAGGGAGTGAGAGAGAGGAAAAGAGGAATGAAAGGGGTTAGCCGGAATGAAAGAGGCGGGAGGATGAAGGTGCGGGGGCAGCGAGCTCTCACCGCTTTTTGCCAAAGGCCGTCATCCCCGCAAAGCTTAACCCCAGGTTTATCGCGGCGTTATTAATAACCACCTCCCGCACCCGTCCTCCATCCCCGAAACGAACCCAGGGTGATACCCACGAGCGAGACAGCCACCCTACCTCGCTCGTAAACCGAGCAGCACTGCCGCGATAAAGAAAAAGTCATGAAGAGCGCGTTCTCTCTCTCTCTCTCTCTCTCTCTCTCTCTCTCTCTCTCTCTCTCTCTCTCTTTCTCTCTCTCTCTCTCTCTCGCCCTCTCACCCTCTGTCTTCTCCGACAGCTCGGCAGTTCGAGAGCTCGACTCCCTGACATCGATAGATCTCGTCATTTCTCGGTTCTAATCAGTATTAAGTGTGCGATAGTGTTGAACATAGTGTATGGAAACTATAAACCGACATTTGACAGTGAATTCTATTCTAAGATAGGTATCTGCCTTGCACTATTTGGATTTGCAACTTCTTATTCTCATTGGAATTATGATGTGCTTTTAAATTTTTAATAGTAGTGCAAAAATTTCACGTCGGAAACTACTACAAATTCATTTTCATTGCTATTTGTTTTCGATTTTATAAATATATATTGTGCTTTATAAATCTTATTTTCATGCTTTCTATTAGTTTCGGCAAATTTTGTTTCACTTCAATTTTCCGAAATTAAAAAAAAAAGCATATGTAGGAATATATACAATTTTCAAAAAATTTTAACAATGTTTACACGATGTTTAATTATATTATATTTAAATACAGTTAATATAACTTGATTCACTAATTTTAATTCAAGAAGAATCAAGAAACGAATTAATGTCATTATAAGAGAATGGTTATCTTCGCAAATGGCGCCAATGTTATGCAATCTAATGCTAATGAAATATTTAATTCTATAAGTTTTGTGCATTTCGTCATTTAGAAGCGTGCCGCAACTACTAGAGATTTATGAAAGAATATAATAAATACTCTATGAATCGCGCAATTATGATATTTGCCTATCACACGACCATTTAATATCGGATACTAGATATAAATGTAAATATGTTAGAGGTTAGGTCAGTTATATATTAGGTTAGTTAGAAATATGTAAGTTATGATCATAAGGATAACATTAAATAAGAATTACATCTTAACAAATAACATATTAATTTACATCTTAACAAATAACATATCAAAGAACTTTTGAAGATATACGAATATTAGAACATATGTTTTTTCTCTTATTTCGACTTCAGTGTAATTATTTTTATTCTTTTATTCTTCTACTTGATCTTTTCTTTTAATTTCGTAGACAGATTGGTTAGCATTTTATTAAATGTTATTCATGTTTATTTTGTAAAAACAGTCAATTAAAAATACAGTTAAAAAAAAAACACCAGAAAAGAAATAACTATTTTAAAAAATAGTAATTTTTTTCTTTACTCTGAATATACGATTTCAGCTTCGAAATTGTTCCATTACGTTATAGTTTTAAGAAATTTGTAAGCAAAGTTGTAAAAATGTATTGTAATGTATATTTTATTATGTTATGGCAACAGTATATGACGTGTAGCAGAGATTTTGTTGCCATTAAAGTTAAGTATGTTGTTAAGATTTTTAACTTTCAAAAGAAATTTTGTTATATCGATTATAGTTAATAAAATATTTATTGTTAAATGTAAGGTTTATTACGAAAAAATTATCGAATTAATATCATTTATCAAATAGTTTTCTCAATTATACCTATTCAAACTTAAGAATTTTTTTAATCACTGATACGAATTTGATGTCTAAAATTGGCAAATTTAAAATAATGGAATTAATATGGTGAATTAATTATAAATTAAATATCTTCGATTTTTTGCAAAAATTTATACATATATGCAAAAATTTCTGGGTACTCTTTGAATTTGTCAATTTTGACATCAAGTTTGTAGTTCAGCGACTTAAAAAACTCTTAAATTAAAATAAACGCAAATATTTGACAGATTCTCAATTATTTAATTCGAAACTTTTTCGCAATAGACTCACTATTTAACCATTAATATCCTATTAACCGTAATCAACATCTCTCTTTCAATTCAGCCATTAACCGTAATAAATTCCTTTTGAGGGTTGAAAGTTCTAACATACTTAACTTTGATTGCAACAGAACTTCTCCAATACGTCACATATCTTAGCTATAACATGATAAAATACATTAAAATAGCCCTTTTTGGTAATTTTACTTTCTCAAAATTGTAACATGTACTGGAGCAATTTGGGAATCGGAATCATATTCAGCATACAAAAAAAACTATGGGAAATGATTGCTCTCTCCTTTGTGTTTGAAAAAAAGTTATTTTTTCTCGAACATTCTGTGTAATCTTCAATCCTTTTATGAATACATGGAAAGTAAGGCATCGTAAAATACAAAAAGATGACTTCGCGGCGAACTTTGCCAAGAGGCACGTACGTTTTACACCTGCCAAGGATGACGCTAAGGTCTTTCGTGGAGGGTTTTCGTGTTCATGACGAACCGGTACGGCACGTACACGACTTTCCGCTCATCATCATCTCTCTCTCTCTCTCTCTCTCTCTCTCTCTCTCTCTCTCTCTCTCTCTCTCTCTCTCTCTCTCTCTCTCTCTCTCTCTCTCTCTCTCTCTCTCTCTCTCTCTCTGTCTTTCTCTTTCTCTTTCTCTCTCTCTCATCTTTACTCTCTATCTTCTCTCTCTTTTTCTCTCTTTCTCCTTCTCAGCGGAATATCGGATCTCTTCGATACCTTCGCTCTCTGTAGTGTCTCGGTCATGTCGATCTGGCGCTCAGAATGGCAAGCACGCGACGTGTGTACGTGTTATCACGTGTTGGCTGAGCCAGTCTCTTTTTTTTTTGCGTTTATTCGTACATATTGCAAATTTATATTATGCTGCTTTTCTACGTCATAGGTAAATTATTCATTTGTCGTATGATACATAATATAACATCCTCTTAAAAAACATTACTATGTGATAATTAGATTTATGTATAGTTATAATTTATGTGGTTATAAATGAACTTATTCTTTTTAAGAAAATCGGAAAATTAAAACAAACATGTTCCAATCATTTCACTTCAATATCTACCTAAGGGTCATTCTAACACACTTTTGACTAATGTAATGTATGATAAAAACTTTTTTAATCAATATGTCTCTTCTTTAATACATGGTTGAGTTGCACTGCATAATGTGAGATATGAGAGGATCAGTAAAAAGAAGACGAACCATTTTGAAAATTGTGTTTAAAACAACTATTAGAGAAACTAACTTTTAAGAAAATTATTAACAGTTATATATACAAATAATTACATATACAAATCATATAAGTTTATATTAAAAGCAAATTAATTATTAAGTTTATTTATTATTAAATATTATTAAATTGGTTAATAAAATGCTTTTTGCAAACACATGTCTAAAACATATTCCAATCTCATTTAAATATGTATATTTAATTATATTTTCAATAACTTAAATAGCACTCCTCAATTCTTGTATTTTATCCGAAGAAGTGCCCACTAGATTAAATATTCTTCCATTGATATTTTCTAAGCAATATTTTTATTTATGTACGAAAATATTTGTTCTATATTCATAATCTGTCCTATAATCTATTTACTTGAAAATAAATAGTTTAAAAAGAGATCTATTTCTTTTAAAAATAGTTTATCTAACCTCACATAAGAATTAGTTCAACTCTCCTATTTTTAAGAAATCACTTCAAAACTTTTTATTAAACGTGGCTGATCGAATTATTTGAGGTGTTAGTCAATAGAATTAGTAATTGCTACATTAAATGACGTAATGCGTAATACTTATGAATGCTCTTTCAACTTCTTTCTTCATTATTATGAAGATCTTGATTTCATTTAAACTGTAATCACACATTGCACATAAGTTTGGCAATATTGAAAAATGATTCAATTAAAACAAACTAAATACAATTGAAATATCAAACGTAGCAATATTGCCATCTATGTCACATTTAAAAAATTCAAGCAGTAATCCATCTTAATCATTTGTACAACTAATCTCGAATTACTATACAAATAGCTATAGGACTGAACAAAAAGGTATAAGACTGTTAATGGATTAAATTTTGCAAAAGTTTATCCTTGGGAAATAAAATTTCTAAATAAAATTGTAAATATCATTTTTGCACCACGATTAATTTATATTTCTTATATCTAAAAATATAGACGAAGAAAATATACATATATAATCTATAAGAGTAATTTATATTTATATAAGAGTAATTTATATTTTTTTAATTAGGCATTTTTAATTTTTATTGAAACAAAATTAAGAGACTGAATTTATTTTATTATATTTATATTTATTTTATTATATTTAGGTATGGAATCTATAATGTAGTCTAATCTCTGATTATTGATTATTCGTGGAGGGATATTGTACATACATGTTATTCTAAATATTTTGTCAATTTTTTAATATTATGCTCTCATTTTTTCTTAAAATTTACACAATGCAATTTCCCGATATATATACAGATAAAAATATAATCACAATAAATAAATTAATTGTTCATAATGTGATATAGACTGTAATATGAAATTTGAAGCTAGAATAAAGTAGTGAAAGAATGTATAAGGAGAGTCAGATGTAGACTGATTCATTTTAATCATAACAAATATTATATTGCAAACATTATATTGGAAATTTATATTGCGAGGAATCGATTTATATAAAAAATTAGGGTGGTTCAATTTAAAAAAATTAGGTTGACCTTTAAATGACCTCGAAAAACGTCAAAGGCAATTCTAGGTCATATTTTATCCTCCTCGAAATCCTACAACTTTTGCCTGATACATTTTTTTCTAAAACCCTGTAATTTTCATTATTTGCCTGTTAAGATTAAAATTAATCACTCTGTATAATAGAATTAATAATTCATTATTAATTCATATAACTTAAGGGAAATATCAGTCTTTAACATTGACAATCTCGAAAATAATAACTTATAAAATTATATATAATTATATATATATATATAATTCCTTTCGATTACGTAAGAAAAATACATGCTTATTCATATATATTATAAATTAGTTAAAATAGTAACTTTTTTGTTATATGTTTCAATATTATACAAAAAGTAAACTAAAAAGTCTTAGAAATCATACAATTTTAAAAATTCGAGCAGTAGTCCATCTTAATCGCTCGTACATCTAATCTCGAATTGCTCGAATTAAAATAAAACGAAGTTTTGGTAAACTTTTCGTTTCTTGACGTCACTTGAGAAATTGATTGGCAATTAATCCAGTCAAGTCTAGTTCAGATGTAAATCCATTTGAATACGTGTACATAATTTGCGTTCTCTTCTCAATTGTTAATTTTCAAAGTTTCGCAGCGTTTACGGTCAATTAATTAAAATCATTCCGTAATTACGCTACTGCGCCACGCAAGAATAATTATTTTCAAATTAGATATTCTTTTTTACTTCCGCGCGAGTCGAATTTTATATCTCCCGCATCTAGTTTCCTCCTCGAATATAGCTGCGATACTACGTAATACGTAGGGAAAGAGGAAGGTGGAGGACGAAAGCAAAAATCGATGCCGTTTTTCATTGGCGCGTATCAATGCGACGCTCTGCCGGTGCGTATTAATATTTTCGGATAGGAAAGTTGTGCGCGGGCGAAGCCGGCTTTCGCGTTGCATCTCGATAGCAGCCGGGCGCACAGAATTTTTCTCATGCGCTGCATTGCACCGCGACGCGTTGCATCGCTTTGCAATCTCGATTCCTCCCTTCCATCCGCCCACCACTCTGCCCGTATTGCAATTCTGCGGAAAAGTTGCTTTTATGTTAATATTTTGTTATTTCTCGAATACACAGTTTAATATTCTAATTTCGTCTAAAAAATTTTGTCGAAAAGCAAAAGAATGTTAATTCTATTCTAATTTTTATATGTACTATTATACATTTTCATACATCTTATCATTCAATCTAACCTTTAACTCTTTTCGTATACTTAACATTTTCGTACAACTCATCGCAACCTAATCTAAACTGTTAAAAAGAAATATATTATTACTTAAAAAAATATTGATCTTAAAAAAAAAGAAAATCTCGAAAAAAATAATCATAAGAGGACGTTCTGCCAATCATAATATGAATCTTTTTGAACTAAATAATCCCTCCTTCAGATACCTATTTTGTTCTATTCTTCTTATAAAAGCAACAGAGATTTTTTAAATGATAAAGATAAATGGACCACATACTTATATTTAGAAAAAAAATATTATTTATAGAAAAATATATGTTTAGAAAAAAAATAGTGACAATGGCAGTAAACAGTATTTTTATTATTTCTTCTGCCTCTCCATTTCTCTCTTTTTCACGCGTATTCATTGTAGAAATAAACGCGAGAGCATGTTCGCGACGTGTATTCCTATGCACATATCGTATGTGAATGAAATGTGCACGGCTGTACATACACGCGCACCTCGAGAATGTCACGCATCTCGTTATCAGATGCGGCGCTTCTATCAGGTATCGTAAAAGCGAAAGAGATACTTGCGAAATACGCAATACGCAAACGTAGATTTCCTGGGGGTCAAAGTAACAAAAGAGTCCGTTTTTATATCTTTCCGAGTCAAAATTTCCCTCCTTCAAATTTTCAATCTCAATTTTCTCACGTTTTTTGACTTTTCTATAGGATATAGATTTAATTTATATAAAGGAATTAAGCTCTTGTACTTCAAAAATAGAGGTAATAAACTAACAGTTTCTCATTAAGAAGCTCTCAAAAGAGAAGCTTTCGACAAAATTATAAATTAAATAGTTTCAAAAAGAGTGATTGAGAGCGAAAAGAGAGTGATCTGACAGTTTAAAAAAAGTGATCTGACAGTTTAAAGAGAGTGATCTGACAGTTTTTATCAAAATAGATGTTAGATTGAAATTGAAAAAAAATTTCGACTCGGATACTTTGCAGAAGAATATATTATATATACCATTTCTCTCTTATTATTTAACTATGATTTCAGTATTTGATCATTTCATTTTTTTTTTTTTTAAACATCTGTGCGGCTTTTATAACGTCTTATGCGTATGGACTGGAAATCAAGCAGACAAACTGAGACAGGTGATGGGGGGAGTGGGGGGTGGGTGGGGAGGGGAGGGGAGGCAACAGCACCAGGGTTGTTTGCGCCGTGCAACGTCGAGCCGTTCATTAATTACGGCGAACGAGCGGGGGTGGTGTGCGCAGCGAGTCGCGGCGAGAAAGGGAGGGGGAGGTTGGATATGTAGATAGAGAGGCACGATCCGCGTCGGAGGCATCCATTGAATTAGCCTCGTTCCCCGTAGCTATGGCCATGAAGTCCGCCGCCCTCTCGTTCACCCTCTCGCCCATGCTCAAACGTTCCGCCGCGCGTGATATAACCGAGTATCCGACACGTACAGAACGTTTCAAAATTGGTCGATTTTTCAAAACGATATAGGATTGTAAAATATGAAAAATTAGATGGGAACCCCAATTTAAAGATGATTATCGCTCCAAAAGTAGAATAGGTATTGATATTTTTCATATTAGTTCATATATTTGGATATTTTGAAATCGGTATACCCAGTCGAAATTTTTCCCCTACTTTCAATTTTCAACCTAACATCTCTCTATACTTTGATTTTTTAAACAGTCAGATCATTCTTTCTTGAAGTCATTTAATCGTACTTTTGCTTGCTATTTTACATCTCTAATTGTAAGTCGGATATTGTTCGTTAACTGCCTATTTAAGATACAAAGTAAAAGTTCCATTTTTATATAAATTCTTATATAAAATATTGAAATCTTTTAGAATTCACAAATGTGAGAAAATTGAGATTAAAAATAGTAAGTATGGATATTTTATTGTGAATATTATTTTTCCATTTGTATATTTATTACTTTTTATATTTTGTCTATGAACTTCTTTATATATATTTATATATATATATATATATATATATATATATATATATAATATATATAATACATATAATATAACGTAAACTCACATTTTTGAAAGAATTCTCTCAGAATTTCTTAAAGTTAGGATTCGAGCTAACACGAGAATTAAGGATGCAGACTTTACTGCGGTTATATTTACAGCCGATCCTTTCATTAACACGCTTTATGACCAATCATAATTTGTTCGCGTACCGCATCGTAAAACGCTCTTAATTTTTTATATTTATCCCAACATAAACGTGCGATAGTATAAGAGCTTACATAGCTACTCAAATCGAAATTCTTTTTCTGCTACTTTCAATTTTTACTTTAATATCTACTTTGATATTTTAAGCACAGTCAGATTATCTCCTTTTTTTGAAATTTTGCTAAAACCTTCTTTTACATCTCTAATTGTAAGTGGAAAACTGTTCGTTTACTACCAATTCGAGGTACGAGATAGAAGCTCAATTTCTAAATAAATTAAATCTATCAAAATCCTTTAAAATCTATAAATGTAAGAAAATTGAGGTTAAAAAAATAGAAGCAAAATTTCGACTCGAATACTAAATAAGCGGATTAGTTATTGCTACATTAATTTAATACTTTAAATATACGCTATCATTACTATTATTTCTATTGTTATTTATTTGGATGAATATTTTTTTAATTGTTAATTTGAGTGGAAAAGCAACTGTTTATCCATAATCTGTTATCTTACATATTAACATTTTTTTCACAACTTTTCAAATTTTCTGAATTACTTGACGAATTTGGAGCTAATTATTCACAAAAAAAATATTTCCTGCTATGCTATATTTTTAAATAATATACATATTAGACTTTAATAATTTTTTATAGTAAAAGTATATTACATTTTTTTAAAAAAGATCTATTTTTTTCCTAAGCAAGTATATGACTTAAGAGATATTGATATCATTTCGGAGCAAACGGTGCTCATCTCATGAGAAAAAGTCTTCTGTTGTTTTGAATAATTATAAACACAATTTATAAATAATTATGTATTTAAACAATTGGTAGCTATGTTGAAAAACGTTTTCTGTTAAAAGAAATATTTTTATATATAATTTTTTCTACATATATATCTCTCTCTCCTTTTGCTTGAGAATAATAAAATAAAAATCAAGCCTAATTTTCAATCCAATTTTTAGAGATTAGATTTTATCTCTTCAGCATGAATTTGAGCAGCAAAAAAAAAATATATCAAGACACTCTATTCATGTATTCCTAAAGTTTCACAATTTTTTAAATATTTTCGATCTTTCCTTGGCCAATTCGTCCTCCGATATTTGCAATCTGTAGAAAACGCGCTGAAATACATTACCCTCGCGCGTTTGTACTCTCGAAACACCCTATAAAGTGTCGCCGATGTACAACCGCAAATATAGGTCCGCTTGCACGTACTATACGGTGCGATTGGTTAAGCGCATTCGCGTACGCCGGGTTGGCGAGCCTCGTATTCGTTTCGTTCATTTTGCCGCGCTGCCAATCAGCCGACTAATCGCCCGACGAGGTCACATCGATGACGGAGAGGGTGGGAGGAAGAGGGAAAGGGCGAATAGGGGATGCTCGCGGGACAGCGCACGAGCGGCTGGCTCGAAGGAGGCGGAAGTCGGGGGAGAGGTAGCTCATCCGGCTGGCAAACGGATCGCGGCGAGCGCGAGCCTACGAAACTCGATTACTCGTGCTGCGCCACTCTAAACGGCGTTTTACCCACGTGCGCGACTACTCTGCTAGGGGGGGTCTACTGCATCACGTGGTAGCCGGAACACGTTCCATTCCATTTCAATCGAATGAACGGACGGACGGTGCGGCACTTTACAAAGTTCGGAAGTTTCAATTTAATCTCTTCTTAGCCCGCCTTCTCATCGAGGACCGTCATGGAGCTCATGAAGTTTCTAGACGGGTTACCTTTCATTATATGCTGGTGAAAGCATTCGCCTCTCTCCGACCACGCACGACGACGACGACGACTATCGCTAAGTTTCACGTAATTACGATGATAATTTCAGGGTCGGTTACGGAGCTCATTAACTACGGTTAGCGATTATTCGCAACTATCCGTGACTTCTCTATTTATAATTGAAAGTAGGGAAAAATACAGTTAATGGGGATAACATTAATTGATGTTGAAGCAACTCATACGAAAGATTTAACATTCTTCTTGCGTTGTTTCTCCCGTTCAGAAGAATAATTGCGAATAAACGAACGTTGGAATATTTGAAAAATAGTTTAAATAGATCGTAATAACAGTGTGCTAAGACATACATAAAAATTTATTCAAAATTTTCAATGATTAAATTATTGTTCTTCACATTTCTATAATTTTTTATCTTTTTATTAAAAACGATTGTATTTGTAAATTAACAAATTGAAATTCGTATGACAAAAATCGAACTTATATTCCCATTGAAAGCCTATGCTTCAATTATTGTATTTTGGACTCTTGTGCCTAAAAACAAGACGATGGCCTTTAATGGAGTAACGTATCTCTTTATCTCGAAGACGCCGGTCTGTCATCATACGGAGCTACGGATGTGATTTCCGCCACGCCTCCGCGCTCATCTAGCACCGTCATTGCTTCTTCCTAGGTTACCCTTTCTCTCTCTCTCTCTCTCTCTCTCTCTCTCTCTCTCTCTCTCTCTCTCTTTCTCTCAACATTATCGTCGTTGTCATCGTCGTTGCCGTCGTCGAAGTGGCCGTCGCCCAGATAGACAGGCTGGCTGCCTCGCCGGCTGGTTGGCTGGGAATGATGGATACCGCCTGTTTTTCATTCATTTCAGCGGACGGCCGCTCTCGCCAGGAGCTCTCGTCTTTATCCCGCTGCGTTAGCGAAGCTTTCCGCTGATCCTGGAAGCACGAACTGCTCGAAATTGTCCGGAGGTGGAGTCAACACCCCGTGCTTCGTTTTTTTCCCTGCTTGCCGCCAGTCTCTCGCTTTCTCGCGCTTTCTATACCAGTCTCGTTTCCTCTTTCCATCGCCATCTCTTGCCGTCTTCCTTTTCCGCCTTGCTTTTCTCTCTCTTTTTCTCTTGCTCGCTCTCGCGCGCACGGAATCGTCTCGTTTCCTCGCTACGGGGTAGATATGTATGCGCGCTCGCGTAATAGCCTCGTTCCTACCGTGCTCGATGGTAGATACGTGCCGCGTCGCGCCAGCCGAATGCTGTTCCAAGAGTTCAAGCCCGCGCGATAAACGGTACCGTGCACCGCGTCGAGCGTCGAGCCACGCCGAGCCACGCCGAGCCACGCCGAACCACGCCACCGCCGGGCCAAGCCGCATCGCGCGTGGAGCCACGCCGCGCGCGCAGCCGGGTTACTCCGCTCTACAACGGCGTACAGCCGTTGGCAAAAAGACGACGAGACGAAAGCCGTGCGAGCGAGAGCCGGACCTTTTCCGTCCGTATGTTCCGTCGATCGGAAATCGAAGCGGGATCGAGCCCGGGATACCGACGAGATATTGAAGATGCAATGTCAATTAATATCCGCCGTGCGTAATTCGATGGTAATGGAACGGGCGAGGCTTTCGTTACCGGTGATGCGTTATGTGTTGGTTTTGTTTAGGATTTATTATTTATCGGGCGCGATAGTTTTTGCGAAGCGGATATTTTGGAGGATATTTTGCATGGATTTTCTTTTGCGCTGATTTTGCGATCGGTAACAGATACGTTACTCGATGGAGGAGACATATAATTAGTTATTTGCGTTCGGAACAAATGACAAATTATGAATAAATTTTTGAGACTTTTGAGATTTTTACCTCAAATTGCAATCTTCACATATTTTTACATTTACGATATTCTTATAATATAAATGGTAACTTGGATCACTTTTAGCGTTTTGCTGCAAAATTTCAAATTTTTATGCGAAAAGATAAATATTGGACGTTTTTTTCGACGAAACGCGTTCAGTAACGCGCCGGGCGAATACAGGCAACCAATTTTGCCCGATTCAGAAAATATTTATTCCATCACGCTGTTATAAAAATAATAGACGGAAACAATCGAGAGTTCCAAATTCATCAAATGATCCGACTAATGATTATCCATTCCTAGATTGCCACAGTTGGGGCAGATAAATAGAGAACTGATTTATCTCGAAAGTATATAAATTGTTCCGTGCTCTAGAATCTACCGCTAATTTTCTTCGCTCGTAGTAGTTAAACACCGAAAAGCAGCCAAACGTCTTTTGCCACGACTTGTAAGCGGTCTCAAGTGGCGCTCGCGCCCACGGAACCATCGACAAAGGGAGACAGCGGTAGTACGGAATGGAGAAGGAGCGAGCGAAAGTGAGATAGAAACGGAGAGCGCGCGGGAGCCGTCGCTCGGTTATTTATCACGCGCCGCGCGGTTCGCCGATCGTATCCGCTCGTCTCCTCTCTCGCTCGCTTGTGGCGCATCCCTCATTCTGCCGTCCATTCTGCCTGGTTCTCTCACCGACTGATCCTCACACCCTTTTCCCTCGTTGGAGCACGGCGAGCCTTCATCCCACGACGATCCGGCTGTCCGAGAGCCCATTGCGACGACCAGGAGGGACTCGTTACGAGCATCCCAGTGTCCCTTCTCCAGCAAAGCCTCCCCTTTCACCTCCCCTTCTTCCTCAAACCTCGGATCGTGTCGCGTCGTTCTCGCAACCTTCTTCTTCCACTTTGGTATCTCCTTCTCCGTCTCTGTCGCTCTCTCATTTCCCCATCTTTTTTCTCGTATAACTCCCCGGAGAGGGATCGAGTCCTTTCGCCTCTCGCGCCAAGCACATATGTATACATACAGCAGATACATGCGGGCATATATGTAGTCACGTGCGCACGGACGTGCGCGCGTTCTGGTAGATAGTCATGGGGGCGAGCGAAGACGGAAGGGGTGGAAAACTCGTGCGGGAAGAGTGCGGTTATTCGAATCTCACGCCGGATATTCGCGAGCACGACGGCGACCGCCGGCGACGACGTAGTTTTACATTTTTTTTCTCTTTCTTTCATTTTGTTTTGTTTTTCTCTTTTTATTCTGTCGGACTCCCGCTCGTGTCACGCTCCCCCGATGTTTTCAGGCTAAGTTATGTAATAAGAAAGCTCTTGTGTATTCTGTAAAAAAATTAGGTAATTAGTCCGGGTTTCGAAATTTATGCAACTCGAGCGCAAGATCACATCCGATGACCTTTACGTATTCTCGGTAAGAATATTCTTTCTTTCTTCGGTATAACTGAGGATAAATATTCCAGAAATAAAAATTTTTAAGTTCTCCAATTTTTAAAAATAAATGTTTCTTTACTCGTATAATAGATTTATAGCTTCTTACACTTTTTCAAGTTTAAGAATTATAATGTCCTTAAAATGTCAAATTTCAACATGAATTTCTAATAACAAACGAATCGCAATTTTTTCTTGCAATGTACATATTATACATGAGAAGCATGTATTCTTAACCCCAATATATCCTGGCACTTACCAGTCTTTGTTAAGACAGGGCCAAGTTTTCATAGAAATAATTATTGTGGAAGAAACGCCTGCTTTCCTCGTTCTTTTCTTTTCCATTTTCTTCCATCAATCTGCAAAATCGAAAAAAAAGCTGAAGTTCCGCTCGCCAATGGAAGATGTAGAAAAAAAGGATACCCTTCAGGTAATCGGGAGGGACGGAGAGTGGAATTCTCGCTCTGTGCTTAATGCTGTACAGAGGCGTGATGGTTGGCGATTGGAATTAACGACTTGGCGACCGTATTGATTATTCCGTCTTTTCTGGAGTCTTTTCTTCTCTTATCTTTTCCCGTTTATTTTTTCGCCTGTTTCTTCCTTTCTTCTCTCTTCCCTTTGCCTTCTCGATGAATTTGATGATCCTTCATTTGTTTTCGCGAGACTAACAGCCTCTATTCGGATGAGAATGCTGCAACCATAGTCCCGTCTTAATCTTTCTGCTCGAATTTTCCATATATGTAGTTGCATCCTCATTCTCTCTCCCTCCCTCCCTCCCTCCTTCTCTCTCTCTCTCTCTCCCCCTCCCTCCCTCCCTCCCTCTCTCTCTCTCCCTCCCTCCCTCTCTCTCTCTCTCTCTCTCTCTCTCTCTCTCTCTCTCTCTCTCTCTCTCGTCCCTATTTCTATATTCTGGCTTAAAGGATTCAACCATTCTTTGCCTATGTCGTCTAATCCTTTCTTATGCGTCCATTCTGTCTCCTGGACAGACTTTGATTATATCGTTTGTATATACAATAAATAACAAAGGTCTTAATACAGACCCCTGTGGCACTCCATATTCTGTAATAATTAATTTAGACCATTTATTATTCAATTGAATCTGCCGTGTTCTATATCCTTTAGATATGATCTTAATAATTCTAAAACCATTCCTCTAATTCCATATTGATATAATTTCTCTATTATTTTTCTCTATCTATTGTTTCAAATGCTCGTTTAAGATGATCCATGAAAATTACCTCTACCATTTTTTCCTCACTAACTATTAATTTTCATTCCTCGATAACGGTTTGAATCGCCGTTTCACACGAATACTGTTTTCTAAAGCCCGATTGATGTTCTGTTATAATGTCATTATTTTCCAGATGCATTTCAATTTGTTTTTTTTTATTACTAATTCGAGCACTTTCTCAAATATTAGTAGCATATTAATAAGCCTATATTCACTCACTTTTTTAGCTTTTAGACTTTTGGGATCGGTATCGTGGAAGTTTTTCAACCATCTGGATAGCAATCTTCCCTCAAGGAATTAGTTATTATATCAATAAGCTCCTCTTTCATTTCGTAAAACGCTGCTTTTAGTATATATATCACTATCTAGTTATTCACTTTTCTGTGCCTTTCTTTTTTTGATAGTCCCATAACAATTTCTTCTAAATCCTCTATCTTAATCATCTCAAAATTTTCCATAATCCCGTTATTTTCAATAACATAAACAATTTTTTTACCTGCACTCCCGGACTTACCTCTATTTATAGATTTTACTATGTTATCAATACTTTGTATACAAATAATATAATGTAATAATGTAATTTATAATAATATAATATAAATTTTTATCAACTGTATTACACCCTTTAGTGTTGTCAAAATCTATATTCTCTATTTCCTTTGTCTTCTTCTATTTCTATTTATCCACCTCTTATTATACCTTTTAGGAATTTTCACATAGATGTAAAATTTTCTTTATTAAGATCAATCATATTTTTATAATATTTTTGCTTCTTTGTCCTGATTAGATTAACCACTGCATTTCTTTCAATTGTCATTCATTTTAAGTTTAAACTGCAACAATTTTTATTCGTATCGTCGTACAATATGCTTTACTGTATGCTTCATTTCTTCTAATCGCTGCTTTTCTTATTTCGTCCGAAAACCATTTTTTCCTTTCTCATATTTTCAGAATTCTAAATTTTTTTCTAGGTTCTGTAATGTTCAGTGCATCTATATTATCAACACAAATTTTTTCACTTTCACACTGACATTCAGATCTGGACCTTTGCTCTATTTTATTTTCCACTAATCTAATAAATTCATCTACATTCAATTCGGTGAATGATATATTACCATTATTATACTTTTATACAATTCTCTTTTATTTCTATTGCAAGTCTCATTCTCTCTTGTATTTCTATTTTCAGCATCACATCTAATTATACTATAACCTTGTGCACGTTCACTTCACTATGTTCAATTTTAGCAGTCAATCTAGTCTCTCTGATAATGCTATAACTGCAGGATTCATTTTCTTCATAATCTGATGCTATATCTCATCCCGATGCGCTATCAAACTTTGCGCATTTATGTATAATGCTCCTCTTCCTTCTATAGTTGCTACTTAGTATCCTCCAAGCCGGCTCTCTTGTATCGGCTCTCCTGTATCAACCTCTTAAATGTCGGACATTCCGGAAGTGCGTCATGCTCATCACTTATTTTCAGGTTGTATGTTTGAATTTTAAATATACAATTTACACATCTTTTCTTTGTCGCCGTACATTCAATTGCTTTATGATTTCCCGCACATTTGTAGCATGTTTCATTTCGTGTACATTTTTTTGCAATATGATAATAACCCTAGCATTTAAAACATCTTTTAATATTAATGTGATTGAATACAGGACACTTTTTTCAACCTACATTCAATTTTCCTTTGCTTACTTCACGAGTTTCTTTATCTGCTTCAATTGTTACGGATCCTTCTTCTCTTTTCCTTTTCTTCCGGATTGATTATTATCTTTTCTCTTTAATTATTCTCCTCACTATTCGCATATAAATTCCTTCATTTTTTGCGTCAATTTTGTTTTGCTTCTTGATTGCGATTATTAAATCATCATCATTCAACTTCATTTCTTTTTCGCCAATATTGACAATTCTTATCTTAGGTTTCATCCGATGATTCAGTAACTTTGAAATTCACGCCCAGCTTGACTTCTACTGTAGCCTTTAATTTTTTCATTACTTCTTCAGTCTCACATCCCAGAATCAGTTTCCTTGCTTCCTTCCTTTAGCTTCATCATTACCCTCATAGCCATATTCTTGATATCTACCTATTCTTTTATTATTTTTTTGGTGACTTTACTCTCCTGTTGCACCTTAGGTTTGATAATAATAATATTTTCTTCTTTCTTTTCTTTAACTGTCCAGTTCTTGTTTAATATTTCCTAATTCTTCTCGAACTACTTCCTTAATTTTCTTCATTATCTTTTTTTTACATGCTGTTTTATCTTTCATTTCCTTCACTATTTTTACAAGCCAATTTTTACATCAATACTCAATGATCCACTCACGCCTATTACTCTGTTTCCACTGCTTGCCGTACTCACTTCGGTAGATCCTGTTGATCTTCCCATCGATGTCGATATTTTATTCATATCTGCTTCTTTATCACTTTCGATCATAAATCATTTTCAAATGGGGCATGGCACGGCACCAATTCGCGTGTGGTTTCTATCATAAATTTTATGCTTACTTACATCCTGGATAATAAGAAAAGCTTAGCTTGACAAGACTTGCATGTCACAATCTGGCTTTTTATTGCCTTCTTACATGCCGAACATCGATACTTGTCGTACTCACCATCCGTACCGACGATTACAGTTTTTAACAAAACTGTTAATATCAACGTAGGCGATCAGTAACCTTTGCTTCCACTTTCACACGTCAGCACTTTGTGTCCATCTTTAATGTTTATCTGTCTTATGAGACCTCGATGTTCCAAGAAATGCAATTATCACGCACACAAATCAGCATATCCAGGTTAGATAATACTCATGGCTAATCCCGGTCTATGCAGCTATATAACTTCAGTAACTTTTTATCATTCTTACTATTTAACCACTTAAAGTTATCACTTTTATAGAGCAATGTTGACAAGTCTTTTATGGGAAGGAGTGAGTAAGTGTGTGTGTATTTTATAATTTTAAATTTCAAAACATAATTACATTTCCGCGGACGTAATGTTCTCGAGAAAATGTTTTTATTATTTTTATCATACCATATAATTTGTTTTGCCATATATATGTATATTCGAGATATACAATATTGCAAAGAGATTGTTATAATGACATATCGCTGAGACTTTGCTCGACGAAAACAAGAGAAACCAAAAGTCATACCTTACAGTTCCTACTGCTCAATAATTCCGATGGGACTGTATTCGCGTTCTATCGACGAGACGAGACGAGAACGACACGAAGAAATGGGAGGTAAGATTATTCTTGGAAAAAGATCGTGGCGAGGTAGGACGGACGAGCCGGATCGCTCCTCTGGTCGTTATCAGAGGAACCTTCTCATCGTTCTCCCTGGGCACTTAACCGGCTACCGCTTGCCGAAGGAAAAAAGGTCGAGGATATAGAGAAAAATGGACGAGACGAACGGAAGGTTCGGTCCGGTCGGGATCGGAGCCTAAGCTCTCGATATCCTGCGCACGGGTCGACATTCGTCTTCGTCATTCTGGAAAGGAAGCTCGAGAGTCGAAATCCTTCGCTCTCCTGCGCACTCAAACATGTGCGAGAATATTTCTCATTCTCTCGTTATATTATTTTTACATTTTGCGCGAGAAAAGAGATAGCAATCTGTTAACATAAAATATATTTGTAATACTCGAATTAAAATTCTTTTAAAATCTATTCGCGGGGGCAAAATTAGATAATCAAATAAAGTTGAATAAAAAATGAGGACCTCAAAATAATGAAAAATATAAATAAATAAATAAAATTTTGCTATGTATTAACTCTGTAATTTATGAGATTATATTGTTAATTATTACAAAACTATTAATATTGATATTTTTATTAAGAGCAGCTAATTCTAAACTTCTCAAAAAAACTCAAGAAAAAGGACATACAGAGAATCTAGGACAGTTTATATAAATGTGATGAATTATATGTATATTTAGAAGAAATATTGCTGACTTTATAAATATTGTTTAATCGCAATTTACGCAAATTAATTTTCTTAAAAAAGTTAATAATCTCGCAAAAGCTATAAAAAGGCAGCTAACTAAAAAATAAAGTTAGACTGGGAAGCGAAGCTGATTCTAAGAGATAATCGGTTGTTCTTCGACATCAATGCTGCTTCTCATGTAGTCGCAAAACTCTTGACACGTTTATGTAATTCTACGAGCATACACAAACGATATCTTTCGTGAAAACGAAGGACCATCGAAGGAAGGCGCGCTCATTCCCGGGAATTTCCGTCGCAGAATCTCGCAAGCGCGCAAAGGTCGATCCGAAGGAATCGTCGCTTCGGGAGGGAGTAGAAACGAGCTGACGCCGTGTGCAGACAAATCCCCCGCAGGATCCTTAATCAGGCCTGACGCCTCGCCGGCACGTAATACGGGATAGAAGCTTCAGCGTCGTTTCTCTATCGTCTAACCATTTTCAGCAAGCCTAACCTTACTTGTCGGTCGTCTCTCGACATTCTTCAAATCACAAAAAATCGACTCTCCCGTAGATTATTGTCTGAGAAAGTTTTAAGATGGTTACATATTCGGACAAAAGTATCGTAAGAACTATGTGGGCGTTTTTTATCTCTTGTGTGTATATTGTATTCTTATACATTTCTTCATTTATTTTTTCGTCAAGGGATTAACCCTTCGATGAAAAAAAGGTACAGGTATGTCTATAATAAAAAATAATAATTGATATAAATAATAACATAAACGCTAAATACTCTTAAAGAAAAATAAAAAAATACGAAAAGCTAACAATAAAACAAATTTTCGAAAAAATGTTTCCAAGAACCGGAAAAAAATAGTTTAATCGTTAAAAATATTTATTTAAATTATTTTAGTGAATATAGGATCCACACTGTGGATAAATTAGTTCTAAACCAATAAAAACAAAAAAATATTATGCGAAGAGAGGTTTATGGCACATTAAAATCAATCATTTGGGGAATATGCACGAGCACAAGTAATTATATTTTAAAAATATAACATAATGACATTTATCTAACAAATAAAAATTCAAACGTTTGCTCTTACTCGTATTTTAGTCTTTTCCTTTTTTGTTACAAGTAGAAATAATCTTCCATAAATTAAACCTGCGTTTGATCGAATGTAACATAAGGATGAATTTTATTCTTCTTTTTAGAATAGAACATATCTGTGATTTTTACAATATTTAGAGATATCGTTATATTGTTATCTGAATTTATTAATTGATTTATGTTTTATCCATATAAAGAATTTAATTTCAACTTTCTCAACACACACACATAAAGAGAAATCCTCGAGAAAACAATTTGCGAGTTAAATATATGTATTCTCTAGATAGAGAACCTGCAAAAAAATTGCAAGTTTTATTTTCGGTTTCAGTTTATCGCTTTAATATTCATATTGTTTGACTCAACCAGTATCTCGCCTCGCACGATGCACACTAATAGAGACATTTCTTTTTGTATATCGACAACCATTACGAGGTTCGCAATCTATAGATTTTATCTTGTTTCTCCTACGAAGACCAACACGAAGAATTTACCAACGATGAAGGAAAGGGAAAGGCGGGGGAAGGCGAGCCACCCTTTGCCTGCCTGCAGGCTCCTTAATCAGGCGCGTCGCGTGGCTGGCACGTAACACGATATAGGTTCAACCCCACTTCCCGTCCTTTCGTCGATATCGACGACGATGACGACGTCGGTAACCAGTAACCTCATGCCACTCACATTCTTACATGACCATATATGTGCGTGTAGCACGATAGAGTTGTAAAATGTGGTGTGGCATTGGAGGGTTGAGACTCTGCGGATAGGTAAGGGTTATGGATCGGAGACTTTGTTTAAGCTGATGCCACCGTCCACTCTTATCCGGCTCGTGGCGTGTCCAGGCTGGCCGTGCATTTTTCAATCCTCGTCGCGCGACGAGAATTTTAAGACTATGTGTTGAGAAAGGTGGAAGAAACGCTTAGAGATATGCTTGAATAAGCATTTTTAATGTAGTAACGGTTAACAATTATTCACTGATAATTATATCTTAATCGTCTTTAAATCTCTTCAAAATTTGTATTAATAACAGAATTATTTAATATGAAATTTTAGAAAGAATTTATATTATATAACTGTCTTCGCTATTAATTAATTTTTTTTCCAAATGTGTTTTTATATAAGCAATATACTTTGTTAGATAGTTTACATGAAAATATCATATATATAATTAAAACATGTATTTTCATAACGTTATAAACGCCAAAATGAGATCATGCTTTGTTATACACACAGTTTATTTCATTTGTATTATTGCAATGAAATTAATAAGAGCTTCAATTAGCCCTTAAACATAATGGAATACAAAACTAGAATAAAAACCAGGATCCACTTTACCACACAAGTAACCATTATAAGTAATATTAGAGCGATAAATTTTGTTTAATATTTGATAAATATTCGAAATATTGCATTCTTCCCAAAAATTCGGAAGAGCCTACAAAGTCCATTAATTGTAACATTACTTCACAAGTATCCATTTTCAGACGGCGCAGATATCTGCTCATAACGGACACCTACTACTTACACGACTGTCCTACACCTACTACTTATACGAATCCGAAAGTTTGAACTGATTGTGAGAAGAAACGAGAAAAGAGCGACGTTAACTTTCTTTTGTTAAAAGCGTCGCGGCGTCGCATCCGCAATAATGTATTCCGATGAGGGAAGGAGAGGAAGGAAAGGAATCCCTTTCCGCGTATGAGTCTGCAGCAGCACCGCGCCGAAGCCACGACGGTAACTCCTGATTATCCTTCGGTCTCGGATTTCGAGCGGGACTTCCTGGGCTTATCGAGCCATAGCCAATGGTCGTCGATGCTGCATCGCACAAGGTACCATCGATCCAGGTTCGAAAGCAGATATCAGGCGTATCAGCCGCTTCTCTCTCTCCTCCCCACCCTAACCTCTTCTGTCCGCGTCGCTCCGTGGCCCCTGCCACTCGAGGATTACGGCGTTGGGACCGGCCTTTCCCCAAGTCCTCGAGTATTATCGAGCTCAACCCGGAGCCGCATCGAGAGGCATCCGCCGTTCTCTCATATATACCTTCTCTCATATTCCTCGCCACTGTCACTTCTTGTGCACCTTCTCTCGTCTATTCCACGTTGGCTGCTTTTCCACTCATTCTGGACATGATCTTTCGCGGCACTCGTATTGAGGCTTCTTCAAAACTACATGTGTATATTCTCCTGTTCGTTCTTTAATTCTCTATTCTGTTTACTTAATTTATTACTTTTTTACCTTCCTTTCTCTTTTTCCTACCATCTATCTCTCTGAGGTTTTCTTGTGTTAAATTCTTGTACCGTACTGTTCTTAACGTTTCACACATTCATCGCAAATTTTTGTTTATCTTAGAATATTTTTTGCCTTACGTTAGTTTGTATGTTATTCGTGATTTTTAAGAAGATTTTACTGGTGATCTGGATATCACACAATGTTATATATTTGAATTTAAACATAACTTAATCAATTTCTTTGTTATTTGTTCTAATTTTTATTCTTTTAAATGGAATCAGTGTATTATCACTGATAAACAATGGTTTCAGTTATAAGAATAGCACAAATAGTGAAATTTTATTAACAATGAGAAGAATCAGTTATTGGAAATGGCTGATTTTTCAGTGTAATCTTACTGTAATAATAAGTGAAATATAAGACGGAGGCGCAAAGTATGAGTGTTTCATTGAAGTACTCACTGATTTTCGGTGAAATCTTGTTACTGCTTTAATCAATGATGTTGTCGCTGATTCAGAAGAATAGAGAAAAAAATGCGAAAAAAGGAGAAAAATTACAATGCATTTCTTGTTCGCTAACCAATGTCGTATGAGCTAAAAGAGTCACTTAAAACTATACTTATGCCATTAATGTCACTATATTTAAAAATTTACATAATCCAATATGTTTATTTTAGAGTTCCAATATATTTAGTTTAGAGTTGTGCACGAGCGATCAACTATTCTAAACGCGAAGATAGTCGTTTCGGTTTTAGGAATGATAGATGTACTTGATAATACTCTGTTAATCGAAAGCAAGTAACTTTTTGCAATAAACTTTCTGATGCAAAAAATGGACTGTTCACTCAATTCAAAATAAAACTGCACCTTCAGAATTTCGAATTGTTATTTTAACGGCAAGTGAATTAATTATGAGACTGATTAGGAATTTACAACTTTCATCAAAAGTGACAAATATTTTGATTTTTGTGACCGTTGCTTGTCATTATTATATCTCAGAAGTTTTCCTTTGGCTTATTTTAAGTTGATGATTAGCGATATATCTTTACCTATAAATTATTCTATAAATGCAATGTGTGTGTGTGTGTGTGTGTGCATCTTGGAAATAAATAAAAAAACAATGTAAGAAAGCAGTTTTTTACAGTTTTTTAGCAGTTTAAAGGGGCGTTATAGTATGCTTATGATTTTTTATAATATTTAGAAAATATAAGACATTTCGCCAGTTTTTAAACACATCGCTCATCTCATCATATCACACTGACAAAATTAGAACATAAATATGCGATGTGAGATAAGCAAGTGTTGCGTAGCGTACGCGACATTTATTGAGATTACGATACACCAATGCTGGCATTGTCTTGATCGCGATATTTTGATTGTGAATGATATACATGAAAATGACAGTATTATGAAGATGAAAGTAAAAGTTCTGAGTAAAAAATAATTAATTTTTTAAATAATTTCTTTTTTTATAATAAATTTTGTCAATTGAGTGTCTGCTTCGACGAAATTGATAGCTCTATCTAGACCATCTGACAAAGTTCTTGGCGAGATAGATTCGAAGCGATGAAATCAAGAAAGCTTCGATAGTATAGTCTAAGACTGCTTTTGGGTAAACGGTTTTTCTAAGACAGATGAAAGCCTACACCTTATATGCGCCCTATTTGTAGTGCGAAGGTCAATCGATCTGCGTAATCCAATCTAATCTGCAAGAAGAGCTGTGATGGCAAGATTCAAAAATATGATAGGTTGCCCATCAATGGTTGTGGCAGTTCCACTTGCCAGGAGAAGCAGCAATACGTTACTTGATTGCAAGTCTTCTGCGTATCCAGAACTATCAGTACATCAGTCTAAGGATGAATTGCACCTCTATACAATATTTTTCTGTGACAGACTCAATGATAAACTTAATAAGATCCAACGATCTTGGAAGGAGTGGGATGTTGCTTGTCGTAGTTGATGGCGTGCTTAATTTAGCCACCAACTCGCAAGAAATCCTGTTGGTTGATGAACAAAATTCAATTTAATGAAGACTGCTCCTCGGTATCATTTGCCGGAGATTATCAGTATCTTTTGCTTGTTATCGACTTGCATAGTGCAAACCCACAGTTGCAATGTACCAGAATTCAGAAATGATTGTATTCACTCTTTAAGAGCATTATTGTTCACGATCAAGTCAGGATCGGTGAGAGTTAGATTCTGCAGATGAGAAACTAAAACAAAATAATATCTATTATTTTCAAAATCTCAGAACCAAGGTCAACCAAAGCTCGCACAGGCTAATGGATTTCAAATTTACCCAAACAAAGACTCATGTAATGGCCAGGAGAACGATGATGTTGCTTGTTTTGTGACGATGCACATGATAAGATATAAATACTAGAGTCAGTAATAATAAACGGCAAATATATATGGATTGAGATGTGATGTCGTTTCTTGCACGTCGTATATATTTCGTTCTATTTGCTGATTTTATGCTTTCCTAGGCAGAGCTCATTGGCTTCTATAAACTTCCTCTCGGCATTTTCTGTTAGAATTTATGGCAGAAATGATCCTTTTGACAGAATGAGCATTCTTTTCTTATTTTGGTTGTTTGCAAAGTAGATATAAATATTGAATTATTGTTGGATTCGATTGATGATGATCCTAATTCGATCTTGGTAGAATTTAGCATCTCTAATGTGCGCATTTAAAGATTATTGATGTCACATACAATGTTTGTTGTTCCGCTAATAAAAGTTTTTCACTCTCGTTTAGATCGCGTGTCAAGTAGTTCCACTATCAGATATATAAAAAGACCATTACAGTTGGAAATAAGTCGTTTAATAATCTGATGATACTCAACGTGACACAGAAGCTCTTCAAATCATTGACTGACTCATTTTTTATCTTAAGCAGTGCAATGAAAGCAGAATAATAGAATCTCCTAATGCTCATTATATAAGAATGGACCAGACGCGTTGGAATGGAAGTTGTCATGGCAATATTTCGCATCAATTGTTCTACTTCTCCTTTTACTCAAGTAGTCAAGCTTCTTTACATTGGTGATCAACAATTCCTTTCCAATGATTGAAAGGAAGAGATTACGAAAGGATGGTCCTCGTACTTCCAGAAGAAGTGAGGTAACTGTATGCGCGGAAGAATGGGTCGTGGCGGGTGATGACGTCGCTACTGACTTGCGTTGATGCTTTGCACTTCACAGAGTTTCACAGAGTCCCGAGAAACGCTCTGCTACAAGTAAGTTTCTTCAACAATGTCCTAGTAGTCATTTTATAACTCATCTAGTCAAGTTAGAACGAAATTAAAACGAAAAATATCATGCTGACCTTAAAATTTTGCTCAATTAGAGCCCATGATTTGCAGGCAAGTTTCCATTATGCCTGCAATGATAATGTTGGCCTTTCCCACTTTCTTCAAATTCTCACACCCACGAATAATGCATCTCTCTCAAGTTTCCATTTATTTTGAAAAATACTTTCCATATCTTAACTCATGTAGCAGCAATTTACCTAACGATGCGCAAAAGAACTGACCGATGACATTACATATATTCACGAGTTCGTATAATTATATCGATTTGTATCGCCATTGAAAAAATTATAATCGTTTTAACCTCTACTTGCCGCAATTAAAAGCGGATCTACCAAGTTCGCAACACATCTTATAAATATTAATATATTGCACACACTTAAGACAAAATATAGTAATACATATATAATTAAAAGAGATCGGCCAATCCGCGCGAACATAAGCGCGCGCCGAGAAGAGACAGCCCAATGTTACGTGTACATGGTAGGTTACTAGGCGTACGATTAGCATTGGGATTAACAATCAAGTTTAATTATATATTGCGCTTAGCAACTGTAACAGTGAAATATCTCTTCTTACCGCGCGCTTATATTCGCGCGGATTGGCCGATTTTTAAAAATTAATTTCTCATTCATTATTGCGAAGATCATAAAATGATAGAAGACTTTCCTACTCGGTTTAATCCACTCTACCTGTACACGAGAAGTCTAGCGATTATTACTGTACATTTTGTATATATATATATGTATATACATATATATATATATATATATATCCTATATATAATTTTCTATTTTCTCCTCATAGTCTTTATTTCTTTTTCCACTTTTCTCTCTTTTCGCTTTTTTCTCTCTCCTCGTTCGTCACGTCATACCGTAGTCTCGCTCCTGCCATCTCCATCAAACTGCCGGCGCCTCTAGAGCAACGGCAGACAGCCGCCACCGCTGCTACACGCGCATGTATCGATACTCGCACGCGTATGTACACCCATACGCGAACACAGGCATAGCACGTCTCTGTGTCAGGCATACAGATGGATACGGATGTCACGTCAGTAGCGCGGTTCTCCACTCACCATCCTCTTCGTTCACCCAACCCCTTGCTCTCTCTATGGCACGCACTCGGCTTGATTCACTCTTTTTCTCCTTCTTTCTCATACTAGCTTGCCGTCTCCTTTCAGGGATGTCGACGGTGAGATGATGAGAAAGAGAGCCGGAATACATAGAAAAAGAGAGAGAGAAAGACAGAGAGAAAGAGAGAGAGAAAAAGAGAGAAAGAGAGAGAGAGAGAGAGAGAGAGAGAGAGGAGAGAAAGAGAGAGAGAGAGAGAGAGAGAGAGAGAGAAGCGAACAACCGCACGAACTGAAGCACTGTATTCCTCACATCCTGTATACAAGGTAGCCTAAGTATCATGGATTTCTCCTCTCGACTATGATTCTTGCAGAAAATCATAGCGATTTTGTCTTCGAGTTTGGACTCTCTTTAATCTCTTCTTGCGTATAATTTTTTTTGTATAAAATAGTGCGGAATTTTTTTTCATTATATAAAACCAATAATGTTCAAATTAAACCAGCATATTTAATACGCGTATCAAAATTTTAATTTTGGCAATCAAGTGATAAGATTAAATATTTCAACATATAAAACTTCAAATTTATATATTGCTCAAGTAAAATTCATTTAAAATCTAAATTTTGTTTTATTTTTTGATTGCTAATAATTCGGATATTGTCATTGTCTGCACATTAAAATATATATATAGTTTTCATATAGTTTTCTTACAATTGATATATGTAATTTGACATATGTAATGAAGAGAAAGTGCATGATTTCTGGAACACACTGTATATTGTTGCTTCATGGCCTCAACCCCGTTTCTACGCTGAGCGGCACTCGTGCACTCGCCTGTCGTCTCTTTCGCCGGCTCTTCCTTTCGCGCCGCTGTTGGCGAAACGGTATATCGGGTGATCCATAAAAAATAGTTTTAGATTTATGCTTAAAAAAGAGTTTTATCTAATGAAATATATAGCAGACGAAAAAGAAATAAGTTACTAAGAGAAAGTTTGAATTTATATTTTAATATAAATTATATTAAAATCCAAAACTTTTTCATTCTTTTCTCAAGATTCTCCTAAATAAGCAGGCACTTGGCTTTCTGTGAAATATATAGTTTTCAAATTGTTGAAATTTAACTTTTTTTGTTATATTACCTTTTTGATTGCCTTTTATATCTTCTACGTTATAAAAAATCGCGTTTCTCAGCTCACCCGTTATACATTGCATCAGGGGGTCCAGCGACCGCCTAACTGCGCGCCTCCGAGTTCCAGTCTGGAACGACTCGAGTCTGGAAAGGAGAATGGGGGTTGGGAACGGTTCGAACGTTTCGGAATCTCCGTTACCGCTTTCTCGTATAAGGGCGACTACTCTCCGATATCTCGGCAGCCGAGCTTCGTGGGATCGCAACTGAGAAACCGTTCGCTTGGGAAAAACGTGCAGCACGTAACCATGAGCGATGGTGTAAGAAATGCATTTATCGTCGAAAATTTATGTAAAATGACTTCAGAAACACGAAATAAGAATATTAATATTCAGCGATATATAATACAAAGCGATAAAAACTATTTCTTTTTTTAATTTGTTTTTTAATTTTTAATTTGTTTTTTTTAGTTTCTGTTATTATACTGTAAAAGACACTAGTGTATTTTTTATGAGTATTAGGTGTGATTTATATATCGTCCATGATTAATAATATATACATAATTTATATTAAATTTTGTAATACTAGAATGTGTGAGAGAAATCTTACAGTAAATAATAAATATAAAAAATTCAGAGCAATCTTCTTGGAAATATATAAACAAAAGTAAAATTCTAAGACTCATCTGGATCCCTAATAATAAGAAAGACTATAAAAATGTTTAAATACCTGTGAAAACTCTATGAGAGTATTGCGTAGAATGTTCTTTCAATGATTTATCACATTCATAGATGTCATTTTAGGGTAACGAGATAATTTCACGATAACTTCAACTATCACTTTATTATATTGTATTATATGATGTTGTATAAAAAATGTTGATATTTTATATGCTGTTAATTTATACATTTGCGGATTTAATAAAATTAAAATTAAACGAATTTTTATTGTACTTTTGATTTATGCTCACACTTTTACAGATATTATACGTTGCGCTTTGCCGTTTAGCAAATTAAAATTGAATAGTAAAACTAAGAGAATTTACACACACGCGCGCGCGCGCGCACACACACACACACACACACACACACACACACAGATCACACGGTGCAAGTTATCGTATTTTCAGTATGTGGTAACAGGAATATAAATTACATTTCTGAATAAATTCGCCGATCCCGTTTATGTCTCTCGAATCCGCAACTCTTTCGTCGCGAGTCCGAATTCGAAAAAGCGAGATCAGTCGTGACAGCTACAAAGGGTGAGTGAACTCGCACGCGACGTTATCGCGTCCGCCGAGCAACGCTAATTCGACGTCAAACGGACGTGTCGCGTCGCGTCGCGTCGCGTCGCGCTGCTGTCGACTCGAAGCTGACGTCCGTCGCGCCGCTCGTGTCACAGGAATCTAAAAACGCGCGCGAATATGTCGGAGCACAATATAATACATACAAGAGATCCCCTGTCTCCGACTATACTTTGTACACTCGCTTTCTTTCCTAATGGAACACCTCATATGCAGGCGAGTGTCACGTATGAGTACACATGCAGGCGTGCTCGCGTTCTCCTCTCTTTTTTTTTTTGCATCGAATACGGAATGTGTAGATAGTTACAAATGTGCGATATCGTCATTCTGCCGCGCAGCTCGTTTTATCTGCTTTTTTCAAATTCACCCTTTGATCCAATGTACCTATATTTCTTTACAATCACTAGAAGCCGCGGAATGAGTGATTGGGGTCAGGCACCACAATCACAGATATCTATGTATATAATATACACTAGACTGAGAATTCCCCATGTTTCTCTTATATACAAGTATTGCCTATGTAAAAGCGATGCGTGAAATAAATGCGCAGTATAAAAACTGACTGACGCATGCGCAATATTTATGTACTGTGTATATATATATATATATATATATATATATACCTTTCTTTTCGAGTATACAGAAGTATATAGAATTTATTATTCTACGCATGCGCGTGGTCCTTATACTGCGCTTGCGCAGTATAAGTTCTAAGTCTATAGTGTATAGTATAGTTCTAAGTATATAGTATATAGTATACATAGTATATTCTAAGTATATAGCGTATAATATAGTGTATAGTATAGTGTATTCTAAGTCTATAGTGTATTATACAGATATCTATGAGGCGAATCTTTGTTGATGACGGTGAGACGTTTTCCTCTTCTCACTATACGAAGCGCGCCCAATCGGCCGTAAATCGCTGGGGCTTGATTTGCGCGTGGAATGAACGCCGCCTCGTTAAAGTCGTTTCGGATCTCGATGTGGCGCGGTGAGACCTTAGAACAGATACATATAAATGGAAGGGGAATTGCCTATATTCCTCCCATGGAACGAGTCTGTGTCCAACATCGGGGCGAGAGAGAAAGGTAAATGACTCCCAATCGGCGCCCGCAATGCGCATGCGCCGATCATCGTTATCATGGTTTTTCCATGGTTACCGTTGGGAGAGGGTTGTTACGTCACTCTTGCTCTTCTCTTGCCTAATAGTAGGTAACCATGGGAACGACGATATCGGCGTATGCGCATTGCGGGCGATTGGGAGTCATTATCTTTCTCTGTCGTCCCGATATTCAGTGAAATATTTTCCGCCGCGAGAGAGGTGCGTAAAATTGACCGCGGTTTTTTGCACCGTCAGTTACGCATATGAAACAATTAACCGCATCGCGATGAACAGTCATCCGTGATGAAAGGTCAAACGGCATCATCATGGCTGTAATTTATCGTGATCGGCAATGATGATTGCGCGTTATGGCGAAAACATACGAATGTGTGTGTATACTGTTTTTATGTACGTAAAATGTTTAACTACGTGCGTGTAAAAGGTATATCACCCGGCTTTCATAGCGATTTTCTAACCTTTTTGCATTTAACACGAGATGTCTCGATGATTAACTAACGTTAAGCCGCGAAATACATCTCGCAAATGTAAAAATAACGCTTTTATAACAAATTAAAGAGTCATATTGCTGCGAAAGAACAAATTTACATGAATAATTTATATAATCATAATTAAAAAATTATGCATGTAATCTGTGGAAAATTTTTTATAATAGATATACATACATATAATAATAGATTTATTTTCGAGCAATCTGACACATTCACAATTCGAAGTAACTATTATAAAATAATATATAAATTTTTTCTTTATCTTTTATTGTAACCCTAATTTGTATGAAGATTTCAAGATACGAAGAGCGAAAGAATTATTATTGTTTACGCATAAAACATATAAAACATTTTGAATTATTAATAATTACGACAAATTTCAATTAAACTTTAACAAATTTCAATTAAATTTCAATTAAATTTTTAATTAAGCAGTTCTTTTTGTAAAGTTGTCCCCTATTTCAATTATTTTATTTGTTATCAGAAAATCGGAAATAAATCATAATTTAGAGTAGCATAAATGTGAGAATAGTTGTTGTTCCTCTCCCGCCCTGCTAATCATAAGAATCGGTATAACAAACTAAAACGAACGAGCAGGTAAGTTTTTAATGCGGAATTCGATTCGTTGGTCGATACCATTCAGCCCTCGACGCTAAATCACGTTTTACTTTTCAGGTGATTATAACACCTGCATTTGTGAACTATCGCGTATCAATGACCAATCTGCTACCAGTTATACGTTACATGGCGCGTGTCCGCGACACCGGATATCCACGTATGCACCGAAATGCGTGTCGCGTATAAAAACCTGCATTGCGGTTGTTACATGGCTAGGCTCTCCCGGCTCGCTGTACGGGAAATCGCCCGTGCGTGTCGCCGCATTTATTGCGAAATCCGTAATGTCACATTCCGCGGCCACCGATCCGTTACCACCGACGCGCCGATGACGCGTCGTGACGCGTCGAAAAACGCGGATGATTGATCGATCGCGGAAAGCGCGTGCAAATGCGCGCCTGGGAGAGAGAGAAAAAAACAAAAACAAAAACGATGTAAAATAAGAGGAGAAAGACGCAAGCGCCGCTAATAAATAGACGTGATCGATCGTGTGATCAATTGCGAAAGTAGAGGGGCAACGTTTCGCAAAAATGGATGCAATTATCGCCGTCGAAGGTGGTGATTTTATGACGTATTGAATGTTTTTCTCAAGAAAAGTTACATTACGTGTTCCAGATTCTTTGCATCCAAGGATTTTCCGATCTTCTTTCCTTTTTTCCTCTCTCTCTCTTCTTTTTTCCCTCCTCTCTCTTCTCCTCTTTTATACTTAAAGCATATTTTTAACAAAAATGACATTACTTTTTCCAACTTTTTAATATTGAACTCTGAATATCTTGAAATTATCTTTTTAACTCTTAAATAAAAATGTTGACAGTTAAATATAAACATTGTTAATACTTGTGCTATGTAATTTATCTTAATACGCAACTTTTAGTAGCTCGTAAATATTTGACATAGCGAATAGTTATGTATGTGGCTTTGTGATAAGCTATTAGCTTCCACGCAAAAATATATAAAACGATACATGGAATGATATGCGGAACATGTCGGCGATAATGATGAAGCTATTTCAACATTACGTATTCTACCGCCCTTCGCAACAGAATATAAAATTACGATGAACACACATGTGCAGACCCACGTATGTGTGTGTGTAATGCGACATTGACGATATCCATTGACGATTATATGCACAATCCGCCATTATGTTCATGTCTTTGATACAAAATTCCGCGTGCACTACCAAAACGCGTTTATTAAATTAGGTACACTACAGCACGCGGAATATTTCGGAAATTATGAAACATCCTTTAATGAGAATTTTAACTAAAAGTGTGTAGACCTTTGAGAATTTATCGGGCCATTACGCAGAATAACTATGCGTTAATTTAGCTATTTTATAGATATGTTGTAAAAATAAAAAAAATTTCAATTTATTTCAAATTATCATTTTAAATATATTTTAAATAAACAGTCGTCGAGATAGTCTGGATAAAATAATTTTTTTTGCGATAATTTTACGGTAAAAAAAAAGAAATCTAAAAGGGTTGAAGAAACCCACTAAAATCGAGTCACGTTGGCGTCCCGATGCCCATCATCCCCTCAGCTTGTTTTCGTCGGGACCCTCTTCAAGCTTTTATTTATGAGATGGCGTCGCGCGGCGTTCTCGGACGATATTAATTCGAGCCCCTAAACGAGCAAAGAAACCCGCAGCCGCACGCGATGACACGTGCCGCATCGGAAAGAGAAACGAATGAGAAAACACACACACAGGCGTTGTCGCACTCGACAGTGCCGGATCAAGACTGGTCGCAAGCATTATGATCCAATCGACTTGCAATTGGTAAGTTAATGGAGGATTGACTATGTAAAATAGATCGTGATATCGTCAAAAATAAAATTGCAGAAAAATGTGAAAATTAGAAGCATGGAAATTTTCAAAAATTAAAAGCAAAATCACATTTCTGATTTTCTCTTATCAGTGAAGAGGTTGAAATTTTTAATGAATTATAGACCTTTCTTATGCTTTAGTATAATATATATCAATTTTTTTTTTATAGAGCTCTAATAACCTTTATAATTTTTTTAAATAATATTTTTTCACATTCTCTCTTTCTTAGATTTATTAATTTGTGGAAAATAAATTTAAAATATACTGATTAAAAGTAATATATTTGCATGTTCGCGATGTCAGAATTATTCTGATGACGAAAAGAAAATACAGGATGATTACAAACTTACTTTACAACTTTGAAAATTTATTAAGAATGAACCCCGTTGCAAATACACGAAATAAACGTCATTAGAAACTCTCAGGGTTTTTTTCAAAGGTGCTCTATGTGGCTATCATGCGTCACTCTGCAAATATTTCACCGGTACCGATAGCCAATTTCTCCCCAAATGTGCCGCGGTATTTTATTGTCTACCAAGGAGTTGGCATGGGTGATCTGGTGTAGGCCTCGACGGTGGATCCAGCTTGAATTCGATACGAAATTTTCTCCAAACTATCATTGCGGAGAGACTTACATGATATCAAAAGTCGTACACCGCTTTATACTCTCCAGTAAATGCCGCCATGTTGACCTTCACCTGACCCTAGAGCTAGAGACACTGTAATCAGAGACTGGCCACGAAAAGGCCACTTTTGATTGGTTCGCCATTTTTCGGCTATTCCCACTGATTTTCTAATAAATATTCTGTTATACTTTCTAATAAATATTCACTGATTTTCGAATAAATCTATTAATTATGTTAATCTTAAATTGTAACACAATTTTTAAAAAGTGAACGTTTCAAAGTTGATAAAAAGTATTTTTGTAATACAATTCTAATTTTTTATAATATCTATTTATATTAAAATGCAAAATTGGATAGTTATGAAAGTTAATATATGTGTTCACAAAATTTTATTTTATAACAAATCAATTTATTAATGTATTTTTATATAATTATTACGATTTTATAATTTATTTACAATAATTAAATAAAATAAAAATAAAGTGAAATAAAGTAAATAAAGTAAAATAAAAGAAAAATGAAAGAAAAACAATTCTTTGTATCTAAAATAATGGTTATAAAATACAATTTTACTATCTTTTTGTAATAATTAATACTTTATATTGATATATAATAAACTATCGTTACATCTAGCCACATGCACGCGAAGTAAATATCAGTCGTGATGTCATGTGTGACGTTCCGCCACACGTCATTAGAGGTTGGTTAGAGTGAAATAGTATATGAAATATATTTCTTTCTCTCTCGTAGGATTTAGCCGAAACATGGCGGACATGGGTTGTGGCCAGTCTCTGATTACAGTGTCTCTAGCCAGAGCTAGGGATCCTCTAGTGAGGGATGGGACAAAGCCGCCATTAATGGGATAGCGGAAGTGATGGCATTACGCGCCATTTTTGAATAAAACAAAATAACTGCAAATAACATATACATAAATTGACATATACTATATATTATCTTTACTAAAATATACTCAAAGCGGAAATATCCCATTAATGGCGGACGACCAATCCGCATCCTGCAGCTCGATGTCTTATCCCTTACTAGAGGATCCCTAGCCAGAGCCACCTAACAGCGCCACCTGAAAACAAACTCGCGCATTTAAAACTCTGAGAGTTTCTCAACTTAATGATCTTTATTTTATGTGTATTTGCAATGGTTCGTCCTCAATAAATTTTCAAAGTTGTAAAGTAAGTTTATAATCGTTCTGTATATAATAACGGCTTTATATAAAACAATTTTGTGAAGTATAATTCATGAGACGAAATAAACGAATTTTAACATAGAATAAACACATTCTAAGTCTATATATTCCTGCAAAATTTATTATATTCTAATATATAAGTAAAAATAAATTTTATAATCAATTGTATTAAAATAAATATAAGAATATGTTTCAAACAAAGCATCTCGATTCCAAAAAAACATACAATTAATTTTCTATACCTAGATGACAATGTAATCACAAAAAACAAGAAACTTTATCTCTCTGCAAAGTATGTATTAACATGTTGCTTATTGAAAGTTAAATGAATTAGCAGCTGAGCAGCTGTTAAAGGAACGAAAGTCTCGTCGCACGGCTCACACACCTCATTGAGATTCATCACGGTAAATTCGAGCGAAATCTTCGCGTTTGACCGATCGGAAAGGAACTCGGGGTTGGAGAGAGCGAGGAGGGGAAAGAAAAGCATTGTGTAAACTCCCCGAATGGGATCCGTACACGCACGCACGTGCGTCACGATCGGATTAAGGCACCAGCGACCTCGTACACGCGCCCGCATAAGCGGCAGGTGCCGAACAAACAAGCGCCCTCTCGGCTCCCCTTCCGCCCCGCGAGATTCCCTCGCCACGAAGAACGATCCTAATGCCTTTAATCAAGTACCACGATGGTAGGGAGTGACAACAGCGAAACTTTCGATGATTCATCTCTCTCGGTGACGCGTGGCACCGCGACGTCACGGTCACGTCACGAGATGGTCTAATCCTCCGTGAAATTTCATCAAGAATGCAATAATGAGTAGATATTCGCGTTCCGATCAAATTCAGCCGTATAAAGTGAATTTTTTCGCGGATGTTGACTTCTCGGCATAAAGATTGTCTGAAAAATTCTTTTTTTTTTCTATGCAGATTGTTGTCTATATTTATATATATCTCGATTAACGAATTTTATTTTAATCTCAATTTTTTGCTGCTCTATATGTATTACGGTTCTTAAAATTATTGCAAGCGTCTTGAGAAAAATATACGATGCACAAGGCGGACACTCGGTAGAGCCTCCAGATTGTGGAACTCGGAGTACGAGGACGTGACACGACGAAGAGCGAAACGAGGCGGCAATGACGAGTCGGTGGTAAGAGGGAATGATGAAAGAGAGAGAACGATGAGAGAGAGAGAGAGAGAGAGAGAGAGAGAGAGAGAGAGAGAGAGAGAGAGAGAGAGAGAGAGAGAGAGAGAGAGAGAGAGAGAGAGAGAGAGAGAGACAGTCTCGTTATGTCGTGGAAAAGCAAGACAGGGAGGGAATGAGACAGGGAAAGGAGAGTAGAAGGGTGGGAGGGAGGGAGGGAGAGTCTCGTTACGAAATCATTTCGTTGGCGGTGCGATGGATCGATCGCAACCATTTTGCATGCGGATCTCGAAGCACCCGTGCTCAATGATTAATTCCTCAGCCACAGTGTTCCCTTCCACCGGCGGACAGAACGAGTTTTCGCTTAAAGCCCGGATCTTTCGGATCTAGTCGCGCGTTACACTTGCGACGAGAATTTCATGTCGAGTACTTTGTCTCGATTATACATATATGTATCAAACAATGATAATATGAGAATTCTTGCTTCTAAGTTTGAGCAATTGAGAATCATTCCGTAACGGTGTCATAATTGATTTTTCTCTTAAAATATGCAAAATTTTTTTATAAAATTTTTTTCTCTAAAACTTATAAAAAGAATTTTTCGTAAAAGAAGATCTGAAGGAGCAAAAAAATTACGATACCTTAACACTTAAATAGTCTGAATCAATCATTCCTTTTTACTTTAATCTTTACAGTAGTAGATATCCTACGATAGAAATCATACTATTATTGTATACTATTATTAACATACTATTATACGTATAGTATCACAGATGACATCGCTGATCGTAGTAAGTTACGTAGTAAATAAATAAATAGGAAGAGAGAGAGAGAGATAGAGGGAGGGAGGGAGGGAGGGAGGGAGGGAGGGAGGGAGGGAGGGAGGGAGGAGGGGAGGGAGAGAGGGAGAGAAATAGAGGCGGAGAAAATACCGACGGCATTGGACGTCGCGTCGTTAACGGTAACGACGGCCACCGATTGTCCCAACGATGTCGATTCTCGTCCCCTTTCCTCCCCCTTTTTCATCCCTCGATCCGACGATGCCCGACGTCGAGTTTCGTCTTATTGCTGCGATAAATATAAAGCCTACTTGGCGAGATCGCCTATTCACCCTTTGGCTACCTCCCTTTGCCGTGTTATTTATGCGGTTGACGACAGATTTTTTTTTTATATAAAATATTTGAAATATATTGTATAATATTAAAATACTAATATTTATCTAAATATATGTGTGAGGAAGAAAGCGCCGTGTGATAATCTTTTTTCAAAATGACATTGCAAGAAAAGACACCTAACCTAACCTAACCTCTATTCTTAACTAGAATATGTATTGTATAATAAAAAGTAAAATTTCTCTAATCCCCTTGATATATAATTTTTTGAGAAATAAACTTGACGTCGAATGTGCGAGATGAAGACTAAATCCGCGCTAGTTTCCTGTCTTTCCTTTTAATCGGAATAACCCCGAAATGATATTGCAAGAACGATAAATTGTTGCGATCCTCCACAAGAGCTTGAGGCGGCTAACGATAATAAAATATGAAATATGCAATAAGAGTGGGCTCTCGTAAGTTTATTAAGATCGTCGTTCGTCCGGTTACGAGGCCGATATTACGACCCGGGAACAGGGAATTGACATTAGAGATATTAGAGATATTAGAGTCCCGGCGTTCGCGCCGCCGCCATCGTTATCTTCGTCCGACCGCGTTTAATTCCCGACAGGCTAAATATCGGAGTGACGTCGGTGATCGCGCCGACAGACCACGTCATTAAGCTTATCGCTGCCAGTGCACGAACAGCCGTCTGTCAGCGATCGCGTCTCTTTCCTGAAATAGAATCTTAGACACGTGTGAGCGTTTTGAATTCTGAAATGTTGTCCGTCTGACATTCTTCGCTTCTTCGTATCAGGTGTCTGACTAAGACAATCATTGACTACTTGATCCGAAATGTGTGACCGTATTGTCTTTTTCTAAGATTGCAATTATATACTTGCAAATATATACTTGGTGTATCATTTTAATTAATATAGTCTAGAATATCTCTGAAACAATGGCTAACGAGAAAATATTTCATACAAAAGTTAAAAGGTTTCGAGGAGGAAAAATGTCGATAATTTTGAATTTTAACTAAGGTTATTTTTCAAGGTCATTCAAAGGTGAACCTAATTTTTTTTAATGGAAACGCCCTAATTCTTTTATATAAATCGATTCCTCGCAATATTTGGTATAAAAAGTTATAAGAATAGGATGGCCAAAAAGTGAATAGTTTACGAGATATTTTATACTTTAATTTGACATAATTTTACATAAACTATAAAATATCTCATAAAATTCATTTGTATAAATCTCCTTTCTAACTATAAATGCTTATATAAATAAATTTTCTGTTTCATCAACGAAATATGGAAGCCAAATAGAAACGTAACAATTAGTTGCCATTTTTTAACTGTTATTGTATATCAAGATATATAATTTATCGTTTAGCACACTATCATCCGTACAATTGAAAGTATAAAGATACGAGACTGCGCTTCTATTATTGATAATGTAGTTGTGGATTTAATTGGACGAGACGTATGTACATGTCAGAGATAAATTCGAAATTTTTACTTTACCTGGTTCTCGTATTATTTGTCACGTACTCGCATCGCGCGAATCGACAGATCGATTGACGCGAAGTCCGCCAAGATCGTCGACGTTCTCGTCGCTGACCTGAATATTTCACCGCCGCGTCGCCCTGACGGCCATTCGACATTCGAAGTGTTGGAGTTCCAGCTCGCAGCATTATCTTCGTCTGTCGGGTTCGTGCCAATTTGAAAAGTATTGCGAGATATTAGAAAAATTAACGAGACGCGCACATTCTTCACAAATCTCCCCCTCCCCTCCCCCCCCCCACACACACACTTTATCTACGATAAACAAGCGATCTGGCTATCATTATCATTAAGCGATTAAATATCC
>OX424456.1:7554958-7601458 GCA_949152495.1 Lasius fuliginosus | reverse complement strand
CACGCTCTCGCGTGACGCGTGGCCGCGCGTACACGCGCGTGTGTGTACACGCGCCGAGACTTGACAACGCGCCAGCTGTCATTTGCCGTTTACGCCGTTAATGAATAGGCGACGCAGCGGGAGCGGCGGTCGTGGGGGCGTTCGCTCGATTACCAAGATTAAAGAGTCGCGCCGTGAAAATCGATAAGCGTTATGTTCGCAGCATGATGCGGCGCGTCGCTCTATCGAAAGAGCGTGCGCGCACACATACACACACATTTTTAAATTAATAATTAACGCAAGATAATGCAGGATAATTTGTGTTGCCCGAGACGGTAAGCTCTCTTCGGAAATCGAGTTTTTGGAAGTTATGACGTCGTTACGAGGTCTCTCTATCGTGGAGATTATAAGTCTTATAGTTTTTCAGTGCTTTTTTATCGATTTATTCGCTCTGCTATTCCTTATTTAGCCCTAATTATAAATACGATTATCTGATACGAAGTGTAGTTTAACTGATGTATTCTTTTTTTTTGCATTCGAAGTTTTCATTCCTTTATTAAATAATTTGTCATAGTATTGAATGAAATTTTTCTATTCGGATAATTTTTTGTGTAGTTCTTAAAGAATTGAAAAAAAATATGAAAAATTTAATGGTACACCCGGTACATTCGATATCTCATTAGCATGATTTCTTCCTTTGATGTATGAAGTGTATTTATTAATCCTTGCGTCGCTTGTATAAACATACTAATTATGTTAATTAACATTGAACTTTATTTTTTTAAATCATATATACATCGATATATGTATGATTTGAAAAAAAGATTGCATTGTTATATGACATTTAAAAAAAAACACCTAGAAGAACATAAGATATCAGAATTTAATATTTGCGCAGTATCTATATTAAAAGTATATCTATTATAAAACAACTCACTATTATTCATTAAGAAAAACAGGATCGAAAAAAATATTGATTTATTTTCAGATTTTTTATTCATTTTTATATAGTTATCGATCCATGTAAAAAAACTTTTTTTTCACAAGAAAGTTTCGAATTTAGTTACAAACTCTTTTCATGACAAAAGTTCTTTCTACGAAATAGAAAGAAATAATTTCGAATGTAAAAAAAAAATGAAATTATCAACGGCCATTTACTAGGGAACTTGCGAAGGGGAAGCAAGAAACGCGCGACATTCGTCACTTTGCGGCCACCCGTAGCGTGAAACGGTCGGAAGCGTCGCCGCTCGCGAGCGGAGGCTGCTGGCTTCCGTCCTGCCGCCCCCCGATCTCGTCCCGTCATCCGTTCGTTCGCTCATGCCTCACCGCCCCCGGCCACCTTTCCGCTCCCCCGGTTAGTCTCACCGAATGCGCCATCGCGCGCCTCATTCCACGCGCCTCCGCAAGCGCGCGTCCGCCGCGCCGCGCCACGCCGCGCCGCGCCGCGCCGAGTCGAGTCGCGCCGAGTCGAGTCGCGCTACATCTCGCCCCATCCCACCAGTCGCAACCGTTTTCCGTCCCCTCGTCTGCTGCCACGAGCCGCCACTCTGCGCGCACGGCCGCGCTTAAGTATTCTCCATCCCCTGCGCGTCCCAACCCAACCCAACCCAACCTGTCCCATCCCGAGCGACCGTCCGCCCACCCCCGCCCACGCTTTCGCCGATATTTCCCGCCGGTGAACGGGCAACTACTGACCCGGGTTCTGCTTTTCACTACATCATGCCACCGCGCTCGTCGTTTCTGTCGCTCTGTCGGAACTTCAATCCCGCCCCCGTCGAATCTCTCAGAATTCTCTCTCTCTCTCTCTCTCTCTCTCTCTCTCTCTCTCTCTCTCTCTCTCTCTCTCTCTCTCCCCCCCTCTCTCTCTCTCTCTCTCTCTGGCTCGCTCATCGTTCCTTTGTCTCTTGGCGGGCTACTTCACCCTTGTTCGTTAGGTATACGTATCTCTACTCCCCCTTCCTCCTCTCTCTTTCTCGCTCTATTTCAATCTTCATCTTCCTCTTTCGTTTATCCTTCAAAGCATCGCTGTACTTTCTCTATGGCCGAGACAAGACAGAATCCAAGAGAATTCGGACGAGTTCAGCGTAGAGTCCGCAGCAGGGACGAAACTTTCGCCATCGGGCGAGAACTCAAGGGAATTGAAAAGAGAAGAGAGAAAGATAGAACGAGAGAAAGAGTGAGGGGGGGGACCGGGGGGAGCGATTCGGTCGCGTAATAAGCAAGCGCGCCACCGCACCGTAGGTGGCACAAGATCCTGGAAGCGCCTCTCGTTCCTTTTTCCTTCCTCTCTTTCATGCTCCCTCTTCGTACTCTTTTTTTTTATCTTTCCTCCACTCCCTTCATCTATCCTTTAACGCCCGTTTCGGAGCTCTCGCGTTCTCTTCGTCTCGTTTTTTTTTTCGGTCTGTCTTTTTTCTCACGTGCAGCGAGTGCAGTTTCAAGCGCCAAGAAATTTAGGAATCGGAGAAGAGGGAGAAAAAAATACACATGCACACTTTCGCTTCTTGAATTATCAGTTCATCTAATAGACAGTGCGATCCCGAAGGATGAAATATGTGTTATATCTCGATTGATAATCTCGATGATGAGGGAATCTTGCGTTTATATCGCTTTAAAAAATCGAATTGAAATCTATCATTTTTTTTCTTTGACCTTTTCTGTATGCTATTTAGAACTGCGCTACCCTCGCTGGCCATCAACTCGTTTCAGAAAGTCATCGAGTCAGTGACGTAATTGGCAACGAATTTTGTCGCGTGTTTATAATTATATAAAAATATAATTACGGTTATAATATAAGTATAATAATAAAATACTTGTATTTTATTATTTCTCTCCTATAATTCTATATAAAAATGTGATGGGCTGTAATAGATTTTTATATAAAAGTTTAGAATTTTTATAACGATCTATATAAGACTGTGCGATGTAATGCCAAAAATGCTCAAAAATTATGAATTGCAATCGCAAATAAAATAGTTGTTAATACAATCATACATTAAAATAATAATGTAAAAAATAATTAACAACAAATGGACTGAAAATGTGTCAAAAAATCGATGATACACAGAAAAAAATTGTATTCTCATTTTAAGAATTTCCCACTTATTTTTAGAATACCCTGTTCTAAAATAGGCGCAAAAGAATCTTTTTACCTTAATAAGGGAATTCTCTAAAGATTAATATTAGATGTTCCTAATTTATAAAAATGTAGATAAAATAGGATTTATTTTTAAATTAACAAAATGTACATTGTTTTACAGCACACAGGCAAAGAAAGACCATAAAGGAAGCATAAACATAATACATATAGATCGAATATAAGGCACGAGACCTGGGTCCTGAACGAAATTAGATTATGTTACACGTTACTTACTTATCTAAGTGAACACTTCTCTTAAGTCGTTCGAGTCTTCTTTTTCGGGCCACTTATTAACTTCACCCATTCTTCTAATAAATTAAAACCATTTAGTGACAAACACTGCACTGCATTGTAAATTGTATTATATAATTATATACATTGCTGCAACAATATGACCATGTAACGCCAAATAAACGATTCGCATAAAAAAATACGACCGTTTGTTATTAACAAAGAATATATTCTTAGTTTTAGAGAACGTTCTAGAAACACTTAAGAATATCTGTTAAGAGGGATTTTATAGTATACAGTCCTTACTTTTCGAGAATACAATTTTTTCGATATAATAAGAAAAAATCGATGATACAATAAGATGTGTCATTTTTAAAACACATATTTAAAACTTATCGTATTTGGCCATTTATTTCATCATAAAACTTGTCAACAGACATTCGCACCCCTAATTAGGACTTCTACTCTCACAATTAGAGCTTTAATTGTTGCCCCAAATACATCGTCGCACGTGCGCCTGCAAGATCATAGCTCGGAAGGGCTGCACACACACACACACACACACACACACACACAACTTAGGGGATGGTCCAGGGATACTCGTACCGAAAGATCTTACGGATCATCGGGATGCAGCAGCAGGCCGGTCATCAAGCAGCCTAATCTCTACGACAAACACTTCGTTGGCAAAGCTAGCAGGCCACCCTTGACGTTGTTAATGTCGCCGGGGTGAGAGGGAGGTGACGCACAGGGGGTGGCATCAGGCGTGGCATGATGGCTCTGACAGCCGCAGATGGCACTTGCCGGCTTGTTTGTCATAAAATCCCCTTCGGGCTCGAGTCGCCATCACTGTCGACCATAGCTGGCTCGCATGAGCACCCTTGTGGATTATAGTCCTTATACGGACGATGCATTGGGGGTGAGAAAAATATCACTGCGATCGCATAAGCGAGCTGAGCCTGTGCGACTTTTTTCCGCATTTCTTATCACGCGTGATTATGTGAACACAGTCGTTGTTATAGGAAAACGTTATATTATTATTGGCGTAGGTTGAACAGTATTTATCTGAAAAGCGTGTTCAAAATTTTTTAAATACAAATACACAAAACACATAAAATTAAATAAATATTTTGATGTATTATTAGTATCGCTAAATAATAGCTTTATGTTCTAAATGCAGAAAGAGTGAATTTTATATATTGCTCCTATAATTTTATACTACACACACTTGATTGAAAAGCTATCTCTATTTCCGAAAATTATAGAATTACATTCTTTTTAGGATTACACACTCCCATGAGAGCATTGTTCGCAGTAGGCAAATAAATACCGTTCGCGATATGTTCCTTCGGACGATATTTTTCCTTCAATAGATATCGCGTGCTTTCTCGTCGCGAAAGAGATCTGTCGCAAGCAACGCCGGAAGTGATCGATATAACAATCATGTGACATATGTGCGCGCCACATTGTCAATTGATCGATAGCGAGCGGCAACCGCAAGAAGGTTCCGCGTGAGCAACATTTACGTCAATGTTCATATGAGAAACAATGCTTCAATTCATCTGCGATCTACCTGCGCCTCCGCACGATAAAGTAAAAATAAAACGTTTGCGCGTCATTCGTTTCTTCATCACCTGAAAATCAGCTGATCGTCGTGCGCGATACAGAACACCATTAATAACGAGAATCACGTGCTTCGTGTAATCTATTTCTTTAGAAGTTTATTCAAAAATCTATCAAACTGTCAGTAAAAATTTTCGATCGATTTTCGAGACTTTTTCGATCACCAGAATAACGCGTCGATCCTCGCCTTTCTTTTGTCTAGTCAAACTTTAAATTAATTTGTTTAAATTTTTGACGAATTTTGCCTTAATAAAACAATATTAATTTGAATAGTCAAAAGTCGCAAAATTTCAACCGGAACGCCATAGAGAGATAAAAAATTTCCGCTATAAAATTATCGCGGATAAATATTACTATTATTCGTCGTAATAGCAAACACTTCAACTGCTATAAAAAAAGGTTCTTGCGCACCTCGTAATAGCGCAACAAAGCGGCACTAAATTAATTCCGACCGGACGAGGTAAGACCATTAAGACCATTTTACGACCGCAGCCTTTACGCACTCGCGCACCGGTCCTGGGCTAATCAATTTCGTTACATGTGAATAATTGACATCATGCTCTCGCCTCGCGTAATCGGCAGACCGCGAGTGAGGATGAACAGCACTGAAAAAAAGGGACGTAATTAAATTTGTCCGTCACTCTGACTCGGATTCGATCGATATGATGCTAAAATAATCAGGACTCGAAATTCTATATAATTTCCCACGCGACACACACGATCGCGGCAAAATATATCTTATGCTAATCGTCATGTTACCATTGTCATCAGCAGAGATCAAAAGGATTAACTGAAGAATGTAATTGAAATTTGATTATATTCTTGAGAAACTATATTACAATAATAATATTAAACAATATTACTGAACCATTTGAGTGCCATGCAGCGCTGTTTCCGTTGCCCGTCATAGGAAGTCACCGCGGCATTTCAATAGATTTAAATGATGGTGAATTTATCGCAACGCACCGTTAGTATGTTACAATTCAAAGCTGATTTACTAAATCGAAACTTTTGCTTTCGTAATCATTACTTGGCATTTTTCGACATGAAACAAGAGAAGCGCGATCGCGCCGCTTGGCACTTTCCGACATGAAACAAGAGAAGCGCGATCGTGCCGCTTGGCACTTTTCGACATGAAACAAGAGAAGTGCGATCGCGCCGCTTGGCACTTTTCGACCGTATTTCAACAATTACCCGTAGCACTCTCAAGCGATTAAGATAATATATAATTCCTTCGAAGATGATAAAGCAATTATATATATTGGAGAGAAAGCTTTAGTTTTTCATAGAAATTTGGCGGATTATTCTTTAAATTAATAATGACTTCAACGAGACTTTTTCGATCACACCAAGAATAACGCGTCGATTCCCGTCTATTTCGGCGCTCTTTTCCTCGCGCGCGAGGGCGTGTGTCGTGGCAGAGTTTCCGCCGCCGTCGCGGCGCGGCGTGCGGTTGCGCGCGTGGTCGTACTTTCGGAGGAACCGACGGAGCTCGTAATTTCAGCGAGAATAGAACGAGGTCGTGAACCAGACGTCAGACGGTCGAAAGAGCGGGCGAGCGTGCGAGATTGACGAAGGACAAAAGAGAGACAAAGCATCGATTCAACGCGAGAAAGAGAGAGAGAGAGAGAGAGACCGGGAAAGGTTTTGTTTTGCGGCTGTTATCAACGCGCGGTATTTCCGACTGCGCCACAAAGTTTGAATGTCACCTGGATTAATATCAAATCGGTTTTTAGTTTACAAAACTCGAGTCGCAGCCTGGGATCGGACATGTTATTTCGCTGGCCGGTCAGCCGGATCAAACATCGCGTAATCATGTATTTTACAAAATGCACGTTGTAATTCGAATATCGTACTTCCGGCTAATTTCGGCGCATTACGCGTTTTCCTAAAAAGTGAATCGATACCCGCCCGCGTACCTAATTATCGCTGGCCGATGCTATGGATAATGACTGCAGATGTTGATAGACGCGGTAACGCTTTACTATTATATTTTGTCCCGTTAATAATAACAATAATGATGCAATAACTTTAATATTTGATTCTGTTTATATTTTATTAAATCTAAATCAATATACAATTTTAAAGCGAAGAAACTTGCAAAAATAAATGTAGTGTAGTGTAGTGGCTAGTATAATTCGAAAACTATCTTAAACGAAGTAAAAAACATAACAATAGTAGGACAAAACGCTGTCACGGCGAACGTTGTAACTTGTACTGATCCATTGTATATAACACTCGGAATGACATGTAAAAGGCAAAAAACGAAAACATCACGGAAATCGGATGCCGGAATTTCGACCGCGTTGCGTTAAACTCTGGATAACGTTGGTACGCGCGCGCACGCACACACACACACGTGACAGGTATATCATATACGAAAAATATAACCGTTGCAACCGCGATAGCAATGGTTACCATTGGCTATTTTCGGGCTACGAATAATTGAGAAACGATTGATGGATCGAGGCGGCCGTCATTCTTCTCGACCGGCGCTATCTTCGGCTCGGAAGAAAAGACGATAGTTTCGAGACATCCGGTGTAATGCAATTTACGTCATCTAATTTCGACGTCGCGCGTTTCCGATCCAGCTGTGAATATTTATGCCGTATCGAGCGAAACTCATCCGTTTCGCGCGCGCGCGTTCTAATTTCGCACTTGTCTTCCATCCGTTTCCGATCGCTCCTCTGATAAGAAGGAGCTGAGATCTGAAATCGAATACAATATTTATCATTAATTTAAACAATATTATTACATATTATTTTTGGTAAATATTAACATTTTTCATTCTATCCGGGAAAAAAGTCCATATATGATCAAATATAACATATAATTATATAGTATATAAAATATATCTATATAGGTTCTATATATTTTCTATATATATCTATATATTTATATATTTTATAGTTTATATATCTATATATTTTCTTTTCCTTGTATAAACTTGGTCCGTACATACAGGAAAAATAATAAGAAAAATAATTGAAAAATAATTAGGAGAATAATTTTTGCATTGTTTCTTTTAGAAAAAGTAATTTAAAAATATTGCCCATATATAATTATATATAATTATGCCCATATATAATTATATATAATTATATATAATTATGCCCATATATAAATTTATATATAATTATATATAAATATTTTTTCAGATTTCTTTAAATTTCACTTTTTCTAAAAAAAATCATGCAAAATTTATTCTTCTAATTATTTTCCAATTATTATTCTTATTATTTTTCTACATATACGGATAGAAATTATACAAGAGAAAGAAAACATATATGGACTTATTTTATATACATGTAATTATATTTATATTTGATTATATAATATATGGACTTTTTTTCTGGGATTCTCTGGATTTCCTGGAATTATTCATTGATAATTGAGAAAATTTCGAGAAATAAGTAGTTGCAAACTCGAGAAATGTTTTTAGGTTTTTTTACTTACGGCTAATAGCTCTATTTTTTTATACAACTTTCGCGGATGTTACAGTTACTTGTCGCCAATTGGTCGCGCAATTTCGTCGCGTCGTGTTGATAGCACGCGCTCGCGCGTAACGCTATCGGTGACGCGCGTTTTGCGCGATGCAAAAATAATATGCGATATACATATACCTCGAATATAGCGCGTGCAGTTAGCAACATTTTTTTCCATAAAAATACAACTCTCGCGTGCCTCTCCCCCCACCCCTCTCTCTCTCTCTCTCTCTCTCTCTCTCTCTCTCGAAGTATTTTTTATTCGTCCGCGGTAAAGTAAAAACTCGCGGTGTGCGTGCATGCGCGAGCGATATCGATACATATCCCGAAGAATTTACAGGAGTCACCACCGACGAGATCGTTCCGCTCGCTTTTCCGCAGATTTTTTTTCAACCCCAGCCAACTTCGTCACAACGCGCGAGGTAAAATATAAATCCTCGGGGAAGGGAGGCAAAAAAAAACGCTCGTGACGACGGATAAGCGATCGTCCGTCCGTCCGCCCTCTCGCTCTCAGTACATCGATGCTATCGAACGTATCGAGCTGTAGATATATACATGATCACATGTATATAGATAGATAGTATATATATGATTATATATATATATATGGTCACATGTATATTTTCGTTGACACAAATATTCGTCAAAGTATCGAAGGCAACGGAGTAAACGATCTCACTAAGAAAAATAAAATATATGTTTGACAATAATAAAAAAATTACATAATTTGATCTGTAAAAGGTTAAAAAAAACGAACGCGCGAATTGAAAATTTATGAATATAAAAAATGTAAAATCACAAAATAGAAAGAACTAGAAAATCTGAAATCTAAGAATTTAGAAAACATAGCGAGTTTATTTAGCATCATCGTCGATTGTTGCTAATTACTTGATTGTTATCTCGACTTAGAAATATATTACTGTCTATATTACTTCTAGTATAATGTAGAAAAAAATTCCGCGGGTGAATCAGTTAAACTATGGCTCACCTGAAGAATATTGGTAGAATCGACACTCAAAAAAACAACATTCAATGATTGTCTATTCATAGCGAGATAGTAATCTGTCCGATTTTAGATACAATCCTTTATGAAAGTGACGGACATTTGAAAGACTCGACCAGATAATTCTCCGGTTCTTGTAATGGCTTCGCCTTCTGTGCACCTTCATAATCCGTCTGCATCCGTCGTCATACTATGTCTATCTTCCTAATGACCCTCCTTCTTCCTTTTATCTTCCGCCTAGTCATTACGGATTATCGTTCTCGCCGACCTATTTTCCGGTCGTTCGGACAGAATCGAGACAGAATCGCTTGAATGATGGAAGCAACACAGAAGCCGGTCGTGATAAATTTCTATTCTCATTAATATGTATGTGATTGTTAGGAAGAAAGAGATACCTAACTCATGAGATAAGTAACGATCCTTGTATAAATAACCTAATTTGCTACAAAAGTTAAAATACACACATATACGTATACTTTATTTTTTAATAAAATTAAATGTACATTAAATATACATATAATACATTAATAATTTATAAATATATGCATATATGTATGTATATACCTATATATATAATTTCTATTACGAATTTTATATCTTATGTTTAATTAAAATTTTTATTATAGACAATTTTATATAACTTATATAATAAATGATAAATATGAGGAAATAATTATAGTTTCATGAGTTACTATTTTTATAAGAATTATATATATACAGGGTATCTTATTTTAATTGCATACCACAAATATCTCAAAAACAAGACATTGTAGAAAAAAATGTGCCAAACAAAGTTTATGATTTTGAGGGGGAAAACATTGATAATCTTAAATTTTAACCAAGGTCATTTTTCTATGTCATTTAAAGATCAACATAATTCTTTTAAATAGAACCACTCTAATTTTTTTATAAATACATAAATTTCATAAATCGATTCCTCGCAATACTTGGCATGAAAAGTTATAAGAGTAGAATGGCCAAAATTTGAATAGTTTACGAGATATTTTATACTTTTTTTATTTAATTTAACATAATTTTACATAAACTATAAAATGTCCCGTAAAATATTTATTTTTCGATGATCTTACCTCAATACTTTTATACACAAAATAATGAGAAGAATCAATTAGTATAAAAAAAAACACATAGTTGTTTTTAAGTAAAAGTATGTAATTTGCAACTAACAGTTACATATTTTTTCTTAAAAACAACTATGTGTTTTCTTTACACCAATTGATTCCTCTCATTATTTTGTGCAAAAAAGTATTAAGGTAAGATTATCAAAAAATAAATATTTTACGAGATATTTCAAAAAACTAGATTGACTTTCAAATAACCTTCAAAAATGTTAAAATTCAAGATTATCAACTTTTTTCCCCTTCAAAACCGTATAAATTTTGTTTGACACATTTTTTTCTACAATGTTTTGTTTTTAAGATATTTGTAGTGTGCAATTAAAATATATATATGTATATATTCAACAATATATATTCAAAATGATTTATCGTTTTTATAACAAATAAAAAAAATAGTGCGTAAAATGATGAATTTTGGAAGTGTAACAGAAAAATCACCAAACTATTGCAGATTGTTCTGATTTTCCGTTGCTACATATCAATACGCATATACACAACATACATACAGGGTGTCCCAGAATAATGGGGACTAATCTCGTGTGCAGATAGAGCGGACTAAACTGAGTCGAAAAGTCCTCTACCATTTTGCCAAATTCGCAATAGTTATTGAGTTATTAATTAAAATATTTGAGCTAATGAGCGCGTGGGAAGCGGTAGGCATGTAAGATGGCTTATTTGTTTACATCTCTTAGCAACAAATATCACGCGTCGCTCACCGTTCGCTGCGTGACTCCACCTCTCGCTCAGATGATGCTTTTATTGCTAAGAGACATAAACAAATAAGCCATCTTACATGCCTACCGATTCCGGCCTACCGCTTTCCACGCGCTCATTAGCTCAGATATTTTAATTAATAACGCAATAACTATTGCGAATTTAGCAAAATGGTAGAGGACTTTTCAACTCAGTTTAGTCCGCTCTATCTGCACACGAGATTAGTCCCCATTATTCTGGGACACCCTGTATAACACACACACACCATGCGTGCGTCCACGCGGGCGCACGTGTGTCGATCGCACGTGTCAAATATATAGGAAAAGCCCTTTCGAAGCCGACTCTGTCCCCGTCGTCGACGAGAGAGATCCTTCGGAAGGGATTCACTAAGCGAGTTGGATATTTGCAATTCCAAATCCCTTTCACCGTTTCGATGGACAGACGACGTAAGGGACGTGTGTAATTCGATCAGCTTCTGCCGACGTCCTGAATGTTGGTTTCCGTTGCAGGACGAACTTTCTCTCCGTCTTTTTTCTGCGATAGCTTCGTTTCCGATTCCAAGAGACTCAAGGACGCGACGCGAAGAATTCGGTGAATCGAAATAAAAGACGGTCGGGATCGTTAGAGACGGACTATGGATACGGAGGAGAGAGAAAGAGGATGAAGAGGCCGATATGCAGATTTCTATATATTGTACTAGATCAGCTACCACATATAACACTCATAGGGCGAAATATGATGCAAAGGCAGCCATGTCTAATTGGGCAGAATTCAATATGCTGTGATAAGGCATGATAGTGAACGTATATACAACTTAAAATAAAAATAGAACAGTGAAAAATATCAAGTATATTACACATACAAAAATAAGAAATATGCCTTAAATGACTTATATAGCATATATTCGGCTGCCCAATCTACATATTCTGCCCAATTAGATATGGCTGCTCTTGCATCATTTTTAGTATCTACTACTGTTAGCGGTCTAATATAATATATGTATAGAAATCTGGAAGAAATCACGCCAACGTTGAAAGATATAGTAGAGTCGTTATTAGAAATAGATATAATTAATATAAATAATATGTGTCAATTATATGTATTATTATAGTTAATCAAAATAATACTTATTTGTGATGTTTCAATCTCGGGGAAAAAAGAATTTAAGAAATTATATAATCAACAGATTGTTACTTTTGCATATTTTTACAAAATGAAAGAAAAACTTTGTTTTTATGTGTAGGAACTTATATTTTTCTAATTATATATTTATAGCTTTATTGTTTTTACTGATATGTATAACATTTTATCATGATATGTTAAATTATACTGACTCTTGCTTGAATCAAACGTTTATTCTTCAATATTTTCTACGAAAAATGCAAAATTCTTTTTTTTGCGAGATTCTTATACGAAACTAATCAAATTGCAAAGTTCGATAAAAATATCTGTCTTATTTCTTTCTTGATGACACACTTATTGATCGGCTTGTTTTTTCGTTTTTTTTTCTCTTGCATAACAACACATACTTAACTTTAAGAAAGAAACGATAAACAAAATAGCTGATAATGTTAACTGATGCATTTTGAAAAAGTTGTAACTAATCTTTAGATTTAATTCTTTTATCAAATTTAATGGCATTAATGCATGCTTTTTTGTGATCACCCGTTATAGATGCGTGGTTCACGCGATGCGCTTTAAAGAGGATATACGCTTAAGGATGAGGAAACGAAATCGAAGCTCATCATTATTGCTGCATAACAGTTTTTTTCGAAAGAGAGGGAACTTAAATTTATAAAATCATTTTTTAAATAATTTTAAGCTTCCGTAGAGTTTAAAATTTTTAAAAGATCTTATGTTTGTTACATGATGTGCATATGTGTATATGAATTTCATAATTCAAGTTAATTCTTCCATCGCGCGATTATAAAGATATTAATACAAAAATATATAGTGTATTCTATTCGTATTTTATGTGGCAAAAGAATACTTGCAATTTTTTGAGATTTAATTTTCAAGTGAAAACTAATAACAAAGGGATTAAAATTTTAATAAAGAGACATAAAAAAATTATTACACCTTAGGGTAAAATAACGAATGCTCATTATAATCCGGAGCTGTAAAAAAAAATATTTCTTTCACCGTTTTATTGACTTTTCTTCATCAACGACACAATCTTTCGAACGACATAGAACGATCTCTTCAAGATTGGCAATTCGTAACGACTAGAGAAGGTAAATCGAAATATTATGAAAATAACTGAAGCTGCACTATTCGACCGATGCTTGATTTAGAAAAAATCATATCAATTCTTGTTAACCTGCAATCCTTTGTTAATTTACATCCACAAAAGTATTGCTTTAGATTAGGTTGATGTCAAGAGCGAATTATTATGCATGTGTACAAATAAATTCCTCTTATTAAATTTCATATTTCGCACTGTTAAAGCAATGCAAGTTAAGATGCTAACTAACGAATTGAAAAAAATGAAAGTGGCAAAAACTAAATAAAATTTCGATGAAAAGATTAAGTTTTAACAGCATTAAAGCGTAATAAAAAATGTTTTTATTTGATCGTAAATATTCTATTTACAGTAAAGAGAAAAATATATACATTTTAAAATACAAAATTTTATTTGCAATAAAATGGGAAAAAAAATCACGATTGGTTTAGCTTCTTCGAAATCTACAGTTGCATCTCGAAACGCGAGTACTCGATTTACAGAATCGATACGATTTGCAAAGTCGGGCAGCCAAACGATTGCACCTCTGCCGAATCGTAAAATCAGACGACTTGCAATCATGTCGAGATGCAACCGTCGAGTCTCACGTAGCATCGATTCTTATCCTTCCCCCTCTCCACCCCCCCCGCCTCACCCTCTCCACCCCTCACTCTCTCTCTCTCACTCTCTCTTTCTCCTTCTATCCCTTATTTACGACGGGGAAAGAGGAAATTTTTCATGGAAAGGAAGTATTTCTCTTCCGATCGCCGTTCGTAATATATTCGTGCGTCTTGATTATGTGGTTCGTCCCCCCGAGCTAACTCCCGAGTTCCACTTCGATAGAACAGTCGTGTTAGAAATGAAAAAGAGCGGGGAACCGACAAAACGCCGCGACGAGGGCAAACGAAACGGATGGGATGAAACGACGACCGTGATTGGGGATGAGGGGGAAGGAAAGAAAGAAAGAGAGACAACCACACAGACCCGCCGGACTCGAGCTCCAATTCCGCCCCCCGAATATTACCACTCTCGACTTGGCATCTGGATCTGAATATTAGTAGTGAACGCGCAGAGGGAAAGAGGGTAGTAAAAAGGTTTAGGAGGAGAGAGAGAGAGAGAGAGAGAGAGAGAGAGACGGAAAGAGCGCAGATGATAAAGAATAAAGAAAAAGGGCAGTGACGCTATAATTTCGTTTATCAATCGTTTTATTCGCTGTATCCAATAATATGCGTTATAAATAATAATTAAATAACAGAGCCGCGAGAGAAAATGCGTCCGCTCTCTTGTTTCCGCATTTTTAACTGAAAATTTCTCAGAATTTTCGTCATAATCGATGAACCGCACTTGCTGAAACGTTACTTTACGATATATAAAATAATGATTTGACAAAGTGCATATAATCATTGATTGTGTGTATTATATACTAATAAATTTATCAAATTATTTTATTTATTAATTAAATCAACGTCAAATAAATTTTTACAATTGTTCTTGATAAGAACAATTTATTATTAATATCATTAGTGACAATTGTAGAAATCACGTATTCAAAAATTAATACTTTTTATCGATTGATTAAATATTTTCTGATGTCACTGCTTACAATTATCATTTATTATATTATTTATGTTTGTATTATTGCACATATTATACGTGAAACGTAACAAAACGCGCAGATAAATTTATTTTATGACGGTATCTCTTATACGATCTAGAAATGTCAGCTGGCGGCGATACGAAGCATTTATTAATATTCCGCAGCGTCGAAAGACCGTAAAACGATTTCATTCCGTATTCGTCTGGAGAAGCAGACGTTAGGGAATTATATCAGAGATAGGTGAAGATGAAAGCAAGAAAGACGAAGAAAGCGCGTCATGACTCCTCGCAGAAATAAACTGGTAATAATTAATATAGTATAGGATAAATCTAACAATATATTTGCAATTTTTCAAAAAAATCGTTAAATAGGTTTTGCGTTTATTCCGCCTGCGACTTTTAACTTTTTATTAAAGCAAATATTATGTAATACTTATAAAAGAATGGCTTACAAATCCATATATCTATTATTTCGCACATATAAAAGCATTATAAATTCATTAGGAAAATATGAAGTAATTCTGATACTGATAAAACAATAAAACTCTGAGAGAGATGTTGTCGATTTCAAAAATTCTTATCTGTAGAGGAAACCCTAACCTTCATGTTACAGAAACCGAAATCAACGTCTGTCACTTTGGCGCCCCCTGGGGCGAAATTCCGAAACGCAAGTGAAGCTTGATTCCCATCACATCGACGATCGCATTTCAGTCACGGTTCAATAGACTATTATTTAATAAATTTGAATAGAATATATACACGCGAACAAATGTCTGTTAAAAATGTTCACCAGTCATTTATTAAAAATAAAATATGATACCGTCTTATACATCTTGTTTTTAGAGCCTTAATTAAAGAAAGTCTCTTAATTTTCAATTACATAATCCAGAAATTATCAATTTTTTTTAAATATTGATGTGTCCTCTTATCAATAAATAAAATGTTTATTGCAGATATTATAAACAACAATAGTTGGCAATTTCCTCGTTGGTAAAGAAAAAAAATTGAAGGCTAAATTTACGCGGCAATTACAACGGATATAACCCACATCGGAGACCTGATCGCAGACGAAACGCAATAATAATGTTTATTATCAACAAATATTCGAGGTGTGGTAATTAGAATACGGCGACCGATGAAGTTAATTATGTGCGGGGGATAACCGGGCCGCGCGTTTCCTCGCGTATTAACCCATTATCGCTGTTATTATTATTGTTTATTATGTAAATTTCATTGCGGGCTACGAAACGCGCATTGCCGCGCCATCCTCCTCCTTCCTTCCTTCGCTCTCTTTTCCATTCTCATCACGTTCGTTAATTAATGCGGCCACGGTATTAATCACACGTTTTTCGGCCTAAAGATTAGATTAGATTAAGTTAAAGTACAAGAGAAAAGCTGCTTGAGAGTAACTCGCGATAATTTTTGGTGCTCTCTCTCCCTCTCTCACTCTTTCCCTCTCCCCCCTCTCCCCCTCCCGCCCGCTCTCTCTCCCCCACCCCCTCTCCCACTCCCACCCCTCCCTCCCCTCTCCCCCTCTCCCTCCCCTCTCCCTCTCCCCCCCTCTTTCTCCACCCTCTCTCTCCCTCTCTCTCCCTCTCCATCCCCACCCCCTCTCCCTCTTTCTCCCTCTCTCCCTCTCCCTTCCTCTCCCTCTCCCTCTTCCTCCCTCCCACCCTCTCACTCCATCTCACTCCCTCTCCCTCCCTCTCTCCCTCTCTCACTCTCTCCCGCTCTCTCACTCTCTCTCCCGCTCTCTCACTCTCTCTCCCGCTCTATCACTCTCTCTCCCGCTCTATCACTCTCTCTCCCGCTCTCTCACTCTCTCTCCCGCTCTCTCACTCTCTTTCCCGCTCTCTCTCCCGCTCTCACACTCTCTCTCCCGCTCTCTCACTCTCTCTCTCACTCTCTCTCCCGCTCTCTCACTCTCTCTCCCGCTCTCTCACTCTCTCTCCCGCTCTCTCACTCTCTCTCCCGCTCCCTCCTCACTCTCTCTCCCGCTCTCTCGCTCTCTCTCCCGCTCTCTCTCTCTCTCTCTCTCTCTCTCCCGCTCTCTCTCTCTCTCTCTCTCTCTCTCTCTCTCTCTCTGTCTCCCGCTCTCTCTCTCTCTCTCTCTCTCTCTCTCTCTCTCTCTCTCTCTCTCTCTCTCTCTCTCTCTCTCTCTCTCATTATAATTTTTTCTGCCACGTAAATATATTCGCAAACGTAATATTTTTCACTTCTATATATTATTTTTATTTTATGTTAAAAAATTCTTTAAAAAAATTAAAAAAATTGTTTTATTAATAATTGTGACTGAAAGTGATTGTTATCAGTTCGCCAAGTTGTACGTTAGTGTAGATCACTGCAAAATAAATGATTTGTAATCATAATCGAAATTAAAATAAAATCTCACAAAGATTTTTGCGCCAAGATTCAAGGTTTTAGAGTTGGCGCAGACGAAACCGGGTTGAAAGAGATGAAGCCGGGATAGAAGTTAAAGTGGGGGAGATCGCGTAGTCGCAATTTCCTGACTCCACGAGGCGGTCGTCGTCTTCCTCTTCAACCTCTTCACCGGCGACAGAAGGGCATGGCAATGGGGGGGGGGGGGGGGGGTAAAGGACTGCAGAGGAAACGAGGCTCTATTTGCTCCCGAGATACGCCTCTCCCTCGTCGATTATAACCGTATTAAAACCGGCGACGTCGGCCCTAAAATCTACTCGGTGTGTTCAAATTTATTAATATTTTTCTAAATTTTTAAAATTAATGTTTCATAATTTGACACAATACTCTATGCGAAGGCAAGTAAAATAATATTGAATTTATAGCAAAATTATTATGATATATCTATCGCGCAGGGGGAGAGAGAGAGAAAGAGAGAGAAAGAGAGTGAGAGAGAGCGGGTAAGAGAGTGAGAGAGCGGGAGAGAGAGTGAGAGAGCGGGAGAGAGCGGGAGAGAGAGGGAGAGAGCGGGAGTGAGCGGGAGAGAGAGGGTGAGAGCGGGAGAGAGAGTGAGAGAGCGGGAGAGAGAGTGAGAGAACGGGAGAGAGAGTGAGAGAGCGGGAGAGAGAGTGAGAGAGCGGAAGAGAGAGCGGGAGAGAGGGTGAGAGAGCGGGAGAGAGAGAGTGAGAGAGCGGGAGAGAGAGAGGGAGGGAGGGAGGGAGAGAGAGAGAGAGAGAGAGAGAGAGAGCGGGAGAGAGAGAGAGCGGGAGAGAGAGAGTGAGAGCGTGAGAGAGAGAGCGTGGGAGAGAGAGAGAGCGGGAGAGAGAACGGGAGAGAGAAAGCGGGAGAGAGAGAGAGCGGGAGAGAGTGAGAGCGGGAGAGAGAGAGAGCGGGAGAGAGAGAGAGAGTAAATTATTTTGGAAATTTTATAATATTGTAAATATTATATAAGATATACTTTACATTTATACTTATACATTTATATATACATATACTAGTGTGTGTACACAAATACATATGTATACATATATGATGAGATAAACGTTATTTATTTTATATAGGGCCATATATTGCATTATTTAAAAATTTTTTATTACTTGTAATTATTAAAATGTAAAAATTACTTTCAATTTGTTAAATAAAACTTAAATAGTTTATTATAACAAAAATTATATAGAATATTTAGACAAATTCAAAACCATGTTTCTCATAAAATGTAACAGTGTTAGATCTGATAATCATGGTAATAAGAACTATATAATTCATAGTTCTTTAACCAATCCATCTTTTAGGTAATAGATCATTTAATATTACTAGTTTGTCTTTTATTTACTATTAGGATCATGACTGTGTTCTATTTATCTCTAGATACTTGTCGTTGATGTGATTAGCACGATCATTGCAACTCATTATTCTCGATAAGCAAGAATTATATTACAAATGATTTGTTCTTGAAAAATTGACAGATAATGAGTTATAAGACCACCAATATTATCTTTTATTATACATACATATGTATATAGGTATGTATTATGTACGTGTGCGTGCGCGCGCGCGCGCGCGTGGTGTGTGCAGTAGATATCATATACATGTATAAGAAATATACCTATATACATACATATATATATAGTATATAATATATATATGTATATATATATTGTGTGTGTGTGTGTGTGTGTGTGTGTGTGTATGTATGTATATGTATATGTATGAATTTATCACAAAAATCCTTTTTTTTCCTTTTCAAGGATATCAGAATTATAATCTAAAGTTTTTTTTAGAAATATAATTTTAATATTAAAAATCATAAAATATAGCAAACTTTTTTAGAATAGAAGTTTTTTCAGAGATGTTTTTAATATATATTACAAATCATAAAATATATATATTTTATATATATTTTTCCAATGAAATATAGCATATTTTATTAAAACATTATAGCGTACCAATTTTCGCTGGGAAAAGAATTTATATTTAAAAGGAAGCTACATACATATTTTTCTCGTACATCCTATATTATTATACGTATATATATATATCTATATATTATTATTCATTTTGAAGCTCATCTCGTACATACTTCCATAAGCTTGCAAGCAATCGCGTGATATCGTGGGAATATCTCCGATAACGAGAAAAAATCGACACGTCATGTCGACATTTGTAAAGCGAAATACGACTCACCTCTGTGATGGCATCAGTGACGTGGTTTCGCCGCTCTTCTCCTCGTCATCTTCGTGGTAGCAGCCACGAAGACGAAGATCCACGAACTCGTTTCAGACGGTCGGGTCGAGTATCGTTGCAGGTTGCCGTGTAATTAGAGAGGTAGCGACGTAATCAGGCACAGTCGAGGTATTTGCAGATTGCCCCGAAGCTCGGTCCAACCCCCGTCAACAATTCGGGCTTCCCACAAGTCCTCCGTTCTCCCTGTTTCCATCCTCTTCTATTTCGTTTCCACAAAAAATAACATATGTACATAATTTTTGTCCTAACTATACGTAACGAGACGTAGAAAAGAGCACCACGTACCCTTTTCAATATGATTATTGCGATCGCTACGATATTGGTCCTTTGCATTTTAATCAAGAGACACGGTAGTGTCTCGCGCCAAGTACCGCTCAGCAGCAGCAAGGCACTCCGTGTATCTTTACGCGAGCCGGTTAGTTGAGAGTACTTGAGATTATCAGACCTCAATAACCGCTGAACGGATTGAGTTCTTACTAGGCTTAATCGATAGCTTGGGTTTAAATTATATAAGGAAAGTGTCTTTATTTTCGCTCTACATATTCTATAAGCAGAGGTATTACAACGCAAAGTCGAAATGTGGAAATTTTCGATTAAGAAACGTCAGAAAAAGGTACAACTAAACCGTTTGACAAGAGATGGCATTAGCGTCACTCGCGGTGGTATCAATTTATCGACCGTAATCTAAAATATTGATTTATCGACCTTAATACATAATAACCTTTTTCACTATATACGTATTGTTGTCACTCGTTTTCCTCTCTCTCTCTCTCTCTCTCTCTCTCTCTCTCTCTCCCCCCTCCCGCTCTCTCTCTCTCTCTCTCCTCCCGCTCTCTCTCTCTCCTCCCGCTCTCTCTCTCTCTCTCCTCTCGCTCTCTCTCTCTCTCTCTCCTCCCGCTCTCTCTCTCTCCTCCCGCTCTCTCTCTCTCTCTCCTCTCGCTCTCTCTCTCTCTCTCCTCCCGCTCTCTCTCTCTCTCTCCTCCCGCTCTCTCACTCCCTCTCACTCCCCCCTCACCCCCCCTCTCTCGTTTTCAGTCTTTCTCGTCTTTTAAATATTAGAATTTACGTGTTATTAAGATCCGATAATTTAAGATATTTTTAACTCGGCTCGTAAAATTGTTATCTTTATCTGCAGAAAATAGTTTTCTAAACCGTTAGAAACTGTTCTACAAATTATTTTAATTGTGTAAAATATACATATTCTACAAAAATAATGTGATATCGAACAAATTTATTAATTAATAGTTTTAAATCATGTATATATATATGTGTTATACATATATACTACAAAAAAGAATGATATAATTCCTAAAAACTTACCTTTTTAAAAAAAGGTAAAAAAAGGCGCCAAGTACACGCTCCAATTGTGGAAAACTGTTATGTAGTTACAAAATAGTGTTATTTTAATCTACAAAATTCTAATCTTTATCTGCACAAAATAGTGTTTTCTAAACCGTTAAAAACTGTTCTACAAATTATTTTGTAAATAATTGTGTAAAATATATTCTACAAAAATAATATGATATCTAATAATAGCGCCAACTGAAAATAACAACTTTTAAAAATATTTTAACCGAAAAAGTTGTACAAAATAGTTGTTTTAATTTCCTACAAAAATTAAAATTTTTTAATTAAAAAAACTTAGTGCTGCTTTTCAAAGTATATATTAAACCAACAGATAAATTTAATTTAGATCTAAATTAGAACTATATTTTATTTAATTACATCAATAACTGCAAAATAAATATATTAAAGAATACGTTAATTTAAGCATATTATTTAGTTTAGCAGCGCCAAGTTTTTTTAATTAAAAATTTTTAATTTTTGTAGGAAATTAAAACAACTATTTTGTACAACTTTTTCGGTTAAAATATTTTTAAAAGTTATTATTTTCAGTTGGTGCTATTGTTTGATATCATATTATTTTTGTAGAATATATTTTACACAATTAAAATAATTTGTAGAACAGTTTTTAACGGTTTAGAAAACACTATTTTGTGCAGATAAAGATTAGAATTTTGTAGATTAAAATAACACTATTTTGTAACTACATAACAGTTTTCCACAATTGGAGCGTGTACTTGGCGCCTTTTTTTTTTACCTTTTTTTAAAAAGGTAAGTTTTTAGGGTATCTCTAGACTTGGTATTATACATTATAAAATATTGAATTTATTTTATTTTATAATAATAAATTCAATATTTTATTGAATAGGATAGATAGTGAATTTAGATTTAAAAAAAATAAAATTTTGTAAATTTAAAAATTAAAAAAAATTTCTTGTATTCTGTTTATAATATTACATGATATCCGACTCGATTTTCATCAGTAATATATGGCAGAAAATTGTTATTTATTATCTTTAGTACTGATATGTTATTATTATCGACTAAGAAATATATATAGTCGACTGAAAAGGTATAATTTTATGTATAGTGTTCCACGTCTCATATATCTTAGTTTATGTACGGATTCTTTAATTAATTAGAAGTCTTATAAAGGAAAAGCACCAAAGTATACCATTTTGTTTATGAGTTTTGATCAGATATCTATCCTAGTTAAAATTCCAAAATTTCATAATTTATACACAGATATATTTACTAGATTGTATCACAGTTCTGATAATATTGTACCAAATTTTTAAACGTTAGCTTCTTTCTTTACTGAATAAAAATTAAAGTTTGAAAAATCTGATGCTCAAAAAACGACACACTCACTATAAACTAAAAATAGTATAATATTTTTCTAGCATAGATATTTCCAGCTCTAGTAATTTCAGGACTAATTTCTGTGGCATTTTAGACATTGATACATAAAAAAATTGTATTCTCAAAGTAAGATGACTGTATACTATAAAATCCCTCTTAACAAATATTCTTAAGCGTTTCTAGAACATCCTCTAATTAAGAATATATTCTTTGTTAATAATAAGCGGTCGTATGGTTTTTTTATGCGGACCGTTCATTTAGCGTTATATGGTCATATTGTTGCAGCAATATATGAAAATACAATTTTTTCAGTGTATCAATGATTAAATAATTGTACACACTTAATGATAATTTGTGACGCGCGATGATAAATATATACGAATAGACGACAAATAGTCCCGTTGCAACGAAATGAGTCGCATAAGTTTTACAATAAATAGGAGTGGCACAAAAGGACTCACGAAGGGTTGAGTTTTAATCATGACACACTCTTTAAGCATCGCCGATTACGACGCAAAACCTCGCCGAGTTGGTCGAGCTACCCTCTTCCAGCGCTTTTCTTCGCGAGGCGAAAGAGGATCAAGGGAGAACGATCTTTCCATTCGACATGGCATTACGGTCGTTAAGCCGAACTCTGAATGAAAAATCCCGCGTCTTTCTCGCTGCGACAGTAAATTATCTCGTGGCGAGATCCCGCCAGAATTTTTGCGAAAAGAGTTCTAATAATCACAGGACGTCCTCGCGCAACTTTTGTTACAATGGACGACCTCAGATTTAGAACGTAGAAAACGACGAAGTGTCAGAAAGCTTTATTTTCAGACTCTATTTTTTCGATACTTTCTTCACAATTTATACGTAAATCTCGTGCTTAATAATAATGTTATATATTTATTTCGCCTTTTGCATTTCTATATTATTCATAGTGTGATTCCGAGAAAAATATAAATCATTTTCTTTTTAAAAAAGTTTTTGAAGGCAGAGACAAACGTGTTTCGAATTCATAGATTATTTCAATATCTAAAAACTATCAATTTAAGATCATTTTTATCTATAATATTATATGTACTAATATGTAATAGAATTGAGTTTAATAATAATAAATATTAGTTTTTGATTTTCCATTAATAAACATTTGTTTGAGTTGTATCTCAGTAACAGTGGGTTTGCGAATATATGTTGATATGGACTTTTTTCATGTTTTGGTGTGGGGAACTCGCCCCCGAAGTTTGTCCCCTTATTTTATATATATATATATATATATATATATATATATATATAATCTAACAATAATAAAATTTCCGGTAAATGCCAAAAATTTTCCATTTCCTGCATTTTTTCAAATAAATTCTTTTTTTTTTTGTTTTTCACGTACCTACCTTTTTTATGTTCTTTTTGTTTTAGATTTCCGTTTTAGTTTTCTGCTATTATACATAATTTAGACCCGATAATGTAAATGAATCATATATTTAAGAGAACAGCGCACGGGGCTATGTAGCTACATTGCAAATGAACGAGTTATCGATAACTGTTTCCGATTTCGCGGTTCGCGAATCTCAGCCGACCATTCGGGAACGCGAATTCGCAATTATCCTCGTCGCATCCCCTCTGGACCTGCGTTGGATAAATAGATCTTGTTACCCTTCGCAAAATCGCGGCGAGCGACGCAGGTGACACGAACGCACGCGCACCCTCTTTTTTCTTTTTTGCTCCCTGCTGCCGTCGACAGCAGCGGGAGTATCGTCATCCTCGTGTGGGGAACGCGAAAATGGAATTCACCCGCGCGCCCTCTTCCAAACACACAAGCCCAGTCGTCCTCTTCCTCTGACTCTGTGCATAGTCGTAAGAGCGGCAAGAAAATATACGTCCGAGTATAATCAAATTCTTTCGCGATCCACACATAAAGCAAACATTGATTGCGCCGTCCGCTATTTTTTCCCCTTCCCCGCTTTATCACAATGTTGTTTCTCAGACATTTGGGAAAGAAAAAAAATTTCTGTCATTTTAATAATACCTGCCTCCCCACGTCCGATAATTAATTCTCCTAAAAGGATTTTGATCGGAAAATTTTGTGAGCGTAGTTCGAACGAACGAATAGATTTTTTCACCGTAAACAATTCATGAGTTGAATCGTTCAGATCCTAATTGTGTCGTCCAGCTTTGCAATGTGTAGTTAAATACGTAAATAAATAATTTGAGAATAAATAACAATTTGCAGCTTCCATTCAAGCGTTGTAAATTATTATATCTTTTTTTTTTTATTTAAATTGCTCGGCAAAGTGCAAATAATTTGAAAATGAAACAATTATTTACATTTTATTTACGTAAACTATTTTTTAAAAACTCTAGATATAATTTTGTGATTAAAGACGTTTACAATCTTTTCTATTATACATATCGGCACTCTCTTCGCATAAGTAATACATAACCGAAATATAACAGATATATTTTAAGACACTCTGCGCATCAAAACTCCGGGAATAAAGGTCGACGCGCAAAGGAGGTAAGCGAGCAAGTGGAGGTTAATCGGAAATGAACGATGGCACGGGTAGATATATTTTCGAGTTTACTTCCGGCGCACACTCTCTGTTCCGTCCACAGCCCTGGGATCATGGATTCATGATATATGGTGTCGGTGTCGGCGCCTTGGAAATAACGAAACGAGAAAATCCGAAAGCACGCGCTAATTTTTACAAACTATTCGCAAACGCCAGCCAAGATGATCACTTATCACAGTTTAAAAGGGTTGTAATCGGTGATCAAAATCCTAAATCATGAAACTCGATCGAAATTTGTTATTGTAATAAGACAAAAAACGTATATTTTTAGAATAATCTTCCAAAATAATAAAAACTGTTATTTTCGAAATTATATTTGTTATATATACATAATTGTTTAAATTATATATAATCAAACCAAAAATAATAATTGTTTAAATTATATATACTCGAACCAAAAATGTGTATAAAGAATTGATTAATCTTCTGTCAATGACCCGGGTATCCAGGTACCCACTGGCGGATCCTAGAAGAGGTTTTGGGGTTAAAACTCCCCCCTTCTAAATTAAAAGAAATCAGTTTTGCTGGATCTGTTTAAAAAATGTAAGTAAAAAAATGCATTAAAATTTTTAAAAATAAAAAATTTTAAAAAAGTAAAAATGGAAATTTCATCACGTTCTCGTCGTTGATCCTGGAGTAAATGCTAAGCGTGAAACCAAGAAAAATATAAAACCAAATAATTTTGCAGAAACCCCCCCACCCACCATCGACGTCAGAATCCGCTAGTGTGGGTACCCAAAGCAACTTTAAAAATGTGTCGGAATTTTTCTCCGCCCGAAACAAAATGCAAAGGGCCTTTGTATTCGGATACTTCCTAAAATATAACGAGAAAGAATGTTTTTTTGCCCAGTAGCTGCTATAAAAGAAATTGTCGCAGTGCAATGTGTCAAAAACACGCAGTTGGTATCCGGGTACCCATTCATTGATGGAAAGATGAAAAATTATGCATTGACAGAAAGGTTAATCGATAATTAGTATACATATATACAAGCGCATGTTTTATTTATAAAATAAGTGACATATATTATTTTTTAATTAATTTTTATCCTAATTTTTCCGCATCAGTCTTCCTCTCTTTTTCACTTTGTCAATTTTCAAATCCTCACCTTTCCCCGTTAACACCATCTTCTATTCTAAATTACCGCCGTTTCTTTTCACTTTAGTTTTTTCTACGCTTACAGATGTCACTTTCCTACAGATATCATTCACGCCCTCTTTCTCTGTCTTGTTACTCTCCTAACCTCAATATTCTTTCAACTTTCTTCCTTCCTATACCTACTATCCGTACTCCCTGCTTGTTCTTCTATATCCTCCTTTATTCTACTTTTCTCCTTCCCTTATTCTCTACTTCTCTTTTCTATTTTACTTTCCTTTCATCACCGAAATCTCTTTATATTTCTACTACCTTAACATCACGCTACTGTCTTCTCCAACGCCGGAAGTGGAAGTTACCTAATTAATTTTTATCATTATTATCTATTTTCATTATTATTCAGGAAAGATATATATGACGACGTCTTAATTTCTAATAAATTTCTAATAAAATAAATGTCCATACATTTAAGAATTTCTACACTAATTAAAAGTAAATAGCCTTTACACTTTAAAAAAACGGCGTCGCTTGCTCTTTCTCTATCGAGAAACATTTTTTATATATAGAAATCTCATTTCCTTTACGCATATAATATTCAAAGTAATAAACCAGAAATAACTACAGGATATTGCGAGGATTATGACGCTTGCAAGACTCACTCAGGGAAAGATCATTGAACTCTTATTGTTAGTATATTTTATTCTCATAAAGAATTTTGGAGGATTATTTAAAAAAACGCGGTAACAAGCGATCAGCCTATCTAGTGTCGCGGCAAAAGTTACTATTTTGTAATTTCAATGGAAAAAGATTCAAGATCAAGTATGTATATAAGATCGTATACAGCCATATTCCACATTCCACTTTAAAAAATTGCTTAACATATATAAAGCTATTAACATCATAACATTCAGCTTTGGAATAATACATTGAAAATTGTAACACATATAATGATTCAATAAAACTTCTCTTTTAAAAAGACGCCTAAAAAGAAAAAAATGTACTTTTACTACGTATTTATATACTTTGATACATTAGTAACATCATCGATATAACAATAAATTTGCTTATATTTGCGAGATTTGAAGACAAAATGAAAATATTGCTTGAATAAATTCTAAACGTTCATTCAAATGCTCATGGAAATCACGCGATCTATCTAATTCTTGCGTACGTTTCGGGAATATAACCGCGTCCCGACTGTTTTCGCGTGCATGCGTGTGTATGTACATACATACGCCTGTACAACACGCGTGCGTTTATCAAAACGCGCAGCGCGCGACCGGGAAAAGTAGGATGCAATTATCGTTAGCGAGCGAGTAGCAACGAGCATTTCGGTCACGGCTGTTGCCACTCCCACGTAAAACATAATGCGCCCGACTATCATTACCGCTGCGTGATGCCATCCGCCTCTTCCCACTTCACCGAAAAAGGGGGATGACGTTCGTTGACGGCGGGGCGGAGGGAGGGAAGGGGAGGAGGTGGTGCAAAAAGGGCAAGAGCGGAGGGGGAAAGAGCACTGCGCGTTTCCAGGAGCCCCCGGGGCGCCGCTACTGGTGCCATTGCCCTCGTCTGCAACGGACGTGATTCGTTATCACGCTTTTGTGCGCGTTCGATTTAGAGCGGTTCGCGATATTAAACTGCGAAAAGGAGAGAGAGGAGAGCGAGCGAGAGAGAGAGAGACAGAGAGAGAGAGAGAGAGAGAGGGAGGGAGGGAGAAAGAGAGGGTAAACAACGAAAGAGAATGACTGCAAAAATCGGCGACCTTTCGACGAAGGATGATTTGCACGAGGCGATTATACTTGTGCGCAAGTATTAACACAGATATTGAATTCATGGAGAAAAAAAGCAAAATCTGACGCATATACATACAGATATATGTATATACATATATATCTTTTTGTGTGCACTAAAGTATAATATTACGCATAATTATTACATGTTGGCGACTACTAGAGAAGAATAATTACACACAAAGAAAATTTCTTAATTAGATATGACAAGAATTATCTAAGAAAAAAATAGAAGAATTATATGCATTGCGGAATATTAAAAATTAAGAAAGTGAAGTCTAAGGCTCTGCTATTGAATATCCAACTAACGGGGAAATGGGCTATTAGGAAACCAGGCTGTTAAGGGACCATGTTTGGGTCCCTTGATTGGACCATCATCAGCAAATGAATCCAACTAAAAGGTACGATCTTCAATGACTCCAGCGATCCTTACAACGGTTGATTGCGACAATTCTCCCTCTAGTTCTGAGGAAAGAAGTACCTGATCTCGGTTGCTCGAAAACATGCACAATGTCCGAACACTCGACAGTTCATCGCCCGAGCATACTCAACCGAGCGCCACAAAGATTGGACAACTGGCAGTTGTGTTCCGACCTTTGTGGCCCTCGGTTAGGTGTGCTCGGGCGATCAATTGTCAAGTGTTCATACGTTGTACAATATTTTTGAGCAACCGCGGTGAGGTAATTCTTTCTTCAACAATTGTAACCGAAGGGAGACTTATCGCAATCAATCGTCGCGGGATCGCTAAAGTTATTGAAGATCGTATGCACTTTTTAGCTTGATTTACTTGTTGATGATGGTCCAATTCAGGAACCGAAATGTACATTTATAGAATTAATCAATAAATTATCATTAGAAAAAAAAAGAATTTGCTCTTTGCTAACCTGGCGGTTCACCTCTTAACAGCCCACTTTCCTGTTAGTTGGATATTTCTGCTTATGTGTATATTTTGTAGACTGGGTTTTTCTGCGCTTATTCGGGTGCTTATTATCACAACACACCTGCGTAATAGTGCATATTTTAATCTTAATCTTCAATTTTTTTCTCGATTTTGTGTTAATTATCGAGTTTCTTTAGATCATATTTTTTCAGAAATATTCCATAGCGGCTAGAGTTGTGAGGCAGCGACAAATGTAGTGAAAAGAGCAGAAAGCGATGCTTCCGCAGACAAGTGCGTCCGATCTCCCTTGACCATTTGCCATCAACGTAACAGAGGGGGAAGAAAGCGGGGGAAGAATGCTTTCCACGTCCTCACGCGATCTTCCGTGCGAAGCTCTCTCGAGGCGGCATCGCCATCAAACTGAGCGTATCTCCAGCCGCATCGTCGTCCCCAAGTTCTCGTTACCCCGCAACCTTTCTCGCGCAACCTCCCTCTTGACGATCCCCATTCTCTGTCCCTTCTTCGACTCCCCGCACCGCCGGGTCGCGCTACGGCGCCGAGTCCGCCGTGCCGCATTCAGATGAGCCTATTTTCCGGCCCGTTGCGATCGCCCTTTACACAACCGTGCGCGGTTACGAGGGGAGGCACAGGGCGAGAAAAAGATTACGGTGGTTGGGGGCGGGAAGATCGGGGGCTTGATAAGAGTTCCGCCGACAGATACGCTTGCTCGAATGAACGCGACGATGCTTTCCGAGCTGGCTGCTCGGAAGAATCGCAACTGTCTACGACAAGATAGCTTGACGAGATTCAACTGACTTTGACTCGTCACGCTGCAAACTAATCTCAAGAAATGAGAATACTCGATGTAATGTATGTATTTTTCTTATTTCCATTTTTATCTTATAGTGTTTTGCTTAATATTCCTGGTCAATTTCAACAACGTGTTGACGTGGTTGAAAACTTTTACAACATTTAATTAAACACCTTTTTATTGAAGCAATGTTAAGTATTTTAACAAAAAAAAGTTCTTTATTCTATTATAAAATATATTCTTAATAATTTTTAAACATTTTTTGGTTTTGTTTTTTCATGAGTAATTTGCTAAAAAATTGTATTTTTCTAAGCAGTTTATAATGTCACAACTTGCTGTTCATACGAGTTCACTTTACACGATCTATCATTCGCGACAGAATTCAGAACAAAATTTTATTTATAATTTTATATGTTGTATAATACAGAAAATATTTGAAAATACATAAAATACACACATATACAAAATACATATTCGAATACACACATATTAAGATACATGCTTACGAGGGTGGTCTGAAAAGTTTCCGACCTAACAAAGATACAACACATTTTTTCTGAAATTTTTTTTTTATTTTTCAACATAGTCTCCTTGTAACTCTACACACTTCTCCCAGCGATGCTCCCATCTCTGTAACCCGTCAAAATAGTACTCGGCATTTTTCTCTGCAAAATAATTGTTCACGAAGGTGATTGCCTCTTCATTTGACGAAAATCTTTGTCCTCCGAGCGCAATTTTTAGATGAGGGAACAAAAAGAAGTCGCTTGGGGCTAGATCTGGTGAGTAAGGCGGATGGTCAAGCAGTTCAAACGATAATTCGTGGATTTTCGCCATGGCAACCGCTGAGGTGTGAGACGGTGCGTTGTCTTGGTGAAACAGGATTTTCTTTTTCTGCAAATGTGGCCGTTTTTCCGCAAGTTCTGCCTTCAGCTTGTCAAGTAATGATGCGTAGTATGCTCCTGTAATGGTTTTTCCTTTTTGAAGATAATCGATTAAAATAACTCCATGACTATCCCAAAAAACAGTCGCCATCACTTTCCCAGCCGAAAAAACAGTTTTTGCTTTTTTTGGAGCCGGTTCCCCCTTTGCAGTCCACTGTTTGGATTGTATTTTTGTTTCGGGCGTATAATGGTGTATCCAAGTTTCATCTACAGTAATTAATCGGCGCCAAAACTCGGATTTATTGCGCCTAAACTGCGTCAAAAGAGCGTTGGAAATGTTCATTCGAACACGTTTTTGGTCTAACGTGAGCAAACGCGGCACCCAACGCGCGGACAGCTTTCTCACGCCTAAATGTTGATCTAATATGTGACAAACACGTTCTTTTGACATGTTCATAACCTCTGCTATCTCTCTCACTTTAATTCGGCGGTCGTCTAGCACCATTTGGTGAACTTTGGCGATGTTTTCGTCGGTAGTTGCAGTTTTTGGACGTCCCGAACGTTCATCGTCTCCCAAGCTCTTACGGCCACGTTTAAATTCAGCTGCCCAAAATTTCACTGTGGTAAATGATGGTGCAGAGTCCCCATACACAGAATCCAACTCATCTTTGATTTGCGTAGGCGTATTGCCTTTCAAAAACAAATATTTAATGACAGCTCGATACTCGATTTTGTCCATTTTCGCAAAAAAACTCACACCAACTCACTCAAACGACTGTTACATAAAAACTGCGCGTCCAAAATGGCTGAAACTTTAGATGAGTAACTGTCAACAGATGAACAACGAAATTCAGTAGCTTTTATTTACGAGTGTTGTCATCTTCACGTTGAGGTCGGAAACTTTTCAGACCACCCTCGTATATGCAACATATAAAATTATAGAATAGAATTCTGTTTTGAATTTTGTTGTGAATTATAGATAATCTAAAGCGGACTTTAGACAAAACTGTGCTCTCATTTGTTTACCAGAAATAAAAGAGGATAGCATTGGACGGAACTGCATTTTTTTTTACATGAACATGCGATCGACCTGCGTCAGACGTGCGCGGTGTGCCGGCGAAGCCACGAAAGCGCATCGTTCATTTCCGGTCCCGAAGAGAGCGCCGCGCATTTTGCCGAAAAAAATGCGGAAAAAGCAGCGGTCCGGACACGCAAAAAAGCGAATCGAGCAGAAGCACCGATAGATAGGCTACAGATTACGAATGCATAGTTCGCCGAATAAATAATGAACAGACAATGGGGTATATATATATAAACGGAAGTCGAGAGAACGATAAATTGTGTGTGTGTATACAGGGTGTTTGGTAATAATCGCCAAATCTCTCGTGTGCAGATAGAGCAGATTAAACCAAGTAGGAAAATTTTCTACCGTTTTACGATTTTCTCAATAATTAATGAGAAAATAATTAAAAAAAGATTGGCCTATCTGTGCGAGTATAAACGCGCGACGAGGATCGACGTGATATCGAATAAGTGCAAACTCTTATATACGGATGTATCGTAAATCGTGGTACAAGCGAAATGGAAGTTATTCTTTATGTAAATGCAAGTGGAAAATGTACAGTAAAATTTTTTCAAACAAGGTTTTATTTTCGAGGAAATCGTTTTTGAAGATCCGTTAAATACATATATATATGCATTTAATTAACAAGAATCGGATCTTACTACACATATCTATTTTTGTTCGTATTTATAAACAATATCATAATTTGATTTAATGGATCAAAGCAATGCAATAAATGCAATATTTTAATAATGCAATTATTTAATTAAATTACTAATTACTGAAAATGTCACTCTTCTTGTTATACAAAGAAAGATTGCTTGGCGAATTAAAGAAGCGTAAACTGATTGTTTGCAATTGTTTAATTGTTTACAAATACAAACAAAAATAATTGTGTGTAACGAAATCTGTAATAAATTTTTGTTATTAGTCAAATGCAAACGATTCGATGGATCTTAAAAGTCAATTTTCTCGAAAACAAAATCTTGAAAAAATTTTATTTTACATTTTCGACTTGTATTTACATGAAGAATTACCTCAATTTCGCTTAGACTATGATTTACAATATATCCTGTATATAGAAACGTTAAATTAAAAATCATTACTGCAAAATAATATTCCTAACGTCATTGTGCACTATTCACAATTCACTGCAAAACTCACTGTTTTTCTTTTTGCTCGAAAGAAAGCTAAAAGAAAAATAAAATGACGAAGAGGTAAATGAGAAGAATGCACACTCGTAACAGACATAGCTGCAACGAGCTACATTATTCGAGAGAGGAAAGAGAAAGATCTGCAGGAATAATTTTGTTTGCGACGTTCACTTGTTCTTGTACAGTTCGAGAAATTTATTTTCTGTGATCCAGGATTATGCCGGCCATTGGCAAGTGCATGAATGGTCTTTGATTGGGAGGTCATGAAAAGAGGAGAGTCAGGAAGACAACTAGTCGAAAGGAGGCGGAAAATGACGGCAAAGAGACGAGTAGACAGTCGTAGCATCGACTGCGTATGACAGCAACGAAGCTCGTGGACCTTTCGAATAGAGATCTCACTCTTCCTCCCTTCGAACCCTCGTCCGGTTGAACCTTTGCAGACTGCTGCCTAGGTATATTCGATAATTACGATCAATTTTCTAACAAGCCTTAGCTCGATGTGTCTTGCAAAGTTATCGCAGCAAAAAAGCAGGAAACTTCGTTTAACTCCATCTTCGTCAAGTTGTTTTTGAATGTATGATTTTGATATGAATTGGTCATGTATATTTGAATGAATTTGAGATAACAGAAGAGTTTTTAATGTACCAAATAGCTTTATGTAAAAATACTGGAAACAAATTTTCAAAGTTTTTTTTCAAACTTAGACGTAAGTATAATAAATAAAAATGTGATAATAATTTGTATATAACAGTAAAATTTAATTTACAATATACAGTGATTCCTGCTTATAAATACATTGTTAAAAAACAATCGCTTTCCTCTAATGTGAATCTTATAGGCCTATTGACATCAAAGTTTGAGTTAGGTATTGGTCACACAATTAAGGTTTTAAATGCGCTCGCTCAAGAATTGAGGAAATAACTACTTACAACAGGTCATTTCGATCTTTGATAACAGGTCGTTATCAAAGAGATCGTTTTTATAATCGGAAGTTTCGTTATAATAAGATAAATTTTCATATACTTGATAAGTCAATAAATATAAATAACAAAATATTATAGAGGTTTAAACCACTACTTCTAGTCGTTTAATATTCGCGATTCTAATCGTATAATATTTTTATATAATTTTAATATTCACGAAAGATTCATCGGATTCATCGAATAGACTCTCCCACGAAAGTTTTTACTTAAATTTTTCTTTATTTCTATACATGCTGTGAAGAAATCGTGTTCATTGTCCACTCTTGCAATTTTCGACAGATCAAATAATATCGTTTCGCAGTTATTTTAGAGTGAACGATGTTCAGCAGTGTATCACGCCGTACAGGTATGTTTAATCGAACAAAAAATTTCGATGCGTGCATGCGTGCGTTTATAAAAAAAATTTTTTCACTTTTTTTCCCGGCCGCGCTGGAAAGATCCGAGTCTGACAATTTTTCAATTTATCTCGTATTTTCCTTTCCCCGCGAAATTGATCGATGATCGCCGACGAACAGTCAGTCGCCACGTCCGAGCGTTGTAGAACGAAAATTACAAGTCGGCCCAGAAATGACGGGATATCGGAAGTGCTCGTGGCACCCGACTTCTAGTAGTCTCGGCCACTGTCAAAAATTCATTCCGCAATCCAGCCGAAAAAAATTAATTAGCCGCGTAAATTATTTATAGTTGAAATTTGTTTCTTTTTTCGCAATCAATTCATATCATAAATTTAAAAAAAATGTTTTTTTAGTATTTATATACATTTTATTACAAATCTCATAAATTTATTCACATAAATGACAATTTATATATATATATATATATATGTATATATAATATATGTATAATAGATAATTTTATTTTTAATATCAAAGAAGATCATGCAACACACACACGCACAACACACATATTATTTTTACAAATAAGAACATTGAATAGTGCAATAAATAGAAAAATTAAATTTAATAATTTTAATAATTGTAATATCATAGCATGATTGATATCCTCCAAGAGTCTCTTTGATGAGACAAAAAAAAAATCGCGTGGCCATTGTGAATACTCCTTAACTCTTCGCGTTTTGTGCGGTGACGTCGTTGACTCGCGTGGGTGATAGCGAACGCGACCCAAACGCCGGCTCGTTAGGGCGGGTTGGGTTCTCAGTCTTCTAACCACCTCGCCTCCACCCACCTCTGTCTGTGCAACGAGAGAACGTGGATGGAAGAACTGGTAGTAGCGACGGAATTCGTGTGCAGGCGGAAGGTCGAAGAAAGGTGGAAGGGGCCGCGAGAGAGAGAGAGAGAGAGAGAGAGAGAGAGAGAGAGAGAGAGAGAGAGAGAGAGAGAACTTGCTTCCGTGAGTGCTTGCGCTTGCGGCTGTCAAAGGTGGAAGTACTATTGGAGGAGCTTAAAGAGTATGAGAGAGTTGGCACGTGAACGAGGTACAATGAAAAAGAGAGAGAAAGAGAATAATGAAAGAAGGAGAGACAATGAAGAAAGAAACGGACGTAATGGGTGAGATGGTTAGAGGAAGAAAGAGATGAGATGCGTTAGAATGAGGACAAGAATAAAGGAAAAAAATAGCATCAGAGTGAACGAGAAAAGAGGAGAGAAAGAGCGTGAGATGGAAAAGGAGAAAATGGAAGAAGTGCTGAGAGAGCGGATTGCCGTTTATTATGGGTGACGGTTAAACCGTCGATGCCGTTAGCGTTCGATAATTACTCTCGGTCGGTTCTCCACGACATGGTGAAAAATGAGCGCGTAGTCATATATATTATATATATACGTCCAAGCTTCGCGACATACTTTTATAAATTTTTTCACGGGTATTTCTTACAGATATATCTCAGATAAATCATATCATTAACACTATCATTAATAATATAAATTAATATTTGCAAGAAATACAATTTATAAGAGAAAGTAATGGTCTATCGATCACGGATATATATATATATATATATATATATATATATATATATATATAATGTAATTTAAAACACAATACACTCCTTTGTTTACTTTTAACTTTTGAAAGATCAATTCTTAACAGCGTTAACAGCGTATTCTTAACAGTTGCGTTTTGTTTCATTACAAATTCGATATTTTACTTTCTATTGAACGAAGGGAAATCACTTATATAGATTAGACTTATATAAATTAGACACGCATAGGTAGAACGTGATAGTACATTTTTATTTATAGATTGGATGAAGCGTTATGTCGGTAGACAGAACAAAAGTTTCTGGAGCTACATGTGCCATTAATGAGAGGCCAGGATCCGCCATTTATTCCAAACTTCTGGAGTTCTGGACGTCCCTCGTGTCGGATGCTTGGAGTCGGCAAGCGGCTGGTTCGCCTCTAGGGACGAGGATTACTTGAAAGTTTCACGGCGGCGGCGCGGCATGCTATCAGTTCAGACGTATGCGAGGATGAGGGTCGGCGTCACTTCAGAATCACTCCTCGATGGCACTCGCAAAAATTATACAAGTTCGTCTTCGCAATTGCCCGCTCGCCGGATCGTTACACCGCCGCCAAAACTCATGTCCGGCGCAGAACCCAGAAACGCGAACAAGTAAACTGTGGACTTTCGATGCTCGCGCAACTGGCGATAATGTCTGAATATTGATGCAAAGAATTGCCTTATTCTTATTGCTTGCCCTGAAAATTACTATACCTTTTCCAAAGAAGTTGATCGACAAAATTTGTCGATCAAATAAAGAAAGATTTCGGAGAATTTTCAAATAGAAAATTAAATAACGAATTTTTTTGTTAGACACTTTCGAATCTTTAGAGGACAACTCCACATAGGTTTTTGATAAAAGTTCAATTTTTAGAGGATAATTTTGTTTGCAAATAAACAAAAATTTAAAATTTTGTCATTGAAAGCGTAATTTCAAAAAGCTCAAACTTTGGAAAATCGGGATGATGAAATTGGAAAACCGATAGAAATGCGAAATTCAAAGAAAACTTTCGTTCGCGGCAATTCTTATCTCAGCAAGTGTGTTATTTTAGTATTTTAAGCGATTAGTGGCTCCATCTCTCATTTCCTGATTTCCTTAATTCTTATTTCTTATTATTAGCTGGTGGGGGTCGAGACTTGTGTGGCTTCCGGCGAATATTAATACACATGGCACCATCGATGTTGCTTTACAGGCTGCTTCAAAGATGGGAGGATTCAATCAAACGTGAAAATTTGTTCGTTGCGTACGATCCAAAGATTTGTATCACAATTAAAATATTTTTATATTAATAGGCTTAAAGTTCTTGCCTTTAAATATTTTGTAAATTTGCGCTTGAAATGCTCAATCTTTTCCAAGCTACAGACTTCGAACGTAAACCTTTATTGAGGATATTTCAACGAATTAAGCCGAGTTATACACGGAAGCCAAAATAATATTAATATATATTTAAAAGTTTTATTTTTTCAGAACTATTTCTGTAATAGAAGTACCTGTATGTGATGAATACAAAAATGAGAATAATTCTAAATAAAATAATCTTTTGAAGATTATTTCCAACAATAAAGCCTTCCAACAATAAGGCCTTCTGCACAATTATCTGATGTAATATAACAGGAAATAAATCATATAATCTATAACAGAGCGCACACGTGACATTATAAAGTACCAACTGGCAAAACCACCCAACAAGTAAAAAAAAAAGTTTGGCTGCCCGATGTGACCGCTTTGTTTTGTCTAAACTAGTCGAATTGCACAGATTGCGCGCTCGCGTCTGTGCGTCGTAATGTACATAAACACGTGCGAGCATTTCGAAATTTAAACGTCGGCTTACCGCAAACCAATTACAAGTTTTCGTGCTTGTGGATATCGCGTCGGCGATTTCCCGGAAAATCTCGCAATGATATGTACGCGCCGCATATATATATATATATATATATATATATATATATATATCTCACACACTCTCTCTCTCTTTCTCTCCATTTTGCCATCTCTTTCTCCGCCTATGCCTTCTCGTTGCACGTGCCTCTCTCTGGTTTTTCAATTCAATTTAGTCTCTCCGCGTGTGGCACCTATCGTAACACGTATGAGATGCTAGCTGCATCGTCGTGCTAGCATAATTGTATCGGTGTGAAGGAAAGTATGTTGCAAAGTGCTTCGGGCGTTCGTGTTAGTTGCAAGTACAAACTTATGAGTGTGTAATACACGAGACGGGGATTTCAATTGCGAAGCGAAGACGAGGAAATAAGAATTAAGCTACTGTATATCGTATAATATCCAACAAATACATTTTTTATTACCAATTGAATAGCACTAGACAAAAAAATATTTAAAAAATAAATTTATGTTTATAAGTAATGTAGGATCGAAAATTTACTTACCGCGGAACGCGATATATCAAAAACGAGTCCCGAAATTTAAATAACCGAAGTTTACTACGGAAATACATATAAAGAAAAGAATGATTTTTAATTCAGATTCACTCGCCCCGTTTACCAGTCAGTCTCCATATTCTCTTTCTACTCCTCTCACTCTTCTCCATTATCCTTCACAGCGTTCCTATTTTCTCAACGGCTACTGATTGTGAGATCCTTGTTCCCATATTCGGCAATTCTGCGTTCTGTATCGTTCCCGTTACTGCTCCATCGTCATCGTCCGCAATCAGATTGTCTTTGTCCGATGAATCTGGAAATCATGCATCTTAGCGAGATGGCCTTCCTGTAATCGATGTGCTAGTTCGGTTGAGTTAGTTGTGTTCTCTAATCTTCTCAACTAAGTATCGATTATCTCGCAAAACCGAAACAATTTTGTATGGATTCAAAAATTTTGCATGTAACTTCGAACCGGGCCCAAACTATGTTCTTTGGATAGCAACAAATTCGCCTACCTGGTACATAGTTGCAGGTTTTCATCTGCGATTATAATTCTTGCCATTTTCGTTTTGATTTTGAGCAATATTGATCATTGCTTTTGAACACAATTCAGAACGATCTCATTCAAACACATGAATAAGCTCCTTCTGTATTATATCTCGCGATTCGAAATCATCTTTAAATTACATCTTCGATGAGTAATTATTATGGTGTCATGTTAATACTTCTGTGATATGATGAGTTTACATACTGTTGAACAAGTTGATATTTACAAATTTATGCCATTCAGCTGGCTTCGATGTTGAAAGCTTGTTTAGGACAGCGATGATAATACGATTCATTCTCTTTACTTTACCTCGTGGTACTTCAGTTGTAGTGAGAGCATGTTCAATATCTTCGTTTGCCCAATACTCCTTAAATGCATGAGAGATTAATGCTGCACCGATCAGTTATAATGCACCTTGAGTTGCCAAACACGGCGACTTATTTCTTGAGATGTAAGATAACCTCTTCAGTCGTCGTTGACTTGGTTGGATATAGCCAGAACTTGATAAAAGAGTCGCGCCCACCGCCAATCTATACTAATATTATAAAGAGGTAGAGATTGTTTGAGAATTTTATTGTTTATATTCGATGATCTCAAAAACCACTGGACCGATTTTGACGGAACTTTCATTGTTGACTTCCTTATAAATCTCTAGACTGTCATAGAGAGGCTATGTATCATCATGCTCATCAGGAGGCTGAGCAGTGAACAAAAATGCTAGGCAAGTCGGAGAAAAACGCGCCCGTGCCACCTAAAACTGTATACGCTGGCTAATCTATTAGATATATCGAAATTATGTATGAGAGAAATGTAGGGGAAAAAATGATCTCTTTCATAGCTTGTCTTATCACATCATCTTGTATTGATCTGGATGCTACCAGAAGTGATTCTCCATTAACTTCTCGATAGAAGATGTTTTGTCGTATCGTAAAAACTTCTTGATGAACTGTCTTCATAATTTTCTATATCTCGAGATCTTAATTAATTAATTGTATTTTCTTGCTCCACCAAAGAGTCTCGGCTTCTGCATTAGCAATATTGACATTGGATTTCTATTAAGGGTGTCTACATGTCGCATTGATTTACCAGAACAATATTCAATCATATACTGCTATTCCTTGATTAATAGTACCCAACGTGCCACTCTAACAGAAGACATGTATCCATTTTCGCTATTGCCATTGCAATTACTTTGCAATCGGTGACAATCTTGATTGGAATACTCAGGAGATATATTCGGAACTTCTTAAGAGCTTTTATAACTGCTAGAATCTTTAAATCGTAACTGATATATTTCTCTTCGATAAGTGTTGTTTTCCAAATAGCGAAGTAAACAGGATGAAGTAATCCATCCTTTGAGTATTTTTGCATGAGGATTGTTTCCAGTCTATATTTGGAAGCATCATTGTGAAGTTCCGTCTCAGCCCCTACACGGTATAGCTTTAATACAGGGTCATGTGATGATACAGTCTTCAGTTTCTTAAAAGCCTGTTCTTGTTCTAGTCCAAATTCAAATTTTGTTGCGTTCTTCAGCAGCTGTAATAACGGTCGTGCAATAATGGGATAAGAACTTACGAAAATAATCAATTAGGCCAAGAAAACTTCGGCTCCTGTCGTTAAAAGTTTCGAGAATTTTACTACAGCTTGAATCTTCTTATAGGCGGGTGCAATTGTCCCATTCCTCATGACATAATCGAGGTATTCAAGTTTAACGAGTAAATTACATTTCTTTCAGTTGATTATCAATCCGTATTTACTCGCTGTGCTTAACACTTCTTCTAGGTTCTGTAGATTTTCAACTTCATCTTTCGCCGAGATGATCAAATCACCAAAGTACGCCGAGACTTTTCCTTCCATTATAAGCTTTCTAAATATAGTTCTGCTGTGTCGCTAAAATACAGCAGGTGTGTTGCAACAAGCCGACAGGAACACGCAAAAACTCATAGTGTCCATCAAATACTACAAATTTAGTGTATTTAATGCTTTCTTCTCCGACTGATACATGAAAAAAGCATCATCTTTTAAAACCAATACTAGTATCCAAGTACTTAAATCCAAGTACTAAATACAGAAGCACCTTGCAATCAATCTAGCTGATGAGATCAGATTGCTGGTTAAAACTAATGGTAGGAGATACCGATCTCTAATAATTTTCTCGTTCAGTAGACGATAATCAACACAAAATTGTGGCTTTCCATTCTTTTTCGTTGTGAATACCACTGGACTAGCGTATTCCGAGACGCTAGATCTGACTATGCCGTCTTTCTGCCATGCATCTATGATCAATTGACTGTCTATCGCTGCTCGTGCGATAATCTTCTAGGATTTTGGACAGGTATGCTGTTGTTCAACATAATATGTCTGAACTCCACTATCTTCAGTCTTCAGCGAACAGTAATCCTCAATTAATCTGATTAACTTCCTTCTCAACTCGGAATTTGTCACGTGCTCCGTCGGCGTCTTTGATTCAATTTGCTCTCCGTAGGCATTTATATTTAAAACTTCTTTTCAGCCTGTATCCATATCATGCTATCCGCAGCATTATTTATGACTTCGGGATTCTTCATTCTCGTTCTTGTCGATTGCTTATTCTTCCAATTAATTTACGAAATCTGAGTTCTTTGCCTAATATCAGATCATATCCAAGAAAATAGTCAGGAAATACATGCACTTCTAATGTGATGACGATACCATCAATATTAGCGTCTGCTGAAAAACTACCAAGGTTTTACATGTTATCCGATGTATGTAACCAACTTTGAATGGAATTGTTTTCTACAACTTTGGAGTTCCTAATTTCACGAATAAACTTGATCTCACTAAATGTAGATCATTACTAAAACCGATTATGGCTTTAACATCAACGTCGAGGATATTCACCGTTTTATGTTTTCTTGTCGTCAATTCTCGTCGCATCACATCGAGTTTTGTCATTACTCTTTGAACTCGATGCTTTCTGATCTTTAGAACATTTACTAGCAATGGTTGTTTTCCAGCAAGGGACACAGGCGACACAAAGTCACACAGTGTTCGACACAATGCTTTCCTACAATGACACAACTCGACACAAGTATACACAGCTAAAAAGGTGAGTCGAGAGATTTGTGTTCAATTCATGGCTGCCAATTATTTGACGAACATAGGGAAATTTCAAGTTGTAAAAATTAAAACACTGTAAATGTTATATATTATATATTATATATTACAATATAATTTACACAAAATGTATAAAGAGATGTAAGAATAAAACTTTACGAGAAAAATCACTATTATATATAAAGCGCGAACTACCGGCTGTACTGAGAATTAAATAATGTTCCAACAAGCAGCTTTACACAACTCTCCAGTGTCTGACACTGTGTCTATTTGTGTCTCGTTGCTGGAAAACGCCCAATATGTCCGAACTCTGCACAGGAATAACATTTTGTGCCTTTAGATTTATTTGGACAATTCTTCCCAATGTGCTTCTTATCTTCGCAATTGATATATTGTATTTTGGACTCCATTTCCATATGAGCATGACTATCTATCGAGCATGCAATAAGTATATTCAAGGTAAGATTCGTTGTTTTTCTTCTTCGTCCGACTGAGCTCCTTTTGCACGTGCATACTGTTGACAGTACTAGCAAATTCCTCCTTGAGAATTTTCTTTAACTTCGTCCAATTCTTCGCCGTACATTCAAAATCCAAAAATAATTTTGCCGAACCTTGCAATCTCTTATAGTAAATTACCTTCTGCACATCTGTCCAGGAGCACAATTCTACTGTTTCCTCAAAATTTATAAACCAGTGGTGTATATTCTGGTTGCTGTCATCACTGAAAGTTCTAGAGAATCTTCAATGTTTTTGAACGTCAACATCATGCATTAGGCTCTCAGTTAGGTTAGGTTAGGTTAAGTGCCTTGTCCGATGGATGAAGTGAGTCGCCTCCGGTTGACATTTTCTATCTAATATCTCACGCTTTTCTCTAGCTCACGCGCTAAATTATTAAAGATTTGGACATTTACGATGTTTCCAATCAATCAGAGTCGGATAAATTCTTCCTTTACGGCTGAAATCGGAGGGAGACTTATTATGCTTCTCCGTCGTGAGGGTTGCTGAAGGTCATGGATAGATGTATGCACGATTAAACCGATTTTTATGTATGTATGTATTTCACATGCGAAGTTTAATTTATAGAAAGAAAGAATAATTTGCGCACTGTTTACCGCACTTGGCTCTTAATTAGCCCGCTCTTCCTTTTCTTGTGAATATTCAATATCGGAGCCTTCTACTTCAATTTTTATTTATTTTATTTTATATAGATTAGACATCTTATTTAAATTTGTATGCGCAATGGTTTTATTCTCGCAAAGAACAGTTCACGTGCTTCAAGCCAGAGCCAAGGAAAATTTTACCCCATTTTTGAAACTCTCACGATATTTTCTTGCATTCAGTAGCGAATTTGGATTGAATATATCTGGGCTGGCACATCTTGGCATTCGCAAATCTTAATTTCACGATGTTTCCTCATCTTAAGCGAGTAGATGCATCGTAAAAGAAGGTCGAGCTTTTCCATTACTCAGCCGTTGAAACCTCAGAAATTTTACTTTGGAGGTCAGTAGAGTGTTCACTTGTCGTGAAGAAACAGCGATGAAGAGAAATGAACATCTACGGCTTTTGCTGCTAAAGACGCGCATAGTTCGAATTTCTTCTCAAACTCTTCGCGTTCCTTCTACTACATGGACGTACTTTTTCGACTTTATTTTCGTCTTTCCTTGTTCTTCTTCCTCTATCCTTCTTTTTTTGTCTAGAGAAACAGCATTTTCCTCTTTCTCTCTTCTCCTTCTTTATCTTCCTTTTTCTTCTTTTCTATGCAACATCCATTGCGTTTTCCTTCACTCTCAGCCACCCCTGCACAACTTTTCATTTTCATTTTTCTCCAATCTCTCTTTAACTGAGAGAAGAAAGCGGGAAAAAGACGGAAACGAGAGGATCTTTCTCTTCTTCTCGTTGCGTCGTTCCTTCTTATCCGGTACGGTGGACGCGGAATAAAAAGCGAAAGCCGCTCGACTCTTTTGATGCTGCATCTGACTCAACCGCGCATTCTTTACGTGCATGAACATCGCCATATATCGGGTGGTCGGTTGCGATTTTGATTCGTTCAAAGAGAGATTTTTTTAGAAAAAGTAGAAAATCTTATATAAATATATATAATATATAATGTATATTCATTTTTCTGCAGAATCTTAATTTTATAAAGTCTTACGTAAGACTATGATAATTTTTTTCTAAATTTTGTATTTTTAGTCTGTATTTTTCAAGAATTTTTTCCTTTCTAAATTTTTTATCATATGTACAACATATAATAAATGTTTTATTCATAAATTTTTATAAATTTATCTCAGCGATGATTATATATTTGCATCCATTTTTGATCCACGTTTCTGCTTTTATTTTTAATCCACATTTCACAAAGCAACGTTTAACTCAACCGAAACATCGTTTTTCAACGATCACTGTGATGTATAAGGGCCGCAATTCCCGTTTCTCGGAGGCGCTTTAACCTTTTTCCTCGAAACTGCCGGCCAACGACGTTATCTTCCGCAACGTGCACGATTAATAAAACGGGGATTCGCCGCCGTTGCGGGCGACCGGCGAAGGTTTTAATCTTTTTTCCCCTTTCGCGCTAATGGCTGCTGTAGAATCCAGCGTGGTATTGTGCCGGGTTTAGGAGGATTACCACGGTCCACCTCGACAACCCGGGTATATCAGGGACTCGGTGTGATCGTGCGAGTTCCCTCTTCCCATGTTCTCCTACCCTTATGCTAGCCAGTCATGGCTATCGCAATTGTCGAGAATTTCCCGATTTTGCATGCAGTTTCTTGTACAAAATATCCGTAAAAAATTTTGTGTGAACGTGAAAACATGTTCTCTTCTATTTCCCCCCCCCCCTCTCACTCTCTCTCACTCTCTCTCTCTCTCTCTCTCTCTCTCTCTCTCTCTCTCTCTCTCTCTGTTTTTTTTTTGTTTAAAATTTTACATTGCATTATTGCGCTTCTTTAGATGTATTTAGATATGCAAAATTGTGGAGCTTTGAATCGTTGTATCTTTGAATATTTCATTATTTGGAATTTTGAGTACAAGATATAGGCAAACGTATACTCTTTGAAGTATGGATTCTTTGATAAATTTTTGGCGGATTTTGAGTTTTATGTGAACACAGATAATAATAAAATTTTTCTCTTTATTTTTACATTTTGATCGATTCTGCTTTAACGAAATGTTAATTTACAGTTTAGTTATTAAGATTAAATGCCAGAAACTGTGAAAAAAATTGTATGGCTTGATTTGAATTTAACAGTGCAGGTATTATTTAAGAGCTCATTATCTTAAGAAAATAATTTATTGCATTTTAGAAAAAAAAATACTATTTGTATTATGTATTCCTTCTGTGCAATTATTTCTGAGAATTCCCAAATCTGATACTAAAAAACCCTGTAGGAAAAAGTGATCCCGATAGGAATTGCGACTTGCTAAAAACTGACGTTACGTCGACATATATATACAGTGGACAGTTTTTTCCGAATTCTTCACAATAATTTTCCGCGTGCTATCGCGCGAAAGTGACACGCCTTTTTTTTCTTCGCGCTTATCATAGCTCGGTTTCCAGAATATACCCAGGTTGTTATCCGCAAGTTTAAATTTTCATCGCACGATCTCTCTCTTCCGACCCGACTCGACGTCGACGGTAGCCGATATCTCGCTTTCAGCATTAATAGAGCGTCACGTTTAAAAGGCACGCGTCATATTATTAACGTTAAAAGCGAGACGAAGATGCGAGAGAAAACCAACGGGCGCTCGCTCGGAGTGTTTTACTCAATTATTCGACATCCGTTGCGCTATATCGTGATCCAGCCTGTTTGGTTAATTTTGAATTAACGCTACGAAATTTAACAGCGGTGATGGAATTTGCAGCGGTACTTTTTCGTCGCGAGAACCGTGCATAGTCGATTTTTCGGTAATGTAGAAGATAATTTATAAATTTAACAAGAGAAATCTCTTTATAATATATATATATTTCAATGACCAGTGATGTGATAGTGTCACTTATCGTTGATGTCACTTATCGTTGATGAAATTGACCTAAATATCATGACAATTATCTGTAGAACAAGCTGTACTTTTATTTCAGAGAAAAAGTGCTTTGCAGTACGAAAATAATAGCTAACGATATTGACACACACACATATGATTATTCACATTCTATATATTTGGCAGATATTTACTCGATTTCTAGCACATCGGAAAAATATATTGTATAAACATATAAAATTAAGTTTTTATTTTAATAATTAAAATTACGTGAATTTTAATTACACGTGAAATTTTGTAATATGCTAAAAAAGTATCAAAATTAAAACTTAATCTTTAGATTAAAATTATATTCAAAATAAATGTATCTAATAATTTTGTTCTAAAAAATAATATTTTATATGCTTTTCTTATGTATAAAAAGATCTTACATAGAATATTCAAGAAAAGATTAGTTCTATTTTATGATCCTCGTTTGGTTAATAGCTGCAAGTTATGGATGCCATAACTCCGTTGTCTAACCGTAGTTAAAAAAATGCGATACGTTACTAATTACACGATTATGAGTACATGCAACGTGTGTGTGTGTAGTAATGTAAAACACAGACATTCAATGTTGTTGGAAAATCCGCCGTATATCGCCGCAGTATCGAATCGGCGATCCAGTGGCATTTGGGTGAAATCCGAATCGCACGCGCGCCATCACTTTGGCATTGTTGAAACACGATGCTTCCGCGCGCAATCCTCGTAATTCAGAGAGATGTTAATCCGTAAGCATTTCAGCTTGCGATCGACAAAAATCCGCTAACTGTTAATGCAATATCAAAAGCGTCTCAGAATGCTCG
>OX424456.1:7362458-7549958 GCA_949152495.1 Lasius fuliginosus | reverse complement strand
ATGAGTCACAGGCTACCATTAATTACACTGATTGAACAAATACGAACCTGCAAATGAATTAACAGGATATAAGAGAACGAGAATAAACAGAAAGAAGAAAAATGGAAGAACGGGAGAATGGAAAAATAGATACATATTGACGATTCGATACTCAAGGATTTCACAGCTGCATATAAACTACTCTAATGACATGAATAGAGATTTCTGATCGTACTTTCTTATTGTTTGTGTATTTTTTTCTTAACTCTACGAAAAAATTTTTTTTTTTTTTTTTTTTTGACAAATTAGTAATGATACGTACATACATATATATACATATATGTATATATGTATGTATATACATATACAGGGTGTACAAAAAGTGTTGAAACCCTTTAATTTTACGAAAACTACGCATTTTCGAAAAAAAATGTTTTAGACAAAAGTTGTAGGATTTTAAAAGGTCTATTTACTGACCTTATCAGTTTGACCTTGGGTGGTGTCGCCAAGGTCAGCACAAAGTCACCTTGAATTATTTTAATGGAACTATCCTATTTTTTTATATAAATCGAGTCCTCGCAATATTCGACATAAAAAGTTATAAGGGTAGGATGGCCGAAAAATGAACAGTTTACGAGATATTTTATACTTTAATTTGGCATAATCTTACATAAACTATGAAATATCTCAAAATACACATATTATAATCTCTAAAATATTTATTTTTCAATGATCTTACCTCAATACTTTTATGCACAAAATAATGAGAGAAATCAATTGGTCTAAAGAAAACACATAGTTGTTTTTAAGAAAAAATATTTAGCTGCTAGTTGCAAATTACATACTTTTTCTTAAAAACAACTATTTTCTTTACATCAATTGATTTCTCTCATTATTTTATGCACAAAAGTATTCAGGTAAGATCATCGAAAAATGAATATTTTACGAGATATTTCATAGTTATGTAAGATTATTAGTTTATGTAAGATTATGTCAAATTAAAGTATAAAATATCTCGTAGACTATTAACTTTTTGGCTATCCTACCCTTATAATTTTTTACGAATATTGCGAAAAATCGATTTATATAAAAAAATAGGATGGTTCGATTTAAAATATTAAAGGTAACTTTGTCCTGATCTTGGCGATACCACCCAAGGTCAAACTGATAAGGTCAGTAAATAGACTTTTTTAAACCCTAGAACTTTTATGTAAAACATTTTTTCGAAAATGCGTAGTTTTCGTAAAATTAAAGGGTTTCAACACTTTTTGTACACCCTGTATATATTCTATTTATTTACTTTAGAAAAATATTATTCATTTGCCACATTTATCATCATGATCATATATTTTTTTAATTATGTGGATAAAATGGCGAAAAGAAAAAAATTGCACACAACCTACACAAACTACAAATATTGAAATTTATTAGTATTTCTATCTATTTGCAAATTAAAAAGATTAGTTTTCTTGAATTTTTACTATTGAATCATGTCGCAACGTTAATTGCAAATATTCTGTAACTGCCACTCGAACGCGCTATTCTTTAAATAGGAATAAAAAAATTAGTGACGCGCTTTATATAGTACGTGTGCGTTCCGCCGAAAATATGAAATAAAAGCCGATGTGAAATGAACATGTTCGTTCATCGGTGCGAATTAAGGTAGCATACGGACGCGTTTGCACGCGAAATGCCTTATCTTGCTTCGTGCCGCAATGCCTCGCCGAGTTTATCGGAGTCGACTATGCAATATCTCCCGGATCTCTCACATACACACACGCGTGTCGCGCGCCCGCGCGCACACACATTGAACGCCGACATCAATGTGGCGACTTCCACTCTCGCACGCGTTTTTCGCCCTCTTTTTCGGCGGAAACTGCAACTAGAAATGATGGTGCGTATTGAAAACGCATTGCCATGCTAATGATTCACCGTCGCATTAACTGATCTGTTTTCAACAGATTTCTACTAATTTGTTTTTTTTTTATTTTGTCAGCCTTACTATTATTTTTATTAGACCATTATTATTATTTTTTATTAATATTATATTTATTATATTTATTATCTTCACAAATTAATATAAACGGTAAAATTTTATAGATTTCTGTCTGCGAGAGAGAGAGAGAGAGAGAGAGAGAGAGAGAGAGAGAGAGAGAGAGAATTGCAGACTATTTTTTTCTTGAAGAAAATAGCACGAGTTTTTAAAAAATCTTAGCAATTAAAGGTATATGACCTTCAATTCTAATAATTTTAAACTTTGTAATAATTGTAAACTTTTTCTACTACAATTTCAAAAATTCTTTTTAATTAAAGTACATAATTATACATAATTACAATAAGTACTAATTAATTTTACTTGTCGGAGATTTGATAAGATATTTCAACGAAGAGAGATGCGACTCTGTCGTCGTGTATAATTTCGCAAATCCACTAATTATCATCCGACCCGTCGACTCTTCCGGCAAAGCGTAAAGGGTCACCAGGTGCCGAGTCGGCGATTTTTCCCTTTCTTCGATTACAGACAAAGCTACAGGCGGTCAATATTAATCCCGCACACTGTTCTGTACCATCGTCATGGAAACGCAAAGTCCCGAAAAATCATTTCGATGTCGAGCGTCGGCCGATAATAAAAAAAAAGAGAAGAAAAGACCAGAGAGAAAAAGAGAGAAAGAGAAAGAGAGAGAGAGAGAAAAGGAAAAATAACAAGAATCCGAAAAGAGGATGAAGAGGGAACGAGAAAGGATGACGCGTTTCGAGAGTGCTCTCTCGAAGCAAGTTGAGTAGAGTGATAATATCCGACCTTTCAAAAGGGTGCGTGCGCATTTTCGACTCGGAGAAGGAAAAGGAATTTTTTTTCGAATAAAGCAAATTCGGATGCGCAGGGTAGAATGGTTGGAAAACGCGATGTTGATTGTGTTTCCATGTTGTCTCTTTTTTCACATCTCTCGAAGTCGTGCCTACGACAAACATAACATGATCACATCGGAGAGATTGAGTTTCAATTTTTTAAGTCCATTCAGCTCGCCGGTTCGTGCGATTGTTTCTTCGGCGTTTCATTTACCGAATGCGTTATTATCAAATTAGTATTAACTTTTATCTCATGGAAATTGTAATTTTTGAAATAAAATATATTCTGAATCTTAATTTCCGAGCTTAATTGATGAAACAATCAACAAACTACAAGCAGAAACAAAACTATATTATTTCATTAATATTGTTGTGCCTGCGAGTCGATCTCACGATCTTGCAGCTCGTTCTCGCATCGTCTCTCACTCACAAGCACTTACGAAAAGATGCGTCCACACGGTAAGGGGCTGCGCACAATAAAAGGAATAAGGAACAGGGAATAGAGAACAGAGAACAGAGAACAGAGAACAGGGAACAGGGAATAGGGAACAGTTCAATATTAACATATAAAATGTAATTTAGTAATGCAGAATAGAGGAACAGAAAGGAAATTAGACTTTATAGTCTAAGTAGTACAATAAACGAGCGATTTTCACTCATTCGGACATTTATCTGTCCGATTCCTGAACAATCAGTTCAATATCTGAATTCCCTGTATTGGGATCGTATCAGAAAAAATAAACTGATAGAAATAATTATGACACCTTTAATCTTAAAATATTCGCTTTTTGCAAGCTTTATTCTCATGACGAAAACTTAAATACGAGATAGGTAGCGCATTGCGCGTCGCATAGCGGTAAACGAACATATTTGCGACTACTGAATATTGTTTTTTGTAATGTTTTTGGAATGTTGCTATAACATTTCTCATGAAATATTACAGTTACATGTTTCTATAATGTCTCTACAATATTACATTGCAACTTGCAAGTTTGTAACATTGCTGCAATGTAATTGCAATGTTCTGTGCTGTATGGGAGATAACAATTTAATTAATAACAAATGCTTGATTCTAATTTCAAGTTTCAAGGTTACATAAAATCTAAAAAAAAAGGACCATAAAAACTCCGGAAAAGTCCTTTTCTCTTTTTTTTCCCTTCCCTTGCTTCTAAAGTTCGGTTTTTCTCTTGGGTCTCTCCATCGCGAAAGACCTATGTGTATCGAACTCCGGAAGGAACGGGAGAAGAGCGGAAGGACGCGTGATCTTTCTTTTTCTCATCGCTTCTCATGCTCGAATTGCTTGCTTTCGCGCGAGCGCGCGTCTATTTGTTGCAAAAAGGATCGAGACAGGATGAGGGTGGAAGTGTGAAAAAAAAGAGAAAAAACGAGTATCCGGCTGTCACAAGATGCACTATCTCTTATCTACCGAGTGAGCTAAAACAGACAACCGCCGCGTTGCTAATCAACGAAATTGCGGTCTTTAAAGAATTTCATTACAAAATGAATCTATGTAGAAATTATGAATCTATGTAGAAATTAATGAAAAATATGTCGTATCCAGATAAAAGTTTGCATGAAATTATATTTGGAAATTTTTTGCTACTTTTTAAGAATAATTTACATGTTATTTTTAATTTAAATATAAAAAAATTAATGCTTTTTCTAACAATTTTTTGTTTATATAATTCTGTTAGAACAATTTTTAGCAGCTCCTCGCGAAAAATTATCAATTACCTCGATCAATGTATCCTTAGGCATAATCCATTATTCTCGAGGATTGTGCAAAGCTATCCGATAGTTACACGCATTTTCTCGACGGTACAAGAGGATTTTAAAGCTTAAATGAGCCGCGCGCTGTGGCATTCGTGACATTTCCTTTTTTCATTCCCACTACGTGTCGTCCACACAGCTTGTAGTGAGCTTCTTCAGGGACGACGACAATCCTTACACGACGACGATGACAATACCTCATCAGGATTTTTCTAGGGCAGAAATGGCTTTCATTGGCGAATTTCATCAAAATTGCGTGCGCGCGATATACCGAGTGGCCGTGAAATATTTGTCGTAAAAGTTATACGTATCCTTTTTTCTTGCACACTATAAATTTATTGTATGTATAAAATACGATTCCGAAGGACCGAATCAAAAAGTTTAAGCAGTTTCGCGAAATGCCATAAATAAAATTCTGTTGTTCTGAAATATACACACATATATTAATCTTTAAATTAATGTTTTTTTTTCTTTGTTGAGAAGCTTCGTTACAACTTTGTTAGAACTTATCGAATTATACAGGGTGTCCGACAAGTAAATAACCAACCGAAAGGTGGAGGTAGATTGGGTCAAACTGAAAAGAAAAGTCCTGTACCATTTTGCTAAATTCGCAATAGTTATTGCGTATTATTAATTAAAATATCTGAGCCAATAAACGCGTAGAAAGCGGTAGGCCGGAATCGGTAGACATGTAAGACGGCTTACTTGTTTACGTCTCTTAGCAGCTGAAGCATCATCGGCACGGTGATATCGCTCGCCGCTCGCTGCGTGACTCTCCTTTTCGCTCAGATGATGCTTCCGTTGCTAAGAAACGTAATTAAGTAACCATCTTATATGCCTACCGATTTCGGCCTACCACTTTCCACGCGCTCATTGGCTCAGATATTTTAATTAATAACGCAATAACGTAGTAGAGATAGATATTTTAATTAATAAAGCAATAACGTAATAGAGGTAATAGAAGTTAATACATCATAAAAAAATAAATATTGTGAAAAGGTTACATTTGACGATCACTTTAATTTTCACATATCCAGTAAGCAAAATGTTAGCAGCATGCGTGCAGATTGGCAGCAAATTTGATCAAAATCCTACATCAAAACTATAACCATCTGCGTCCGCATTAAGCTCGTGTTCTGTCGATAGTGCCCGCTGACAGGCAATGTGAGCAGATTGGCAGCAGAAACCGAGCAAGACCTGCGCAACGCAGTTTGATGTCAGATTGGCGGCAGAAACTGCGCAGAGCCTGCGCACATAAACTGACAGCAGATTGTGGGCAGAAACCGAGCAGGACCTGCCGTCTTAATTTAAATAGAATAGCGGCATTTAAATGCTTCATTAATTTACATTGCTTATTTCGCTTACTAAAAGATAATAAATGAGGTATACAATAGTCGATATGTCACATTCACGGAACGTCATTGTCTGACGTTTGTATTAATAACATAAATATATAATATTAATTACATATATTAATGTAATATATATAGGAAAATTTAAATAATTTAATTTATAAAATTAAAGATTTTATTTATATGGAAGTTAATTTCTATTTTATATCTTAAGTAGATATTAACGAAATATTTTATATTCGGACAATTTCTGTCCGAATAAGTGAAAATCGGACATTTATCTGTTCGATTTTTCAAAAATGAGTTCAATATCTGAATTCCTCTGTACGGAAATCGTATCAGAAATTAAACTGATAGAAATAATTACATATGTTATTAACCGCATTTTGCAGGCTTTATACGCTCATGACAAGAACTCGAATAGGGTATAGAAAGTGAATAATGCGCCGCATAGCGGTAAGCGAATAAACTACACTATTTTAATAAATTATATAAGGCTAAAAGCTGCAAGTTCTGCTCGGTTTCTGTCGATAACACAGGCCAACAAAATTAGACCGACCTTCTTACCCAGAAACCAGACTATACTTTTCCGAAGGTTTTCGATGCGCTGAATCCAAATCTGGCCGCAGAATTGCTCTATCACGTCAGGATTTTGAGATATCCTAACCTAAAAGTGCAAAAAACACCGTTTTTGCCCATTTTTGAGGTTATGTAGCACGACGGGTTTTTTTCACCGAAAAAGTATACTCGGGATCTTAAAGAACAAGTCTTCCTCTTTCAAATGCCGTTGAGTTTGCTCAAATATCTTTTTTTTTCGCTGAGATATTGCAATTTTAAGTTTACATGTTTTCAAATTTTCCTATACCTGGAAAATCATGGAAATAACATGAGTATGATATAATAGATAGGTTTTTTTATTAAAAAACATGAAAATTGTTTCTAAACATAATTATGTAACTTTAGCTGACTCAAGGCAGCTACTTTTATTTTTTTTTCGAAAAATTCTTGAAATCTGACCTTGAATTTTGAAAGAGTATGCTTTTTTCTATATACAAGCACTGAGTTATCATGTATTTAGAAACAATTTTCATGTTTTTTAATCAAAAAACCTATCTATTATATCATACTCATGTTATTTCCATGATTTTCCAGGTATAGGAAAATTTGAAAACATGTAAACTTAAAATTGCAATATCTCAGCGAAAAAAAAAAGATATTTGAGCAAACTCAACGGCATTTGAAAGAGAAAGACTTGTTCTTTAAGATCCCGAGTATACTTTTTCGGTGAAAAAAAACCCGTCGTGCTACATAACCTCAAAAATGGGCAAAAACGGTGTTTTTTGCACTTTTAGGTTAGGATATCTCAAAATCCTGACGTGATAGAGCAATTCTGCGGCCAGATTTGGATTCAGCGCATCGAAAACCTTCGGAAAAGTATAATCTGGTTTCTGGGTAAAAATTTTGTTGGCCTGTGTAATCTGACGTCAAGCCATGTTAGCAGGCCCTGCTCGATTTCTGCTACCAATCTGCCATCAGATTGCGCGCGCGCAGATCTTGCTCGGCTTCTGCCGCCAATCTGACATCAAACTGCGTTGCGCAGATCTTGCTCGGTTTCTGCTGCCAATCTGCTATGACAATTCTGTGCAAATCCTGCTCGGTTTCTGCTACTGATCTGCTGTCAAATTATGTCAGCAGGTTTTGTAATATTTCTGCTGACATTCTGCTATCATTATCTGATATAACAGATTTTGTATACAATTTGCAGTCTTTCTGCTGACAAAAATTTGTAGCAGACATTTGGCAAAATCTGTTCGAACAGAATTTGCTGACTGGGTATATTATATTAAATAAAATCTTGAATCTCAGGCGCATTTTGAATTACGTTGCGGACTCTTCTAATTTCTGAGATACGACACTTTAAAAAATTGTAAGTAAATTTTTATTCTTGATTATATTCTGTATTTGTATTGTGCATTATTCATGCCTCTTTGGTGATATTATTTGTTTATGTACGCTACCCCTTTTGTTTTTATATGCATATATATAATGTTTACCATTTGCTCTTTCATTTTTTCAGAATTGGATAAATGGATAGGAGGTGAGGAGGAGAATATGGGAAATTTGGAAAAGGTAATGGAGAAGATGTATGAAAGAATGCAAGAATTCATTGCGGAGCAGATGGAAAGAATCAGAAATGAAATAGCAGAGAATGGGATAGCAAGAGAGGAGGAGAGGAAAAGAGAGAAGAAAATGTGGAATGAGGAAAAGGAAAAATTTAGACGGAGAATAGCAGATCTGGAATGGATTAATGAGAAGAGAGAAAGGGACCGTCGCAAAAATAACATCGTGATAAAAGAAGTAAAATGGGTAACTGGAAATATTAAAAAAGAGGTAAAAGAATTCGTAAAAGAAAATCTAAAAACAGAAGTGAAAGTGAAAAAGGCATACAAGATTAAAATAGAAGATAATAAGACGACTGTTATAGTGAATTTAGATAGTTGGGAGCAAAAAAGGGAGGTAATGAACAGGAAAAAGGATTTAAGGCCAGAAGGTTGTGGATAGAAGATGACCTGACGAAAGAGGAGAGAGAGATACAGAGGAAGCTGTTAGGGTGGTACACCTGTAAGACGAGACAGCGCGGGCAAGCGCAGTCTCTCTTGAGCTCTCGATTCTGCCCGCAGATAAGATAGCACGTGCAATAAAGTGATCTAATTAAATGAGTATCTGAGTGAACATATACTACGCTACCAGATTCCCAGCCATCCTATAACATGATGTCAGAAGCGGCGCTCTACGAATATATAACAGGAGATCGGTAAGAAAATCATATTATGTCGAGAAAATATAAGAAAGTTCGTCGCAGGAAAATAAGGTTAGAGTACGCAACATGGAAGGCAAATTAATGGAATTTTTATCAGCCCAAACGCTACTCGTCAATCAAATGCAGCAAAACCTAAATCACGAATCAGAAAAAAACGCTGAATGTCTAAAGAAAATAGGCGCAGCCTTTTCTGAATTAAGGAATCAACTGCAGCAAGTCGAGGCAAGCATTCACAGCACCGCAGGCCCCAGTCAGCAAGAGGCAGTAAAAACGCAACTAATACAGAACATATCATGGCCACAACCCTTAGAAGTGGAGGTAGGTGACATCAACGATAACTTTGATCTTTTCAAGGATAATTGGATCGCATACACAATTGCATCTGGTATAACAAATGGGGACCACAGGAGGAAGTAAGAAAAATAAACATCCTCCTATCAATCATAGGTGACAAAGCAAAGAAAAAGTTTTCTAACTTTCATCTAACGGAGGCAGAAATGACTACAGCAGAAAGAGTTCTGCAAATAATCGGTGAAAGAATAAAGTCAGACAGAAGTCTGTTGTATGACAGATACATGTTCCATTCCTGCAATCAACAAGAGGAAGAATCATTCGACGCATACTTTATAAGGCTGAAGAGGATTCTAGATGTCTGCAAATACAATCAGAACGTGACAACGGAAGAGATGATAAGAGACCGATTAGTTTTTGGCATCAGAGACATCAATCTAAAGAGAAAGTTTCTAAAAGAGGATCCTACCGTTTTAACTCTTGACAAACTGAAACAAACATGCAAAATAAAAGAAGCGACAGATCAACAACTCAAAATACTAGTACCGGAAGAAAAAGTAGTCAACAAAATATCGGATACTAGAAAAGAAAATAAGATCTGCAAGTTTTGTGCTAAGAATCATCCCTTCAAGAAAGAGTTATGTCCTGCTTGGGAAAAAACATGTTCAGGTTGCGGAGGAAAGAACCATATCCTCAGAGCATGCAAAAAGGATAACAAGAAGATATCCTACCAGAAAAATACAAGAGAGAAAGCAAAAAAGGACAAAAAGATTAGGAAGATAAGTAAAGAAGATGATAGTGATGAAGAAGAATCCGAAGAAGAAGAAGCTCAAATTCTAAAGATATCAAGAATCAACAAATTAGAAAGAGAAAAAAGAAAAGGCCGCGCGAAACTAAAACTCAAATTTGGAAAAGAATGGAGAAAAGTTTACTGTGATTTAGACACCTGTTCAGAAGCTAACGTTATAGGCTTTAAAAGCTACTGCAAACTTACTAAGACAACAAATCCACCAATCAAGCCTACCGAAGATCAATTAAAGGGCTTCGGAGGTGGCTACATTGCAACTATGGGGAAAACCGAAATCCCTTGCCTACATAAAGGATAAAAATATACTATAGTATTCCAGATAGTTAATGTAGAGCATGGACCGCTACTATCAGAAAAAACATGTTTAACCTTAGGTCTAGTTAAATATTGCTTCAGGATTGACAACACAGTGGCAAATCAAACTCTTATTCAAGGTAAAGCGTAAGCAAATAAAATCATTGAGAAGCATAAATCAATATTCCAAGGATATGGACTAATACCAGGAGAAATAAAATTAGAGATAGACAGGAAAATAAAACCGGTGGTACAACGAGCACGAAAAATTCCTATCTGCATACGGAACGACTTGAAGGAGTTAGAGACTCTAGAAGAAGAAAATATTATCAGGCGAGAATCAGGACCAACAGACTGGATGCATAATATCCTACTAGTAAGAAGGAATAATTCTCTTAGAATATGCATCGATCCGGTGCCACTGAATGCAGCACTGAAACGCCCACACTTCCAATTTACCACTTTAGACGAGATCCTCCCAGAGATCGGCCGAGCTCGCGTATTCTCTACGGTAGACGCAAAGAAAATTCTGGCAAATTAAGTTATTAGAAGAAAGCAGCAAACTCACTACCTTCTGGACACCCTTCGGCAGATGGTTGATGCTACCATTTGGTATATCTCCAGCTCCGGAGATATTCTCGCAGAAAATGCATGAAGTTACAGTAGGGCTTAAGGGCATAGAAATTTTAGCAGATGATATTCTAATATATGGATGTGGCGATAATATGGAAGAAGCTACAAAGGATTACAATAGGAATTTAAAAGAACTGTTGGTTAGATTAAAGAAGCATGGCTGTAAACTCAACAGAAGCAAGTTAAATTTATGTAGACTCGGTAAAATTTTTTGGCCACGTGTTAACAAGTGACGGCCTTATGCCAGATGAAGCGAAAGTAGAAGCAATAAAAAATATGCCTGTGCCACAAGACAAAAAAGATCTACTACGTTTCTTAGGCATGATAACATATTTAAGCAGATTTATAAAAAACTTATCAACGGAGACAAACACTGTAAGAAAACTGATCAGAGAAGATACCAAATGGCAGTGGACTTCAATAGAAGACAGAGAATTTGAGAAGATAAAAACTCTAGTAGCAAACATTCATAAGCAGCAGTACTTCAATCCCCAGCAACCAATCAACATAGAATGCGACACGAGCGCGACAGGCCTCGGTGTAGCAGTTTATCAAATGGACCGTGTGGTAGGATACGCTTCAAGGACTTTGACTCAAACAGAGAGGAACTACGCACAAATCAAGAAAGAAATGCTAGCCATCGTATTTGGATGCACCAGATTCGACCAAATAATCGCAGGTAGCGTTAAAACAATAGTAAAAACAGATCATAAACCTTTGATTTCAATTTAAAAAAAACCATTACTTAAAGCTCCGAAAAGACTTCAACTCATGCTAATGACCTTGCAACGATATAATTTAGAGGTGCAATTTGTTAAAAGAAAAGAAAACGTAGTGGCCGACGCTCTTTCTAGGGCAGCAATAAAAAATGACAGTGCAAATCAGAAGGAAATAAGCAACCGCAGCATTTTTGAAGTCGAAAAGGATACCAAGATTTGCCAGATGATTGAGGAAGTCAAGATACATAAAAACCTACGGATTACGCCACAGCGAATCGATCAAATTAAAGAGGCGACAAGAAGGGACAACACGATGCAACGACTAGTCTCATACATTACATCAGGCTGGCCTAGGTACGTTTATCAAGTATATGAAGACTGCAAAATTTACTTTAAGTATAAAGACGAGTTATCAACACAAGCTGGTCTTATTTTTAGAAACGATCAAATCCTCATACCGTTTGAATTAAGGAGGAACATGATAAACAGAGCGCACGTCGCGCATACAGGCACCGAAGCTACGATTAACCTGGCTAGAGAGACAATATTCTGGCCGGGCATGTCTGATCAAATAAAACAAAAAGTACAAAGCTGCGAAGTCTGCATGGAATTCAGGGACTCACAACAAAACCCACCTATGCAGTCGCACGAGATTCCACACTTTCCTTTCCAATTCATCTCGATGGACGTGTTCTTCGCAGAATACAAGAAGAAAAAGAGAAAATTCCTCATCACAGTCGACCACTATTCGGATTTTTTCGAACTGGATATTTTGCTTGACATGTCAGCGGAAACATTAGTGCATACCTGTAAGAAAACTTTCAGCAGACACGGTATACCCTCCAGAGTATGCAGCGACAACGGCACAAATTTTGAAAACAGGCTAATGCGAAATCTGGGACAAGAATGGGGCTTCGAATTAGTTACGTCAGCCCCAAAGCATCAGCAAGGTAACGGAAAATCAGAAGCAGCTGTAAAAATAGCAAAAAACTAGTAAAGAAGGCAGAGCGAAGCGGACAGGATCTGTGGTACATGCTATTGCACTGGAGAAACACACCAAATAAAGTAGGATCAAGTCCCGTACAACGACTCTACTCCAGAAGAACACGTTCAGGAATACCTAGCTCGATCAGCAGTCTCTTACCTAGAGTCATGAATGATGTGCCTACAAGAATAGAATTAAATAGAAGAAGGAGCAAACTCTATTATGATGCAAAATCAAGAAATCTACCTGAACTGGAAATAGGACAACCAGTAGCTGTGCAAGTACATCCCGATAAAAATAATAACTGGGACAAAGGAATAGTAGAAGATAAATTGAGCAAGAGGGATTACATCATAGAAGTAGACGGTGCAAAATATCGAAGAAATTTAGTTCACATCAAACCATTTTGTAGCGGAAATCAGACAGACTCGAATGCCAATATCTCAAATAGACAAAATCAGGAAGACACACTATCTACTAATCCGAACCCCAATTCGACGAAAGACACAACATTAGATAATACATATACACAGACCCAGGAAGTACTCCACGAAGCAGAGGAAGCCGATAGCAGAAAGGAACGATTTACTGAAGAGAGGATCCAGCAGCAAAAAGTCTCAGCAACCATGAGAATAATTTAATAAAAGAGAATACGAAAGACCCACAAATTTATACAAGACCAAAAAGAAATCACAAAACGCCAAAGAATCTAGACGATTACGTATTATATAAGTAGACTGATATTCTAAATCAAGAATTTTTCTTTCAAATTTTGTTACAATACACGTTATTGCTACCTGTAGCTATATCTTTACTATTTTTTATTTTATTTTTCTTTTTTTCTTTCTCGTTTCATTTACTTTTAGTTCTTCTTACTTCTCAAAAAAAAAAAAGAAGAGAAGATGTTAGGGTGGTACACCTGTAAGACGAGACAGCGCGGGCAAGCGCAGTCTCTCTTGAGCTCTCGATTCTGCCCGCAGATAAGATAGCACGTGCAATAAAGTGATCTAATTAAATGAGTATCTGAGTGAACATATACTACGCTACCAGATTCCCAGTCATCCTAACAGAAGCTAAGGGAGAGAGCAAAAAAAGAGAAAGAGAAGGGAAACAAAGTAAAGGTAGGATATATGAAAATATATATAGAAAATAGCATGTACAGATGAAATGAGAAAGATAAAAGTTAGAGGAGAGGAGAAGAAGAGAATGACTTGAAAGCGAGTACAATAGTGAGGGAAAAGGGAGTTTAAAAATCTGTTTTTGGAATGTAGCAGGATTAATGAACAAGTGTGAGGAAACGTGGGAGCTTTTGGATGAATTTGACATACTGGGATTGACGGAAACCTGGATTGACGAAGAAGAATGGAAGAAAATAAAAAGAAGAGTGTCAAACAAATTTAGATGGAGCTGTATGCCGGCAAGAAGAGAGAATAGGAAGGAAAGAGCAAAAGGGGGAATCAATAGGGGGAAGTATCAAAGATTTGAGTTACCAGGCAATGGAAATAAAAGTGAGGTACAATGGAGAAAGGTGGAGAATAATCACGATATATAGTCAAAACATAGAAGAAACCATGGAGTTAATTAGAGAACAAATAGAAGAGGAGAAAGAGGAAAATCTAGTGGTAGGTGGAGATTTTAATGCGAGAACGGGAAACAAGGGGGGACCAGTGAGAGAGGAAAATGGAAAGGTTAAAGAAACGAGAGACTCGATAGATAAGGTGGTGAATAGAGAAGGAAGAATACTAGTAAGTAAAATAGAAGAAAGAGGATGGATGATTTTAAACAGAAGTTATAATGGAGGAGGAGGACGGACGTACATTGGTGAAAGGAGAGCATCGGTGGTGGATTACGTGATAAGTAAATGAGAAGGCTGAAGAAAATATTAAAATGATAGTAAAAGGAGACAGGACAGAATCGGACCACGTACCGCTGGAAGTTGAATTGAAAGGGCCAGAAACTAATGTAATAAGGCAGGAAAGAGCAACTAAAATAATAGAAAAAAGCAATTTGATGGAAGAGGGAATAAGAAATTACCAGGAAAAATGTAAAAGATGGACAAGTACACAAATAGAGAATAAAAGTATGTGGAAAGAGTTAAAGGAGAAGATAAGAAGCTCGACCACGAAAACGAGAAAAGAGATAATGTTATGGAGATTAGGAAAAAGGGAATGGCATAGCAAGGAGTAGAAGAGAGAAAAAAGATATTTAAGGAAAATATTAAGGAAGCTGAAGAAGGGTAAGATCAGTCGGGAAGAATATGTCCGAAAAAGAAAAGATTACAAAATATGATGCGATAAAGAGAGGAGGAGACATAAAAAGAAAAAAGAAGAAAAGATAGATAACATTAGAACAGAAAAGGAGGCATAGAAGTATATAAATAAATACAGAAAGAAGAAGGAGAAGATAGATGAAGGTATAGAATTAGAAAGCTGGAAAAATCATTTTATGGAATTACTGGAAGGAACGGAGAGAAGAGTGGTACTAAATTTGGAAGAAGAAGAGAAGAAGGATGAGAAGGAGAAAGAAGAAGAGATTCAGGACATAACAAAGGAAGAGTTGATAAGACAATTGAGGAAACTGAAAATGGCAAAGGCACCAGGAGAGAACGGTATAGAGAATGAGGCATGGAGATATATGTCAAAGAAGATAGGAGAGATATTCTGGAAACTGATAAATAACATATGGAGAAAGAGAGGTTTTTACCAGAAGAGTGGAACAAAGGAATAATTAGTCCGATATATAAAAAAAGTGGGAAAAGTGAGGTAAGAAATTATAGAGGTATAACATTGATGGATACGACTTATAAAATTTATGCAGGTATTTTGAACGAGAAATTAAAAAGAGCAGTAGACAATAAACTACAGGAAACACAATTTGGATTTAGAACTAGAAGAGGAACAATTGATGCAGTGTATATGTATTGAATTATGTGATAAACAAGGAACTAAGGAAGAAAGGAGGAAAGATATTTGCGTTCTTCGCGGATCTAAAGGTGGCATTTGACAAAATAGATAGACGGAAATTAAACGAGACGATGGAAAAAATTTAAGTAGAGGATCACATAAGAAGAAGGATCATGGAAACGCGCGCGTATAGAGAGACGGTAAATATAGTGAAAATAGGAGACAGGAAAACGGAAGACTTTTGGACGGAGAAGACGGTACGACAGGGATGCCCGATGAGCCCCACACTGTTCAATATATATATATATTGCGGATTTGGAGAGTGAGATGAGGAAAGAACAGACAGGAAGAGTGACAATAGGAAAGGAAAAATTTTGGATGATGATTTATGCGGATGATATGGTTCTGTTGGCAAAAAGAGAGGAAGACTTAAAAGGAATGATAAAACGACTTAGAAAATACATAGAGAAAAAACCTGATTTTAAACCCAGAGAAGTCAAAGGTAATGGTGTTTGAAAAAGGAAGAGGAAGAAAGAAGAAAAGAGAGTGGAAATGGGGAGAAGAATATATAGAGGAGGACAAATAAAATACTTAGGATACATGATGCAAAAGAATGGGGGAGCAGAAAAACAGGTGATGGAAAGATTGAAGAGAGCGACGATTGCTATGAAAAAGACGTGGAGCATAAGAGAAAGGATTTTAGAGATGATTACGGAAGAAGAGTAAAGAGATATTTGACGCTTTAGTAGACAGTGCGGCGCTATACAGGGCAGAAATAGGGGGGTAGAAGAACGAGGCCAGGTTAGATATGATCAAGAGGAAATACGTAAAGTGGATATTAGGTCTAGATAGGAGAACACCAAACTATATACTAGTAGAAGAGACGAAAATGATAGAACTAAGACTAGAGGCAATAAGAAGAGCTATTATGTATGAGGAAAGGGCAAGGAAATCTGAAAAAAATAATAGTCGAATGTATAAAAAAAGAGAAAGAAAGAACGGAGGGAGAAGAGAGTAAATGGAAAGCGATAAGAAGAGTGTTATTAAAGAAGATAGGAATCGAAAAAGAAGAGATAAAAAGAAGAAAGAAGAAGGAAATGAGGAGATAGTTAAAACGGTACTGGAAAAGATTTGGGTGAAAGAGAAAGAGGAAAGACAGAAGTTAATAAGGGAATCAAGATATAATAGTATGTATAAAGATATAACTACGGAGGAATTGCCAAAATATTTACGCAGGAAGAAGAAAGGAAAAGACAGGTGTCTAATAGCAAGGTACAGGTGTGGAAATGAAATAAAAGAAAGTCAACACTGAAAGGAAGCAGAGGATAAGATATGCAGAATATGCGATAACGAAGAAAAGAGTATAACAGTTGTAGAATCCTTCGCCCTAGGATACCTGCAACACAGTGGCGAATAATAAAACTCTATTTCTTTCTATCTTTCTCTTTTTCTCTAGATCGCCCTTCGGAATGAAATGTTGATTTTTCAATGCATTAGTGCGGTTATGTTCGTGAGCCATTTCATTTTGTGCGCCATTAAACGGTTGCTATTTAGCCGCTGCAACATGAAAAAACAAAATATTCCATGAATTTATACATAAATTATAATTTATAGTTTATAAATTTGGATATACATGCATATGTATATGCACACATACATTTCTGTATAAACATAATTTATTATTCCTGAGATGTTGTGTATTAGCATAAGATTTGTGGATCAATCCCTATTCCTTGGATATAATGTAGAGTTGATTTTTACTCAACGGAAATTTTATTGCTCGTCATTTTGTCATCACTTTTCTGCCATTTATTTATTTCCCATATTGAGTATCTCAATAATCAGATCTCAATATTTTTAAAACACTTTTAATTCTACGAAAAAAGATCTTAAAATTATATAAAAAAATATAAATTTATATCAATTTATTAATTTATATACTTCCTCAAAAATTGGCACGCAAAAACACTTTCATTTACAATCGCTTTATTTTAATTTACAACAGCTCAAATAGCACAAATAATTAATTTCATTCTATGTTACATTAAATCATCAAAGATGGCAAATATTTCACGAATATTCGCGTCCCCGTGGCCCCTATTTTCAAAACATGCGCGGCGGTATCAATTAATATCATTAACAATCCCGCGCGATCGTCGCGATATCGCAGTTGCTATCCGCTCGCGATCGATTAAACCCGATATGATAATTAAACCCTGCGGCTTCATATTTGAGCGCGTCCCGCTTCGTCTCGTGTAGCACTGTATAAAATACGTTCACAACCTGATTTAAAGTTAAAAATATGCTCTAAATATATATATACAGGGTGAGTTTTTTAACTTAAGACTGCAAAATATCTGGAAAAATAAGCATTGTACGAAAAAAATGTTCCAAATAAACCCTCAATATTTTCGAAGGTGCAATTCTATGCCGCAAAAGTTAGCCGCCTCCCGCCTCCCCTGGGGGTGGGGCTGGGGGTAACTTTGAAATCTTAAATGGAACCCCCTATTTTTCATTACATATTCTTGTAGCTTACCTCGAAAGCTTTCCAAAACACTATAATTAAGTTATTTTTCATTAAGTACTTTTCGAGTTATAAGACTTGAAGTTTACATTATTTTGACATAAAATACAAAATATCGTGTAAAACATTCAATTTTCGGTAATCTTACCTTAATACTTTTATGCATAGAATAATAAGACCAATCAATTGGTGTAAAAAAACACATAGTTGCTATTAAGAAAAAGTATGTAATTTGCAACATGCAGCTGCATACTTTTTTTGAAAGCAATTATGTGTTTTCTTTAATTTATGGGTATTGCCGGAAAATGCAACTATGTGTTTTCTTTAATTTATGGCGTATTGCCGGAAAATGCAACTAACCAAACCTCGCAAGACATGTGCGGAGGACGACGACATAGAGAAGCAGCGCGCGTGCCATCGCGTAACAAACATCAAATGTACAAGAAGAGCCGATAGTACCATCAGTCGGTGCCGGTGGTTACTCGGTGGATCGGAGGTTGAAACAAGCAGCGTGGAGTTTGAAACAGGGTGGGAGGGTATAGATAGATGAACGAGTTGTGAGTTATCAGGGGCGGGCAGGCTCGTGCAGTGGTCCTACTGCTTCACGGAAAGGACGGGCGGTAAGGGGATGCGATGGAAGCGTGGTAGTTCTGGCCTCGTGTTACATCTACTGGCAGCGATGGGATGGTCGACCGTGCCGTCACCAGTGCCACACATCTCACCGCGAGCACGTACATTGTACTTCAGCGACAACGTAAAAAGGAGATAATTATATCTAGGATGCAATTATTGAAGGAAAATAGTGAACGTGTTTGCAAAAGTGTCGTGAATGATGTTTCTATATATTCTATAATATTCCGCATGAAACATTCCAAAGTGTATTCACATTAAATTATAATTATTTTTGTTTAATTGTATGTTATCGAAAACTTAGAAACTTCTAAAAGTGTTTCAAAAGTGATGGAAATGAATTGTGTGGCCATTACGGGGATATTATATTTTTTAAATATTCTCTTTCATTGGATGTTATAAGCAAACAAAATAACTTGTAAAGATTTTTTAGCTATTTAAATATACGCGTGTGTAATAATCTAATGCTATTACAAGTTTTGTATATGTGTGTATAGTACTAGTGATGCAATATTTTAAATCGGCAACTTCAATTATATATATTTCTTATAATTTTAGTACAAAAAAATTAATTGTTTTAGCAATATCAAAAAGATGATAATCATATATTCATCTATGGATCTTCATCTAAAAAAGACTTATCTGAAAAAAGAAATAAAAATTATTAATTTTAGTCAACATATACAGTCATTAATATATTGTTTTATATTACTTAAATATTTACTACATTAATAGCGAGATCAATTTAAACAATAATTGTATTGTAAATGTATAAATTTTATCCTTTAAAAAAAATATGCAAATATTGTTTCCAATAAATCAAGAATAATTTATCAAAATCGAAGATTAAAGAATACACACACACACACACATATATATGTATGTATGTATGTATGTATGTATATTATATATTACTATATGCATAAAAATATATATACATATATATATGTATTAAAAATATATATTACAATGCGTAAAAATTGTATATATTATAGTTATATACTCCATAATAATATATTAATATATTTTAATTAAATATATACAATATTATTGCTTAAATTAATAAAATTCTTCTTTTATTTAAACATTATGCTGCATTTTATATTAAATGTATTATTTATCTATATTTTGTTAAATTGCTGATGGTTTTTCTAATTACAGACTGCTATAGTTATGCTCGACGTATATTTATCTCGCGTATTGTATGTCGCGCGACCAAAGTGAAGGCATTGGCGGAGTGAGCAATAGGGAGGGAAGAAGTTCCGAAGCGATCAGAACTACGGAACTACTCCGTCCGTCCTTCGGCATCGATGCCATCCTGCCTGCAACCCGGATTGCTCTAGTTCGACACATACAGATGCACACACGCTTACACGTGAAAGCGGGCGTCTCGCTTCTATTCCACCGTTTTCTGGGTTAAGTAGAATATCCTATGGGACATCGTCGTCGACGTCGGCATTGTTGCGTGTTTGTATGTACCGATACACGTTCGTAGGTATATGTACATATGTACGTACACAGGGTGCCCAGAAAGTTTTGCGTTCACTATATTTGCTATGAAATTTCGAGAGGCAAATTTCTTTAACAAAATTAGATGAAAAAGTTATTAGTTTTATTCAAAAGTTTTAGTGTTCTCCTCAATTTTGTTTTTACAATATTACATTTGATGTATTATTTAAGTGGTGTATTAGAAAGAGAGAAAGAGAATTCGAGACTTCAATTAAGTATTTGCTGAGATAACGGTTGCTTGAAATAATTGCAAATGTTGATGACATAATACAAAAAAAATTTCAGAAATAAAAGATTACCACGTACTACATAAATTGATTATTACATATGGTAATAATTAATAATTTTACATTCCTAATTAATGGAATTTTCCATAATGTGCATAAATTTAGTTGTAATTTTTTTTCATTATAATCGATATGTTTTTTAGAAAGATGTGCTTTATATATATATATATTCTCTCATTCTCTCATTCTCTCATATATATTATATATTACTATTCTAACTGTATAATATTTGCATATAATGTCACTTAATTGCACATAATATATTTAACTATTGCTAGCATTAACAACTAATAACACAACATACTTTAATACAACATACGTTAATTTATATGGCGCAAACACATTCAGCAGTTTATTTCATATTGGGCTTGATGCAATTTCATATTTGGTTATCATATGGATGGAGATTTATTGGAAGTATCTTTAATGTGTGACTGTGGACACCGACGCAATAGAACAGTCGGACGTTCCATCATTACATGACTAAAATGAGATTAAGGGAAGGGAAAATTAGTCGCGATTGCACGTATTAATTACCATTTCGCAAAACTTTGATCGGCACATCGATACTGCGATACATTTGCTGTCGCGATGAACTTTTCACGAGCAAAATCATAAGAGCTTCCTTTTATCTTCGAGAAAAAGACATATATTTATATGCACGAACATAGTTGCGAGTTGTAATGAATACAACGGCGAAATAATGTGCAATTTCTCTAGTTTCTACGATCGAGATAAAATTAACAGACTCGGTTAATTGCAATTGTAGATATTAATTAGTGTTCAGCGATTACACAAAACTTTGTTTAGCACTCTTAATAATATCGATTAATTTGTCCTTGCAATTATGCGATAAATTTTTCATTAATAAAATTACGAATAATTCAGAAACACGAAATATGCGAATATATTAGCAAATTATAAAAAAAATATTAGCAAAATGGGCGCCTCTGCATGGATATTATTCTGACAATAATCTAAAAAAAATAAATAAATAAATAAATGAATATTATTAATTAATATTAATATTAATATTATTAATATTATGTATAAATAAATGAATATTATTCTGACAATAAGATGAAAAAATTCGCGCTCTAGTCTCTTTTTATTTCATATTGGATCTCTTTTATAAATCATTAATAACAGTTTAATCAAAATAATACTTTACTCGCACTAAAAAAATTTGTAAATATTTATATTTTTTACAAATGATAAACACAAAATAAGATATTAAATTTTTTAGTGTGATTATATAAAATAAAATTTTGAATTTACATGAAATAAAATTTGCTGTAAAGAAAATTCTATTTATAATGCATTCTACATTCTATGGATAAATTTTAAAAATACAAAAATTGAAATTTAATTAAATAAAATTATGTAATCAAAATAAAAATTTTTAAATTTTTTGAAAAATATTCAGATAGTAGTAACATTACATGTATACATGTACGGTAAATTATCAATATTATTCTCCTTATTAATGATAGAATTTGCGAATTATCTTGCATATATCTCAATTATGCAAAATTTAAATAAAAATAAAATAGATTTAAATAGAAAATAGAAACAAAAAAAATAGAAAAAAAGTATATCTCTTGTTTCTCTTTTGTAAGAACTATTTTGGTTTTTCCCTTGATCGAATAATCAAAATTTAATCAACCTTCAATCCTCCCACCTTGAAAGATTTTTCGCAGATTTTCACAAATTTCGCCTCGTCATGAGTAAGAGGATGAGTTTCAGACTCATGAGCTGACAGAGAAAGAGGGTGGCGCGACTAGGGGAGACTGGAACGGGGTAGAGCGTATGGTAATGGCGCGTAATACGATCTGATTGCATTTATGATGAATGGGGTCGCGGCGCGGGAAGGCAGTGGAAAGGGGATATGGAGACGGGGCGACGCGTGTCGAGTCGAGCGAACGGTCGGAAATTTTGCTTGTGGTTTAATGACAACGCCAGCTCTCGCTCGCTCGCTCTCATTCGATTTTCGACCCCTCGATGCTTCGTTCGTTCGCCCTGCTATTTCGTCCGATCTACACCACCTCCGGGAGCTTTTCGCATATCGAGCTACCTGCACACGCGAGCACATACGTGTGCGTGCACGCATGATCGCGCTCGGTAGGCCTGCCATATTTAAACCTTCAATTTACACAATAGCCCGCGTGCGAACAAACTAGTCGTAACGTGTGAATTTGAAGGAAATCTCTCTTGTATCTCATGCCTATCAAAACGAGAGAGTAATTGTAAAATTTTATATCTGAAGTGTATCTAACATAAGAAATAAAAATTATGCTATATTTTTATATGTATATATAAGTTATCTTTTGTCACTTTAATAAAAATTATCTTTTTTTAATAAATCGGAAGTCAAACTTTAAACACTTTAACAAGAATTTTTTCGAATTGAATCAAATTATTTCAAATATTTTATCAGGTTTCTTCATTTGAGATTTAATTTTAACGTAACAATACATACTTCCGATAAATATTTTACCGAGTTATGCCTGAAGACATACACGGTTGTAGTAAGCATCATATCGCGCATTTAGTTCCTTCGTTTGACTGCAAACGTGCGATGTCACGGACAGTATCGAGATATCATGAATCACCAGCATTCGCCAGGGAAATTTCTCTCCTTCGGCTGGACGGTATGAACTCCCGTGTTAGTTATCGCAGACTTATGTTACTAAGAAAAAGAGGTATGCATAAATGTGATAATTTTACTACTGTTTATATACTTTGAGTAAAACTAAAACTTCAAGTTTAATTAAACAAATGTAATTATATTACGTGGTGTGGAGCGCAGTAGAGATTTGCTTGGAAAAACAGAAGATTTATTTGCAATAGACTAGATACGCAGATCTTCTAATAAATATAAATAATAAATTAATGATAAATATATAAATATACAGGGTGTCCCGAAATTAAATGTCAAAACTTCGGGAGCGTGTGGGGGACCGATAAACTAAGAAAAAAAGTCCTTTAGAGATTTGCTCGTTTTTGCTTCGTTTTGGAGAAAATCGCAAAAAAGGAAACCAAAAAATATTCATGACAAATTAAAAACGTTCTAATATAATAATGCAATGCAGGTACGAAGAGGGCTAATGAGAGCCATGCGCGGATGTTAGGCGCAACAAACTTGATTTTAAATTCTACTCTAATAATATCGAATGTTTCGGTCCCTTCTTTGGACCATCTTCAGCGGAATGACTAAAAAATGCAGACGTTTTTTGTATGTCCTGACCTCAGCGACATACAAAACAGTACTATTTTTATATTCATTATCATTTCCTTAATGGAATGTAAATATAAACTAAACAGGTTACAATAATTTCGCGTTGTCGCGTATTTATAATATTAATAATCCTCTAATTTTATTTCAGGAGGGGTTTAATACACTCTCTTTTCTTAATTCCATGCTTTACAACTTTTATCTCATGGTACTTTTCGATCAAATTAATAATTTTAGTGTTGTGTTAAGTTTTTTGGTGAAAATTTTGTGTTTTATTTCTTTGCGATTTTCTTCAAAACGAAGCAAAAACGGACAAATCTCTAAAAGACTTTTTTTCTTAATTTATCCATCCCCCACACGCTTCCGAAGTTTTGACATTTAATTTCGGGACACCCTGTATACAGGGTGTCCGGAGTCAATCGCATCACCCGCCGTGTGCTGATAGAGCAAGTTAAACCGAGTAAGAAAGTCCTCTACCGTTTTGCGATCTTCGCAATAATTAATAAGAAATAAATTAAACAAGATCGGCCAATACGCGCGAGTTCAAGCGCGCGGCGAGAAGAGACAGCCCACGCGGGGGTCCAACCTTATGCATTGCTCGTTTATCCATTGTCCTTTGTAGAATGCTCCTCTCCGCTTTGTCGTGTGCGTAGACCCCACGTAAACATTAGGCTTTTATTTTCGCCGCGCGACAAGAATCACGTAAACAGTAGGAGATCTCTTCTCGCCGCGCGCTTTTACTCGCACGGATTGGCCGCTCTTTTTTATTTAATTTCTTATTAATTATTGCGAAAATCGCAAAACGGTACAGGACTTTCCTACTCAGTTTAATTGCCTCTACCTGCACACGACGGGTGATGCGGTTGACTCCGGACACCCTATATATAAAATAATATAAATATAAAAAATAATAAATAAATAATAATAAATAAATAAAATAAATATTACAACATTGAATCTTATTGTAATACGAGGGTGGTCTGAAAAGTTTCCGACCTCAACGTGAAGATGACAACACTCGTAAATAAAAGCTACTGAATTTCGTTGTTCATCTGTTGACAGTTACTCATCTAAAGTTTCAGCCATTTTGGACGCGCAGTTTTTATGTAACAGTCGTTTGAGTGAGTTGGTGTGAGTTTTTTTGTGAAAATGGACAAAATCGAGTATCGAGCTGTCATTAAATATTTGTTTTTGAAAGGCAATACGCCTACGCAAATCAAAGATGAGTTGGATTCTGTGTATGGGGACTCTGCACCATCATTTACCACAGTGAAATTTTGGGCAGCTGAATTTAAACGTGGCCGTAAGAGCTTGGGAGACGATGAACGTTCGGGACGTCCAAAAACTGCAACTACCGACGAAAACATCGCCAAAGTTCACCAAATGGTGCTAGACGACCGCCGAATTAAAGTGAGAGAGATAGCAGAGGTTATGAACATGTCAAAAGAACGTGTTTGTCACATATTAGATCAACATTTAGGCATGAGAAAGCTGTCCGCGCGTTGGGTGCCGCGTTTGCTCACGTTAGACCAAAAACGTGTTCGAATGAACATTTCCAACGCTCTTTTGACGCAGTTTAGGCGCAATAAATCCGAGTTTTGGCGCCGATTAATTACTGTAGATGAAACTTGGATACACCATTATACGCCCGAAACAAAAATACAATCCAAACAGTGGACTGCAAAGGGGGAACCGGCTCCAAAAAAAGCAAAAACTGTTTTTTCGGCTGGGAAAGTGATGGCGACTGTTTTTTGGGATAGTCATGGAGTTATTTTAATCGATTATCTTCAAAAAGGAAAAACCATTACAGGAGCATACTACGCATCATTACTTGACAAGCTGAAGGCAGAACTTGCGGAAAAACGGCCACATTTGCAGAAAAAGAAAATCCTGTTTCACCAAGACAACGCACCGTCTCACACCTCAGCGGTTGCCATGGCGAAAATCCACGAATTATCGTTTGAACTGCTTGACCATCCGCCTTACTCACCAGATCTAGCCCCAAGCGACTTCTTTTTGTTCCCTCATCTAAAAATTGCGCTCGGAGGACAAAGATTTTCGTCAAATGAAGAGGCAATCACCTTCGTGAACAATTATTTTGCAGAGAAAAATGCCGAGTACTATTTTGACGGGTTACAGAGATGGGAGCATCGCTAGGAGAAGTGTGTAGAGTTACAAGGAGACTATGTTGAAAAATAAAAAAAAAATTTTAGAAAAAATGTGTTGTATCTTTGTTAGGTCGGAAACTTTTCAGACCACCCTCGTATTAGTTACTAACAGACTTGAACTCGAAACGACCAACTTTGATGCAGAAATGCGGTGAAGCAAACAATTTTTCGACCGTGTGAAGTGAACTGTTCAAGCATTTGCGACGCGAAGGTGGATTGAGGAAAAACTGAATACACATCCACGTGAGGTGCCTTTTATTCTGAACGAGGTTTTATCTTAAAAGGTATAAGTACAAAATGGTAACTATATTAAAATACAAGTACAAAATGGTAACATATTTAAAGATGTTTAATATATACTACAAAAAAGAATAATACAATACCTAAAAACTTACCTTTCTAAAAAAAGGTAAAGAAAAGGCACCAAGTACACGCACCAGTTGTGAAAAACTATTATACAGGGTGAGTTTTTTAACTTGAGACTGCAAAATATCTGGAAAAATAAGCATTGTACGAAAAAATGTTCCAAATAAACCCTCAATATTTTCGAGGGTGCAATTCTATCCCGCAAAAGTTAGCCGCCTCCCGCCCCCCCTGGGGGTGGGGCTGGGGGTAACTTTGAAATCTTAAATGGAACCCCCTATTTTTCATTACATATTCTTGTAGCTTACCTCTAGAGCTTTCCAAAACACTATAATTAAGTTATTTTTCATTAAGTACTTTTCGAGTTATAAGGCTTGAAGTTTAGAGTATTTTGACATAAAATACAAAATATCGTGTAAAACATTCAGTTTTCGGTAATCTTACCTTAACACTTTTATGCATAGAATAATAAGACCAATCAATTGGTGTAAGGAAAACATAATTGCTTTCAAAAAAAGTATGCAGCTGCATGTTGTAAATTACATACTTTTTCTTAATAGCAACTATGTGTTTTTATATATATCGTATCAAATGCAATACATAGGGACGAAAAACTTCGTCAACATAACGCGCAGAATTACCACCACCACTGGTGGTGGTACGACACAAGTTCTGTGCGACGGGAACAAGAAATTCCGGCCATAAATGAAATAGTCAAAAAGTTGACCAATACAACTTTTTGCAAAAAAAAGCACTAAAAATGCACTATTCATTTCAAATCATAACTCAGTGAAAAAAATCGTAGTGCAATGATTAAAAATGGATTTTAAAGGGGAAATATTTAATTTTAAGATACAATTAATATAGTTGGTAGAAAAAATTTTGTTCTCCCCGTGCAAGCCATCAAAGTTGAAGTTCTGTCTACAATTTTGCAATGCTCGCTTTAAAGTAGCGTCACTCGTAGTAAAGTGTTTATATGGAAATCTCCGTTAGATCATTGGAAAGTTGAGGTTTCAAGCTTTAAAATGCTTTTTTAAATATCGCTCTACGATCATTTTTCGCAAAGATACGTGAATTTGAATTTGATCCTTTTCAACACTAATTTTAAGTGATCCTCTAATTTTGTTACAAAGTGTACATCTACATTGCAGTTATTGATACAACTAAATTAAATACAGTTCTAAATTAAATTTAGATCTAAATTAAATTATTATTTGTTGATTTAATATATACAGGGTGTCCGGAGTCAACCGCATCACCCGTCGTGTGCAGGTAGAGGTAGTTAAACTGAGTAGGAAAGTCCTGTACCGTTTTGCGATTTTCGCAATAATTAATAAGAAATTAAATAAAAAAGAGCGGTCAATCCGTGCGAGTAAAAGCGCGCGGCGAGAAGAGACTTCCTACTGTTTACGTGATTCTTGTCGCGCGGCGAAAATAAAAGCCTAATGTTTACGCGGTTGCTACGCACGCGACAAAGCGAGGAGGAGCACTCTACAAAGGACAATGGATAAATACGAGCAATGCATAACGTTGGACCCCCGCGTGGGCTGTCTCTTCTCGCCGCGCGCTTGAACTCGCGCGTATTGGCCGATCTTGTTTAATTTATTTCTCATTAATTATTGCGAAGATCGCAAAACAGTAGAGGACTTTCTTACTCGATTTAACTTGCTCTATCAGCATACGACGGGTGATGCGATTGACTCCGGACACCCTGTATAATACTTTGAAATTTGCAATAGGCTAGCAGCGCCATATTTTTTAAGCAAGATTGCAAAAACATTGTGGCAACGTTTCATCGGAATATGGCAACATTGCATAAACGTTGTGAAATGTTGCTGCAAGATAGCAGCAAGCAATAAAATGTCCGCTTTCAGAAATATTACTACATAACATTGTGACAATATTCCAGTAAAATGAATATGCAATATTGCTTTGGAAATGCGCCAATATACGGTCAGGCTAGATCTTTTCTGCCTAATAATATTTTTCGTGTGTGAATTCATGTATATTTTTCGCACAGCAAGCTACACGCCGTTACTGTCAGTCTTGAAACGCAGTCTTAAGCTGAAGCTAGAATAGTGCAATCACAATGCGAGATACAGATGCCTTTCATCTTAACTTTCATATTTCTATCAAACTAGCTTACATTTGTAGTCAAAAATATTATTTTATATATACAGGGTGTCCGGTAATTGAAGGATCACCGTCGTGTGCAGGTAGAGCGAGTTAAACCGAATAGAAAAATCCTGTACCATTTTGCAATCTTTGCAATAATGAGAAATGAATTAAACAAGATCAGCCAATCCGTGCGAGTTCAAGCACGCGGCGAGAAGAGACAGCCCACGCGGGAGTCCAGCTTTTTTCGTCGCTCGTACATAGCCATTGTCCTTTGTAAAGTGCTCCTCCCCGCTTTGTCGTGCGCCGAGCAACCGCGTAAACATTAAGCTATTTGTTTTCGCCGCGCGCGTAGTATCACATAACAGTGGAGTCTCTTCTCGCCGCGCGCTTGAACTCGCGCGGATTGGCCGATCTTGTTTAATTCATTTCTCATTAATTATTGCAAAGATTGCAAAATGGTACAGGACTTTTCTACTCGGTTTAACTCGCTCTACCTGCACACGACGGGTGATCCGTCAATTACCGGACACCCTGTATATATACACATACATACATATACAAGGTGTCTCATTTTAAATAATGCATTAAGATTTCTCGAAAGCTATGGTAGATACGGAAAAATGTTTCAGACAAAAGTTGTATGGTGTGAAGGGGGACACATGATTCCGATGTGTCATGTTGTAGATGTCGTCGTTTTCTAAGGTACTCTCAACTATCCGACTCGCGTATAGATACCCAGGGTGCCTCGCTGTTGCTGCGCGTAACTTGGCGCGAGACACTACCGTGTCTCTTGATATACTTATGGATGTATCTAACATGTGGGACCTACTTCAGCAGTGGACAGGAGACACAAAAACAATGAAAAAAGTTCATATAAACATATGTCCCATTTGACCTTGTTTCCGAGTTATAGTCATGTTTGTACTCCAGTAATGTGGAGCTGCTTAAGCGGGGAGCACACAAACTTGCATAGGCGCATAAGCGTAAGTTAAACCAATGTGATTGGTCCATAAACGTATGCATAAGAAATTCAACCAATCGAATTTCTTATGCATATGCTTATGCGCCTATGCAAATTTGTGTGCTCCCCGCCTTAACGTTATAGGAAGTGCTCAAAATGGCCACCTTCGGCCTGAATGCAAGCCTATTAGGGAAACGATCCGCGTGGAGACGTCTTGCTTCTGCTGCATTACATTCGGCGAATCCATACATCAAATGCATGTCTGCCATTTCCTGATTTGAATACTTTATTATCATAATAACCCCTAGGACACGTCTAATGCACAGCATAATATCAACTGCTCTTGTCATAAAAACAAACTGGAATAACCCATAGAACATATCTAGTCAACAAGTCGAGAGATATCGAGTATTGTATACAAACAGTTCAGTGGCTGTAACTCGGAAACAAGGTCAAATGGGTCATATGTTTATATGAACTTTTTTCATTGTTTTTGTGTCTCCTGTCCACCGCTGAAGTGGGTCCCACATATTACGATACACTCTGTATATTAGAAAATATTCTCAGTATGTACATGAAAAGTAGATAAACTCGGACAAATAGCATTCTTAGTACATACTTAGTATGTTGCAGTACGTATCTCTCGAATGTTTCTGGAATACGCAATATACTTTTACGATTATATTCTTAGAACATTCTCAAAATCTACATGCGCTGTGTAGAAATATTATTTTTATTTCTTTCTTTTATCATGAAATTTGTTGTGATATAACTTTCACATAATAAAGATTAGATTAACTTCAATAAGTTATGAAAACAAAAAAAAGTTACTTTATTTTATACAAATATTTTCTCTTAATTTGCATTTCCCACACTTTGAGTAATATATGGGGCACATCTTTATTTCAGTTCAAAGCATTGGGTGAATTTAGTATGTACATACAACACCACTCATTGAGTGGATGTTCATGATTGGTATAGTTTTTAGATTCTTGTAGCGCTCAATAAGCAGTTGTACTAAATGTACTCATTATATATATATGGAAAGAGAAGGATGCCAGCAATCCACATGTGTATATGATCGAAGGATTTTCTAATATACAAATATTTTAGTTTACATTGTTTTAATCAATAATGTTACAATAATCATTTTGCTCTGACTTGTAGTAATGAATCTAGAACTAATGGATATATGGGCACAAATTTAAGGAAAAACTATATTTTGTTAATATAACCGCGCGGATCTCTCTATTCCGAAGAATAGCTTTATTTCCTATAAACTGTATATTTTATCCATTTTTAGATTTTAAATAAGAGGGATTAAAGCGAGAATCTAGAATAAAGAGAGAAAGCACTCGGTCTCGACGACTCCAAAATAAAGAGATTCGACTGATCAAACATATTTTTCAATAATCAGTGAAATTATAGTAAACTCCCGGTTTTACTAAAAGCGGTTCTGATCATTAATATCAAACTAAATAAAAGCTAAAGTTGCCATCTTCTTCGATGTTATATTAATATAATATGTTGAACATGATGACAACAGACACTTGTCTAAGGTTTCAATTAAAAAATAAAATAATTTATGACACGAACACACGGTCTTACATACAGATCTTGAAACGCTACTATCTTAAAGTGCTGTGTTTTAAGAGAAAATATACACAGAAAATACACAGTTCAAGCAACACAATTCGTTTATGCTTATCGCACCGGCTTGGAATGACACTCACGGTTTTGGACTGCAGTGTTAGTGTAGTTATATGAAAACACTGTAATAAACTTTGATGGTTAGGTTAGAGCTAACTTGCATCTATTTACTATTTCCGTCACAGTATACATTGAACGACTGCAGCGACTCACAAAGCGAACTTATATTTTTATTAAAGAAGAAAACCTCCCACCACTAGAGTTTCAGGACCTGTATGTAAGACCGTGCACGAACATTTCAATTTAAAAGTTATTTGCTTTTTCTAGCAATTTAAAAGTTTCGTCAGGTACGAGCATATTCCAGGTCTCAAAATTGCCTGCTTGCACTTTGACGTTAATCTCAACATTCTTAATTAATCCATTAAATCGAAGATCTATTCATTATAATAGAATCGTAAATGTAATATATTTACAATAGTATGTCATGCTTAAATAAATATGCATAATTGCGTGGATGAATGTCTGTTTCAAAATTACGAAACAAATAACTACACTATATTGCATCGTCAGCTTAAGTATTTGAAAAATTCGATGCAGTATTTATTAAAAGACTCTAGAATATCATATACACAGTTACACTGTGATGTAATGTATTATATATAGTATACTTTTCGAGAAATATGGTTAACCTGGAAATTGAAATTGGAAAGCACCGGGAAAGCCATCCTGAAATTGAAATTGAAAACCTCCATCTTGACAGAAGAAATGGAACATTGCATTGGGATCCATATCTAGGAGTAAAGACAAGAAAAAGTATTATACAATATACATTATAATATAACAAAAAAAAAACACAAAATATATAATATTATAATTAGTAGTATATTAGCAAATAGAAATATTAACCTTGAAAACTACTCTCATTATCATCTAGGTCATGACCACGATCATAACGAGATCGTTTTTTGGGATCTGAGAGAATACCATAAGCTTCTCCAACTTCCTTAAATTTTTTTTCTTGTTCTCTCTTTTCCCCTTCACTTGCATTAGCATGACGATCTATATAATAAATATAATAAAAACATAGTTACGATTAATTATGCAACAATTATTTTCGTTTTTTACCTGGATGATGATCCAGAGCTCGTTTCCTATATGCCTTTTTGATATCCTCAGTTGATGCATTTTTATCAATACCCAAAATTTTGTAATAATCTTTTCTCTTGGACTTTCTTAGCAGTAATTTCGCTTTTGCGAGTAACCGTTTGGTTTCTACAAAATTATAAAACATAAAGTGTCCTAAAATCATCAGATATTCTTTTAATGACAAATCTTTTTGTCAACTTAAAGTCAATTTTTCTTAAACAAAAATATTGTGCTATCACTAACTTTCGAGTTATAAGAACTTAAAAAAAGATTTTTTTGAAGCTGTACTTTCTAAAGCTAAATAAATAACAAAACTACATTATTCAGTTAATCATTTCTCAGTTTAGTTTAATTAAATATTAATTTAAGTAGTTAGCTTAGTTACAAAAAGATATGATGCAAAAATTGGAAGTTGCAGTAAATAACCTCTTTCCACATTTTTGCTAAGAAAAAATCTATTTCAAATTGGCCAAAAAATTTAAAAATTATTAAAAAATCCAGTGGTTTTAGAACACTATATATGAACAATAAATATACACATTATGCTCTCATTAATCCTCTATGCACATTTTCATTAATATTCCCACTATATAATACTATAGTTAGCACTAGCAAATCCTAGCAAGGGGGTTTTGGACTTAAAACCCCTCCCTTCCAAATTAAAACAAAATCAGTTTTGCTGATTGCATGTTTTAATGTCTATTGGATGTTTTAGGGGAAATAGCTAAAAAGAACTCGAGAGCAACCATTTAACTAATGAAGAAGAAAAAGTAAAAAGTATGTAAGAAATAAAAAAATATTTAAAAATTTCTAAAATTAAAAAAAAATATAAAAATTTTTTAAAAAGTAAAAATGGAATCAGAAGTTTTACCACGTCCACGTCGTTGATCCTAGAATAAAAGCTAAATGTGATACCAAGAGAAATATCAAACCAAGTAGTTTTGCCGAACCCCCCCCCCCCCCCCACTATTGACGTCACAATCCGCTAGTGATAGTTAGTAAATCAGATTCGTACCACGATTATTCTTATCCATTTTACATGCTTTTTCGAGATCTCGAACTGCTTCTTCATATTCTTCGAGTTCCATATAGATGGTTGCCCTTTTGATAAGAGCTTTCAAATAATTTTCATTAAGTTTCAGAGCTTCAGTACATTCTGTTACAGACTCACTCAATTTTCCTAACTAAAAACAAATAAAGCGAAAGTATCAAACAAAGTCTTTTTCATATATTACATAAACCCTAATACTGCAGCTTTTGAAAATTCACACATAAATGATTGTATTATATATAGAGATAATATTTATACAAGTATATTAATTTTAAAAGAGCAAATACATATTCAATGTAATACCTTAGCTGCTACTGTTGCTTTGTTAAAATGTAATTTGGCATTAGTCATAATATTGTGTGGATCAATAGTTAATGCTTCATTATAAAGATTATATGCTTCTTGATATTGCTCCTTTTTAAATGCTGCATTGCCTTCTTCTTTTTTCTTCTTTAGACATTTTGCTCTCTGACAGAATAAAGGAAATGGATGGAAAAATAATATGCTTACTCTTAATATAAATTAGGAAAGTATTTAATTTTTTTCTACCTTGTATATTTCTAGTGCTTTGGCATGGTCTGGTGCAAGTCGCAGTACTTGTTGAAAATGTGTAAAGGCTCTATCAACATCATCTTGGAAATATAAGCACATTCCACGGATATATATTGCATCAGCATTTTGCTTATTGATGTGTAAGGTATCACTGAGGCAGGATAAAATTTATACAGATTTATGAATGCATATTTTATATAGTATGTCATATATTACGTGCTCTTAATTTATAGTAAAGCAACTTACTTTGCAATATCTTGAGCTTCTTGGTATCTTCCTAAAAGGGCTAGACACTCTGCTTTGGTCAACTTAAAACATGTGCCAGATGTGCTTATGTCGCAACAACGATCCATACAATATACAACCTACAATTAAATTCAATAATAATGTAATCTCAGTGGATTGTTGAAAAAAAAAAACAATAAATCTTTTACTTTGCGATAATCCTTAGCATTATAAGAAGCATCAGCATCATTAAGAAACTTTTGTACATATGCTAAGTCCCTTTGCTCTGCAACTATTGATTCATTATTGGGATCAAACTCTAACAGTTTTTTTATTATGGTTTCAGCTTCTACAATGTCACCCAAGATCAAGTAACACTTGATCATTCTTATGTATGCCTGGAAATAAATATATACAGAAAGAAAGTATAGTATACAATGAACAGCAGATCAAATCACCATACTTTGGAAAATTGTGGTTCTAATTCGATACATTTTTTAGCATCTGTTAATGCATCTCGATATTGTCCAAGCATCATGTAACATGCTGCTCTGTTGCTATAGTAACGTGATACATCAGGACACATTGCTGAAATATTTTGCAATCATTATAATTATCTATAAAAAATAATAACCATAAAATCATTAAAATAACTATAACCTACTATATTTTCTTAAATTATCTTTTATTGTTTAAAATAAACAATATATAATATTTTAGAATATTTACCAATAACTTCATTGTAACCAATCAATGCCTTCTTATACTGTTTTTGAGAATAATATTGATTAGCAACTTCTTTTTTTGATTCTGCCAATCTATAAATATAAAATATATAATGTACACACAGTATAGTAATGGGTGTTTTCCAGTAAGTTATATTATAACAGATGACAGTGTTATAGGACTCAGACACAATGAGCAGAATATAGAATACAGAAATAAGAAATTAAGCTTGTATCAAACTATGCACTAAAAATTAAGATAATTAAAGATTGGAATTTAACTAACTAAACAAGAACTAAAATTTCTTTGTCCTGATTGATCAAATTTTGATCTTCAATTTCAATCTTCAATGCTTCAATCTCCCAGTATTATCAATATTTCAAAAAATCTTTGTTTTATGTGATAACTATATTTATTTTCCTTTTTATTCTAGCACAGCTAGTCTTTTAGTTACTGTCATTGCAATATTTATTATAAATATATTTGAGGTGAGTTTAATTTTACAAGTTTAGGTTATTAGGAGTCATAATTCCTCTAATATTTTTTATTATATAATCTATTATATCTTTTTTAAATTCTTTTTTGTTTTATTTAAAAAAATATATAAATATATGTAAATATATAATTATATATATACATATATATCCGTTTTATCAATTACAAATTGTAATACAAAAACAAATCCTAACCTATAGATTGACCATGTGCATGGAAGAACAAAAAGAAAGTACGATGACATACTAATTCTATTATATTTAAATGTAGATAATAGAGACAGAGAGACGAAGAGAGAGATAAAGAGTTTCCTATGCAAAAGTGATTTTTCTCAGGAGAAAATGCTCATAATGCTTTGTTTTATTCATATGTCCCGCAAGTGCGCAATTATATTGAAAAATAATGCATCACGGCGCATTTTCTAAGAGATAACTCACTCTTTGATACTTCCCGTTGTCTCTTCAACATTTGTTGCAACATTAAGAGTAACGTTGCTCGGATCAGTAAAAGCCATGGCCCCTTTGCTACGTGAGACAAGAATATGATGATCCAATAATACTATGCACCGCAAAAAGACGCGCGGCTTTTCGTGTTTTGTGTCGTTATTGTAACCATTAAGCAGAAGACAAGAAGTTCACAATATCACGATGAACAATGCGCACAAAAGTGTTTTCCATATTCTTTCTCTTTCTTTTTCTTCCTAATCTGTCACGGTACACAAAACATTTAAGAGTCGACAGTGACGGGCAGATTCCGAACTGATAATGGAGACTCCGCGCGGTGACAATGCGAAACTCCGGTTTCAGGGTTACCAATGTTGAGAAATAAAAAGTCTGGGGATCGATTCAGGTAGAGATACTAAAAAGCCCATTCTACATTAGTCGCAGTCGTAAGAATCGTAAGAAATTGACGAATCATAGTCTATTACTTTTCGATCGCAAGGAGAATAATAGACTGTGATTCGTCAATTTCTTACGATTCTTACGACTGCGACTAATGTAGAATGGGCTTAAGAGAGATCCGCGGATCCGTTAACTATTTCTGATTTGCTCCTGTCGCTTGGGGTATAACCGGAAGTGTGAGAGAGAAAGATAGATATAACTGACAGAGAAAGCCTAGCCGACCTAACCTGTCAAAAGAAAACAGAATGTCAAAAAAACCTTCTATCTAAGTACAGAGGTTGACAGAGCGGAAAATACCAAATAGAATACAAAATAGAAAAAAAAGAAAACCTCGGGTAATTAATTGTATTCTGTTTTATAAAAAGTAATTTATATATAATTTTTATTTTTACTTATATAAAGTGAAAGTATATAGAAGTGTTAACACGCGTATTTCCAATGTAATTTCAAAAATAATTTTTTTTTGTTTAAAATAAAATAGGTGAATGAATCAGAAATGCCTAATAGTTGCTATGCCGGTTATTGCACTAATACGAATAAAAAAGGTTATCAAATGTGTCGATTTCCAAAAGATTCGGAAAGAAAAAAAATATGGATCCAGAATATGAACCGTACAGATTGGATTCCAACTTCCAGATGCAAGATTATGTGATGTAAGTTATAATCAAAAGCAAACTGTTATACCAAACTGTTTTAATTTTTGCTGAAATAAGTTTTGTAAAAATATTTTAAATTTAGAAAAAAAGTTCAAAACTGTTTAAATATACTAAATCGAGACTAAATTGACTCTGAATATGATGAGAAAAATATAATTGCACATTCAAAAGTTAATTAGAAATAAACGAAATTATTTACATATTTTTTATGAATATTATTGCAATACTATTCTCTATAATTTGCACATATTTTTCTACGAGTCTAAATACAATGCTTAAATTATATTTATAATACATAATGTGTATATAAACATAATATGTATATATATATATATATATAATAATATATAATTTCTTAATAATCAATTTATATTACCTAACCTTACATGGGAAAATTGATGAAATATATGTGTGTAAACCTTTTTTTTACATATATTGTGTTTTAATATTCATTTTGTTCACGATTATTAAATATCAATAACTACAAATAAAAATATATATATATTGTATTCATGCATTTATAATCAAAATAAACCGCCATCGAAAACGTCATATCCGATATCCGGTTTTACCCCAAGATGGCACATCCGCGGATCTCTCTTATAGTATCTCTAGATTCAGGGAGTCGATTGTGTATCTTGAAACGAAGTGAAAATTACAAAAGTGAACAGATTTACTAGATTTCGACAAATGAAATCGTAGATACACTAGTGAATTTCCTCACTTTTGTAATTTTCACATCGTTTCAAGATACACAATCAACTCCCAGGGAGTCGATTGTGTATCTTGAAACGAAGTGAAAATTACAAAAGTGAACAGATTTACTAGATTTCGACAAATGAAATTGTGGGAGAGGCTCACTTGCGCACAGTACAATTGGACATGTTGCAATTGCACACCGTGCTATTAGACACATGAAGTTGCGCACAGTTCTTTTACGCACAGTTCTTTTGCGCACAGTTCATTTGCCCACAGTTCATTTGCGCACACGTTCTTAAGGCACCCCAACCGACGGGGTGGGTGCGGGAAGGAGGGCCGAAGGCCTCCCTTGCACCCCCACCCGTGTGTGTGTATTTTTACCTAATTATTCTAATTATTTAGTTAAATAAACTGTGTAAAAGAACTGTGCGCAGAAGAACTGCGCGCAAAAGAACTGTGCGCAAATAAACTGTGCACAAAAGAACCGTGCGCATCTTCATGTGTCTAATAGCACGGTGTGCAATTGCAACGTGTGCAATTGTACTGTGCGCAAATGAAGGCTTCTCAAAATAATAATCACAAATGTTTGAAGGTTCACCATTTAAAAAACAGCTTTTACAACTGTTGCGAATAAATTCCTTTTTTCGACGCTACAACACAATTATAAAATACATCAATTAGCCATGTTCAGATTTTCTCAAAATGCTTGTGCGCGAGCATTAATTTAAAAAATACATTTCAAAATAAAACATTTGCATAATAAAAAATAAGATAACAGAAACATGATTATTTATTAGAAAACAATATTTATGTATTATTAGTAAATATATATTTGTTGGGATCAATATGTTTTTTGTATATAATTTGGACTTGAATAAATTAAATAAAAAAGCTATATATATAAGTAAACAAAAAAACTTTTTTATGTAACAATATAGTAAAATAAAATTTTATGGCGTTATTAATGTCAATTAGATTTAATAAACAATATCGTTAAACTTAAAATAAGTGACATTTACACACACATTTTAGATATATATATTTAGAGTTATACATATAAACAAAATGAGAGATAAAAATAATTTTCGTCAAAAATAAAAAAGAGAGAAAGGAAAGTTTGTAAAGCTTTTAATAAGTAAAAATATAATTATACTTTTAGTCTAAAAAGAATATAATTATATTTATATTCATAAAAGCTTTTATTATAAAAGCACACACAAAAAGTAATTTATGCAACAAACTGTAAACGGCGCGTGAGGATTACGGTCCACAAAACAATGACAAAAACGAAATAAACGGAAGCACAAATTTTCAATTAACTATTATAATTCTTTAATGTTCTTTAATGGACAAAATGTTAACATGAACACACGACGATGAGAACTGTAAACAAAGCAACGACACTTAACCTTTTATAAACTGTCAAAAACGCGTCACGACGCTGTCTATGATTTTTCTCTCGCTCTATCTCTCAGTCTTTCACTCTCGGATTTCACCATTCGACAAGAAATTTCTTGTCGAACGAACCCCCGTGAGATGGCTCACATTTTCACTATGATGAAAGTTACTGAATCGCGGCAACCGCTCACTTTTAGCATTTTCACTAGATTTTAGATACAGAATCGACCCCCTGTCCTTCTTTTGTAATCTGAAGAGTGGGGATAGGAGCGGAGCCTGTCGGAAAGTACCAAGGTCAGAATCTATTCCTTCTCCTCATATTCTCCTTCATCCCCTTTCATTCTGTCTGTTTCTGCCTTCCACTAATGATCGCAAGTTTCGTTTCCTTCCACTGCGTTACTAAACAAAGATGAATCTACGGTACTGAGCACCCGTCTTCTTCTAATCTGTCGATACGGTTTTCTATAGGAAATGCAGGCAATGCTCGGTCTATATATTATACGTCTATGGTCGGCACTTTTGATCTAATTGTCCTCAAGTCACGTGGTATGTCGCCATATTGTTATATGTACCAGCGCTACGATTCAAATGTACATATGTAATAAAAAAAATGTTTTCTGTGCAATTTGAATTATAATTCAAAGAATTTGTTAAAGTAGAAGAAATAAAAACAATACTTCTGCATAATATGTATCATAATACATATCAGAAAATATAATAATTGAGGTTACCTATGATATTTTATGATTACCTATGGCGCAGCCATGTTGTTAAGTGTACGAATTCGCACATGCGCACTAAAATTTTGTTCCAGGTTGGACGGCTGAGTGTCGCAATTGGGTATGGTTAGACTGTGGTTGGGGGTCGACATGAATCTTTTTCCCTAGAGCAAAAACGTAAAAAGTGAAAAATTTTGCCATTGAAATTAATCACAAAATTTTTCATATTTCACGCATATATATAGTACTACTATATTGCTAACTCAGTAGGAGGAGTGAGCGAAAACATAACGGTGCAGACGATACCTTCTCTCTCGCACAGTTAGTCTGTTTTAGCACTTCTGCACATGCGTCAAATATATATATGGCATGCCTAGGACATAGCCGTGTAACCTAACATTTATATTAGTTTCGGAGTAGAAAGGAAAGTACAACGTTCGCGTCAAAAATTTTTCTCGGTTTTTTATGGATTTTATTTACAAGAAAAAATTTATAAATAAAATAATAGAGGGTAATAAAATATAAAATAATTAGTCCACACGCGTTCAGCCACTGTTGATGAGTGTGTATCAGTGTAGGATTTTTTGGGAAATCTGAATATAAATTTTTTTATTAATTTTAATAGCCTAAATTTTGAGAAAATAGTTAACAAGTACATTGAATCATGAAGCAAAAAAGTAAGGATTATTAGTATACATAAATTTTTTTCCAGTTGCATTTTTAAAGGAAAAATGTTTGACGTCAAATAATTTTAAAGCATTATGATTCCATTTAATGTTATTTTTCTACAAAAATTATGATTAAATAAAAAACATTTCTTTTAATTCCATTATCTCTTTTGCTTCGCTCTCGCTGTAATTAAACACTATTCAACAATGAATTTTATACTTACCGATGTAAAACAATGTTTTCGTTTTTATTATATTTATTCTCACATAAATAGCACTTTTCAATCATTCTTTGCTTTAAATGAAATTTATTATATAGAAAACGTGACTGACGCGAACGTTGTACTTTCCTTTCTACTCCGTAACTAATATAAATGTTAGGTTACACGGCTATGTCCTAGGCATGCCATATATATATTTAACGCATGCGCAAAAGTACTAAAACAGACTAACTGTGCGAGAGAGAAGGTATCGTCTGCACCGTTATGTTTTCGCTCACTCCTCCTACTGAGTTAGCAATATAGTAGTACTATATATATGATTTCACGTTTCCGCCCTAGGGAAAAAGATTCATGATCGACCCCCAGTTTAAACAGTTACGACAGTGGCCGCATTCAGCGGACTCAACCGCTAAGTAGCAATCGAACGTGATTGGTTTCTACTTTCAGATCCTACCAATTAACGCCGAATGGATCGGAAAATCTAGTAATGTTGCCCAACTGTTGAATCCGTTGAATGCGGCCAGTGGGTGCGTTCAGAACACACAACAGTTGAGCAACGTTACTAGATTAATCTATGGGTGCGTTCAGAACACACAACAGTTGAGCAACGTTACTAGATTAATCTATGGGTGCGTTCAGCAAGCGCAACAGTTGGGCAACATTATTAGATTTTCCGCTGACATTCAACGCTAATTTGCTGGTTCTGAAAGTAGAAACCAATCACGTTCGATTGCTACCTAGCGGTTTTGCTTGCTGAATGCACCCTATATTATATCGCCACATAATATATAAAATCTAGTAACATTGCTCAACTGTTGTGTGTTCTGAACCAGAGAGAAGCATGAGAGCGGTCATCCCCCCGATTTTGGTGGAACCCGTATTCAAGACGCCTCTATGTCCATAAAACGTGGACATTGAACTACTCAGCCATGTCCCAATGGGTAACATGCTATGTGCATGGTTTTTGGTTCTGTTCCATGCTATGTCCATAATTGTGGATTTAATATTGAAATATCATGAATTTATTTACATGTTTTATTAACTGCGCGTAACGCTTTGGCATTCTAATATATACTACGATATAATACATGATATATAAATTATTACTGAAGTATTTTTACGTATATCCACATGTGCAATGAAATTAATTTTCTTCAATCAATTTTTTTAATAAGTCTTAATTGAATATAATGTAGAAAATATATGCAATATAAATTACTTTCACTTTTTCTTATTCTTGGAACAAAGGTATCAAGCATTTAATCAATCGTGCATTTTAATCAAATTATGGTTTTAATTTATAGCTTTTTATATTAATTTTTTTATATTATAATTTATATTTTTTACTAATTATTAATTTAAATAATTTTTTATTTATTAATTCGATTGGATGCGTATTGAAAATAAACGTTTGAAAATAAACATATAACAATAGATGCGCTCTCCGCTTGACGCTATATTTTTGCTTCGAAGACTAATTGTAAGATTCTTCACTAAAAATTATCCGATTTATGTCGTGTTTGATGTCGTTTTAATCACCAAAATCTCATTAATCCATTAAGATTATTTTCAAGCCGATTAAATGCAAAATAGAAGTTTTAGTTTTCATTTCAAAAATGTTTACATTCGTGAATTGCTATAGATGGGGAGAGTCCATTGTAAGAGACTTCGGAACTCTTTGATGATAGGTCATCTCGCTCGCTCTCTACTCGCGATCTCGCTCTCGCTCTCACACTCGACACGCTAGATCAGCTCGGAAAGATAAGCTGTGTATATAAATGTCTGCGTATATAAATGTATATTTGGTGCGTGTATGAAGGTTTAAAGTCCCGGCGTGTTTATGGTCGCGTCAGCTGTTCGGGCGCGCGGGGCGCGAGAGCGCGTGAGAGCGCGGGGCGCGTGAAAGCGCGGGGCGCACGAGAGCGCGGGGCGCACGAGAGCGCGGGGCGTGAACGTATTGTTCGGCGCAGACGCGGTTTGATTTTCGGTCGCGTATTTTATTCGTGCTTTAGGTGGTAGGATGCACTAGGATGCAACGCTTGACGAGATCGCTCGTCGGCGGCAGAGATCTCTCGACCCGCTGAGTTTTTAAGAGTGTTGCAGGTGTTTGTCGGATCTTTATCGAAAGTGTCGAGATCTCTCGACGGAGACTGAGCTCGCTCAACCTCTGTACTTCCGGTTTAGAATTGTTAGAAAAACTCTTGCAAGATGTGCCGCGATCACACGGCGGAGACTGAGTTCGCTCAACCTCTTTTCTCTTGTCGAGAGCGTGTTCGGGTTCGGATGCCAGGTACTGTACAAGTACTTAGCGAGATCTGGAACGGAGTGTCTTTCTCGGTGTCGGATTCAGTCGGATCGCCCTTTTTATACCGAAAAATTACCCGTTCGGGTAATTTCGGCGAGATTCGTTGGGCCCGATTGTTCCGCCTAATACTAGTAATTATTGCCGAATTATTTCGGCGGCCTTCGGGTGGTGCGGCAGGGACCGTTGCTCGGCGGTTTCCGTCAGGATTCGGAGCGGTTCGGAAGCGCCGAGACAACGGCCCTGGCTTTAGGCGACGGCGGCCGTATAACGGCTCGATTCGGTCGCGATATTGAATTAATTAAAAAGGGCGCATAGCGCCGCTGCATTTGCCCGGCTGGTGTTCGCCGGGCTGCAGTCTTCCGGCGGATCGACGGCCGGGTACAACGATCGCTCAGGGGGGATCGTTACACTGTTAATAAATATACATTGTATAACTGGTAAGTGTACTATCACGTCGAATTGTTTGATGAAAAATACATGTGCGACTAGACAGAAACTTATTTCACAGATGATTTAATGAATGTGAGTCGTCGAAGTAATGAAAGCAAAGTTCTAAATAGTGAAATTAATAAATATGCGATAGATATCTATTCTTAACATGTCAAAGCAACTTTGATGGCCGCTTTCGTCAGCATTAACACTTTTAGTTAAACACACAATGTTTTTAACGTTCGTAACATAATAATTTTCTTCTCTTATAGATGTTTGTATTGTTGTTTTTGTTTGTATTGTTGATGTTGTACTTGATCGGTTTTCACACGATTCTCGACTAGTGACTAACAGCTATCAATGTTCCAAGCGTTCTTTTCAATGATGCAGGTACACTAATCGAATTAATGTTTCTACATGTCTCTTGATGGATTCTTTGTAACACGTCGAGTTCGTATACGTGCGTGCATATACAGAGTGTCCGATAATTATTAACACAGACGAAGTGTGAAGGTAGATTGGCTCAATCTGAAAAGAAAAGTCCTGTACCATTTTGCTAAATTCACAATAGTTATTGCCTTATTAATTAAAATATCTGAGCTAATGAGCGCGTAGGAAGCGGTAGGCCGAAATCGGTAGGCATATAAGATGGCTTATTTGTTTACGTCTCTTAGCAATAAAAGCATCATCTGAGCGAGAGGTGGAGTCACGCAGCGAGCGGCGAGCGACATCTGATATTTGTTGCTAAGAGATGCAAACAAATAAGTCATCTTACATGCCTACTGATTCTGGCCTACCGCTTTCCACGCGCTCATTAGCTCAGATATTTTAATTAATAACGCAATAACTATTGCGAATTTAGCAAAATGGTACAGGACTTTTCTTTTCAGATTGAGCCAATCTACCTTCACACTTCGGCTGTGTTAATAATTATCGGACACCCTATATATAAATTAAGAGTTTCTATCTTTGAATGTTACTTTTTAAGATTCTTTCTCATGATCGATTATATGGATTTTTGGATGATAAAATTATAAAACTGCTGAATATAAATATGTAAAATTATTTCTAATATGTATATCTGGATATAGCAAAAATGTGTTAAAGAGTTATGCAGCTAAATTATGCAGATGTTTTCGAAATGTTAATCTTATCTTAAACATCTTTATCGAATTTTTGCACGACTAAAAAATATGTTTTTTTATGCATTTCATTTTTTGTTGATTATACTTCATACTTAATTAAACCTGTAACCCTAATTTAATGTCATACTATGTAATTTCGCTGTAAAATTCTTGCCTAAGGAAAGCAGAACAGGAAAATAAGATGACTAGAACATTAACCCAGGTAGCACATGTTGGTTATATAAACGTTTCCTAAACGTATCTCATGGTATTAGATACGTTTAGGAAACGTTTATATACCAACATGTGCTACCTGAGAAAGACACACTGGATTAAGATCAACCGAACAATTTTTATTTGAACAACTTATCTTACAAAAAATGAGAATAAAAAGAAAAACAAATGTGAATGTTTTAAGCATACAAAAAAAAAGAAAAAAAATTAAATGACAAATATAAAGCATACATAAGAACAATCATTTATAGATACACCACATATATGAATTATAACGGGAATAAAATTTTCGTAAAATGTCTATCTTTAACCCTGCTTCTCCTCCTTCTGCTTCTCTATCGTCTACTCGCCGGCTAATCTTGATCGAGCACACGTTAAGTGAGATGACTTATTCGATTGATAATTAGAAAGAGAAGCAATTAGATAAATATTGTAATGGTAGTATAAAAAATGATTAAAGAGATTATCACATTATCGTAATTAGCTATATAACTATATGTAACTATGGACGGTTCGACAAACGATGATAAAATCGATTACAAGTGTCGGCAGAAGCTTTCAACAATTGCTCGTTTAAGGAAGCGATTACGTCAAAGGTTCTGTAATATCATTTGAAACATCATTAGCAATTAAATATTCGTATATTAGGCTTCCGACAAGATCTTTTATCTGTCCAGAAGGCGGAATCTAAAACAGTAAAAAAATGCATTTTACTAAAAATTAGAAAAAATATATAAAAATAGATAGAGAGATGTATATGAGCGTTATAACATTCAGTAGGTAAAAGTATATTCGTAAAGCGACAATCTTGAGCTTAATTAGATCTATTAGCTGAGTCATTTTTCGACAATACATAATTATCGCGTATTCCATCTAGATTAGCAAAGCTCTACGAAGATCAGACATAGCTCGAGCGCACACATACGATTCTCGTTACACACGGATTATCGTGCTTTTTTTACAAACCTCAGCTGAAGTGTTTGCAGTATATAGAAAAAGAGAAGTTGAGAAATATAAATTATTTTTAACTTGCTCTAGTTTTTCTCATGTCTATGTTGAATATGTATATTACAATTTCTACATTGTACATTAAAGAAATATATTACAATTTCTACAATGTACATTAACCTTATATTATAATCCGACAATGTAATCACGTTGTAATTAGTAAACCAAATGATTTAAAATAATATTAAATATGAGCGAAAGTAAAAGCAATATTTTTGCAATATTTTTTTAGTCCATATTATATTGATATGCAAAAATTCATTGTTCCATGCAATAATATACACATAAAAAAATCACAATGGATTTACCTCTTCATGTCTGATAATATTATCCACCGAGCTCAGAATCGCGTCTTCTATGTTGTCTCTCAGAGTTACGATATCTTCGAGACAATGTATGAAATTTGGTCTATCATTCTCCGCACTCCAACAACGCTGCATTAACTTGTACAACGTCGGTGGACAGTTGAATGGTTTTGGCAGCTTGCCCCCCTCACGCACGTACTGCAATACTTCATCATTAGTTTTGATAGAATAGGGCTGCTCACCCAATGACGTAATTTCCCACATTAACACTCCGAATGCCCAAACATCGCTTTTTGATGTAAATATTCCGTCCATCAAAGATTCGAGTGCCATCCAGCGAACAGGAAGCAAGCCTTCTCCTTTCTAAAACACAATTTTAGCGCAATTATAAAGTTTTTTGCGGAAGTCGTCCATTTTTTAAGCAAGCGTTATGTGTGTGCAGATAAAGTTATCTCTCTTTCTCTATACATATACAAATAAAAATTGTTTATTTTTTCCACCTTATTAGCTTTAAAATTTATAATATTATTACAATACAAAAATAAAAAAAAGATTTATCTTTTTTAAATAATTGTACTTACCATACGGTAATAGTCATTCTCGTAAATATCTCTAGCTAGTCCGAAATCGCTGATTTTCACAACACGGTTTTCGCGATTTCTCGCAGATATAAAGCAATTTCGACACGCGAGATCTCTATGTACAAAGTGCAGTTTTTCAAGATAGCAACAACCCCGTGCAATATCTTCGCACATGGCAAGCAAGTCTTGGAGACGCAGAGCGTGTAAATCTGACGGTTGCAATGTCCGACTCTCTCTCAAATATTTCAGTAAGTCAGCTTCCATTAATTCTAATATGATCAATAGTGAATCCGCATCCAAGCAGATGCCCAATAATCTTAGCACATGTTTGTGGCGAAACTGTCTCATAATCTTGATCTCTTGCAAGAATTCCTTTTTTTCTTGCGAGGAAGCATTTTTTTGTAGCACTTTTATAGCGACAGGCGTTTTGCCCGCCCCGTCTAAATTTTTGACGGTTCCTTGAAATACCTGCGAAATTTTATAATGTACACAAGTCGATAAAGTGCATATTAAAAATATTTAAATTACATAATTTCTCATGAAAAATTTTGATTTTTGAAATTATTTTTATGAAAAAATATTTTTATGCAAAAACTTTCTGATTAAAAAAATTAACGAAAGTCTTCAATGGTATATTTAAATAATAAGAAATTTTTTTACCTTTGCGAATCTGCCGCTGCCTAGATACTTTCCTCGGGTAATTTGTTCATTTTTGATTAAAATCAGTTCAAATTCATCCAAGTGATATTGCAACCTAGGAGCGTATAACGCGTTGGGTTGAATGTTCCCAGAAGGTATTTCGTATTGAGTTCCTGATTCTATGTTGGTCATTATCGGAGACAGAACTTGCTCGTTACTTTTCTTGCGTTGTCGGTATACTGTTAGATGACATTATAATACACTTATCTAATATTTTGCATTGCAAAATTTGTCTTTCAACAAGTAAACTAATTTTTCAGAAACTTTCTATATATATATTATATATATAATTATATATATATATATATATATATATATATATGTATACAGGGTGGGGCAATAACTATGATATAACTATAACTAGATTCAAAGATATTTAAGGTAGCAATAGTTATTGCCTCACCCTGTATATATAATTCTGAAATAATTTGCAATTCAAGTATGAAATTTATATCAAATATACTTACAACAATAAAAGCAGCAAACATATACAAGGATAATTACAAGGCATAATATTAATGGTAGATATAGCGTAATTAATATTTCAATAGATTGTGTTAAATCAATAATTGCGCTTAATTCACTCCATGCTCCAAAGCCATAAGCGTTTTCAGCCCTCACGCGAAATCGATATTTCTGATCCATGTCTCTCGTAATTATCCAATAATTATTTGTTCCGTTATAATATAATTTCCAATGTTTGTTTTTTTCGATCTGATTGTTTTCTATGTAATTATTTTCGATGGCTAAACCCTCCAGTTGATATAAAATCACTTGTGAATCATGTGCAGGTTCCCAATTTAATTGATACATGAATTTTCGAAGTTTCGTTACCGTAGGCATCCCAGGAGCGCTCGGAATACCTTTGTTATATAAGAATATAATTTAAATTTCTTCGTTTTATCCTAGTACGTCCAGTAAAATATAAGTAAAATACTTAAAACTTTATTATTTTTAATTTAAGAAATTTTTAATCATTTTTAAAATAACATAATATTATATAAACAAATAATGTCTTCATTTGCTTACCAAGCGTTTTAAAAGTAAATCTTTCATCAGGCGGCCATATAAAGTCATCATTGTACTCGGGGTATCTCAGGATCAAACGGAATATGTATGGAGTTCGCGGCAATAAATTTTCTATACAATATGTTACTTTGTCATTTTCCACCTCAGTGTTGTTCGCAATTTGCCACTTCCGCATCGCGATATTTTTGTATTCCAGTATGTAACGAATCGTCAAATTGATGCTAGGAATCCACGAGATATTCATACCATTTGTACTGACCCCGCTCAAAATTAAATTATTCGGTTCCGAGTACATGTAGATGCTTTTGCTCAAACTGTCATTGAAGAAATTGCTGAAGTTGACTGGATACACACGCACGTATACCAAGTATTCCTGTCCTGGCAGCAGTGGCCGAATTGCCATGGAGAATTTGTAATCTACCGTAGTTTTGGGCTGATTGATAAGTTGTTTGTTACGTAGCATTTGATAAGTTAATTGTTGCGTGCTATTTGGAGAAAAAACCGATATCCAATGCACCTCGTAGTTCACTGCCACGCAGTTTAGATTCTTGGGTGGCATCCAATAGACTGCCGCCAGAGTAGGTGTTAGAACTTGAATCGTCACATTTTCCGGCGCGTTGAGCTTGCCAGGGGTAGTTGTCAGTGTCACACCTGAGCCGAATAGCAAGCCCATCGATAACTTGTCAACGTAGAAATTGCTCAGGGCCAGCTTTAGCGTGTAATTTGTGAAGGGCGTTAAACTCTGTATTTCGTAATGACGTTCGTACGTCTGCACCTTAAATTCCTCACACTCGTTACGGTCATTATTCAAACAATAGCTTACGGATATAGTATATATAGTGGTGGCTAAATTGTACTTTCTGCATCCATCGTTGATAATCGGCTCCGGAAGCCTCACGACAATACTACTCGCGGTTATCGTTACTACTTCAACATGATAATCTTCCATGTGAGGTATCAGACATATCGTCGGAGGATATGGTTGTAAAGATTTACCAAAAGCTATAACTCGATGTGTGTCAGATGTGTACAACATATTTACTTTTTGGACACGTTTAAATGCGTTTCCTTTGCTTTCGAGTAGAGCATACTTTTTTTCTAAAATATAGATTAGTCGTTCGCTGTTACTGTGCAAGTAAATGTTTGTCTTGTCAATTGTTAAGTAATTGAAAAGTATTTGATTGTTTCCAGCGCTTAAAATCAGGTTGCACCTACAACCATAAATGTCCGCTACGATTAAGCGATCTTCCGATGTCCAGTACATTAGCGGCTTATCAATATTTGTGTTGTCAATCTGTAGAGAGGATAGTTCTAATTTGTATTGGCAAGAGCAAAAATTAGATTTGCTTTTCAAAAAAGGCTTCATCCTTCTCACATCGAAATCCGATTGCATTATCACATACTCATTATCGGCATTTTGTCCCATCCAATACAAATATCTGGAAAATATGCATATTTTATTCTCTATTTATAAAACATTATTATAGTTAAATGTACAATTATTTTGATTGTTGTTAATTTCTTTAGTTGGATAAAATTTAATGTATGTACCCTATGGACGGCAGTACATTTAGATATGTAAACCCATTTATCTTTAGGATATTTTCGTATTTGACTATGCCAATTTGCCACAATGTTAAGTCTAGCTTCATAATATTGCTGGACTGGTTGTTAATTTGTATCCAATAAAGATTTCTTGCTACCCAATCGATGCAGAGATTATGCGCAGAAGCATCAAGATCAGCTATTTTTGTGTAATTTTGCTTTGTTTTGATTGAGCTTGTATTTAAGTCCATTGTCAAAAGCTGCCACTGATCATTGATCCAGTAAATCTTACGTTCTAATGCCGAGTAAGCGAATTCCATCGCTCTGTATTCATTAAGTAGAAAGTCGATCTGTAAATCCATATCCAATACTTGCATACCACTCGACGAGTTCACCAATAATAGAGGTACCGGATTCTCGTGCGTAGTCGACACGTTTATGATCTTCGTGTAAGGACCAGGACCAATTTCGCCATACGCTCGTACTTTGAAGTAGTACATTGTATCAGGTTTTACATCGTACACTTTGTGTTGCAATATTGTAGTTGAAATAATATCAGTGCTTTGAATCGTTCGATTCAGGTTCTCGACGAACCAATACTCGATGCTGTATTTTTGTATCACTCTATTTGTAAATTCAGGTTGCTTCCATCTGTAAAGAAAAGAAGATATTTCAGTCTTTTTATTTTCAGCAAAATTTTGACAGAGTTAGATATATATATATATATATATATTTATTTAATCGTATAGTCGTTAAACTCAAAAGAATGAAAGAATACTATAGCTGAGAATTTAGATTCTTTACCTGAATGTCACAGAAATGTCTTTTTTGTTTAAGCTAGTGTCGAATTCCACGAATGCCCTGGGAAATGTTGGTACACTTGGAATGCTTTCTAAAGATTTCAAAATCGTACATAATTATATACAAGGATCGATTATATATAAATAAATTTTTTAGAGATTTCAAAATTGTACATATTGACATATGTAATAATAGAATTCTTAGTAATTGAGAAAAGATAAAATGGAACGATTTATAGAATTGTTAATAATAAAAATAGTATATCTCATAATAATTAAGTTTAGATAACAAGCATTTCTAAATAAAAAAAAGGAATAAAGTAGGTAAACATAAATTGCAAAGTATGAAAATTAATGTAACCAATATATTGATTCTTATAATAATATAAAACAGTGTCTCTGTGTTTTTTGAAACTTAGAAACATAATTACTATTGCTAAACAAAAACGAATGTCTTATAACGAAATAGAAATGTTTTAGTGATTTTGAGCAAAAACGAATATCTCATAATGAATAGAAATCTTTCAACGATTACGAAGTGTTTCTCGAAATTTTCTATTGTTGATTAAGAATTTAGAAATATAAGATTTGCGACTCCTTAAAAACGACATAGCTGGTAAAATAATGAAATTGACTTTATCTTACAAAATTGTTTCGCGTACGGTGTCTGCGCGCATCTCTCTCTCTCTCTCTCTTTCTCTCTCTCTATCTCTCTTTTTTTTCTTACTTTATCTTCCTTTTTTTCTCACTCTCTCTTTCTCTTTCTTTTTTCAACAATAAAATTTACATTTATATTTTTCTTGCAACTTTTCAGTAGATTCTGGAATTGTAGGCATGTCTGCAAATGAACACTTACCGACTTCATTTCTCACAGCCACACTGTCAGAATGATCTTGGACAATTTTGTTGTTTGATAACGTGTTGTAATCGTTGATCTCGAAAGCTGGGATATCCTGTTAATCAATATACATTGTATAATTAATGTACTATCCCGTCGAATTACTTGATAAAAAACACATGTGCGACTAGACAGAAACTTATTTCACAGATGATCTAATGAATATAAGTCATCGAAATAATGAAAGCAGAATTCTAAATAGCAAAATTATTAAATATGCGGTAAATATCTATTCTTAGCATTTCAAAGCTTTGTTATAAATGGATTGTTAAATTTGTAAACAATCCAGTTAAAACTGCGGATTATTTTGCTTCACTTATGTCGATCCGTCTACTACTCGCATTCGCTCACTGTGTGTTCAACATTATGTATTTAACATTATGTATTATTAATTACAAATTATTTCAAAATGTTTCAAAATAAATATAATGTGTAATATTTTGCATTATATTTAATAAAAAATAAGAAATTAATTTTTGAGGTCAATATAACTCGCTTACAATATACTTTATGACTATAGAGTATACAGTTCTATTACTTTTAACATGTGCAGCAGAGAAAAGATATAATTACAAAATTTTAGTACAATTTGTTTCACCTCTACTGATACTGAAAAATTAAAAAGGATAAAGTAACTACTAGTTATTAAGATAGGCGGCTGTTTTCGATACTTTTAATTATAAATGGCATATATAGAAATAAGTAAAATTACTATAAAATTTCAAGAATGAGTTAATAAAGGCTAATAAAAATTTATAATTTAACTTTCTTTTATTTATAATTTAACTTAGCAAACAAGTCATGAAAAGTTTGGCTTTCTTCGATTGTTGGAGCAGTTTTGTCTAATAATTAGGTTTTTATTAGTTTCACGTTAATTAATTAATGTATTCAAGTAAGTGTTAACTCGACTTTTTTCACGAGTGCATTTGTCACTGACAGTTTTAACAATGTTTATATTTCAACAATAAATATGTTTTAATTATTATTTTGTTCATGTTATAAAAATTTTATGAATTTTTATATTCAAAAATCTTGTTAAATTTCTTGTTTTATTGTTATATCTTCTAACACAAACGAATTCTGGAAAATACGATGCCATAAACTTTCGATTTTTTATCCCGATAAAAAAATATATGTGTATGTACATACGACATATATAAATTGAGTGATAAATAACATATAAATTCAACCATATAGCAAGTGACAAATAGCTATTATCATAACGGATGTTGTCAATTATTGCCGGTGATTGAGGTCAATTATTGGTTAATCTCATTTCCGTTGTACGACTCTTCTAGTTCTATTTAATAACCGTTTTGTTACGCATACAATTTATTTTAATTAAAAATTCTGATTTTCTATATTGATATCGTTAAATAAAAAATAATTTACTGTAAATTTTATACAAAAGTTAATAAACATAAATAGATATTTAGAAAAATAAATATGTTTTAAAAATTACAGAAAAATCATGTAAATAAGTAAAAGTGTAACATATATGTTTATCAATGTAGCAGAGAATAAACGGAATCGTCGGTATCATTAATGTTAAAAATTCTTACTCTTAAATACAACAATTACAACAACACGTATTACGTTCAAGCTTTATACCATCTCAATTAAGTTTAATTTTGTACTAACAATAAATGTATAACATCGATTTTTAAATGTGTGACGCAAAATTAACAAACTTTTATATTTATATTTTTTATAGTATCAAAACTCTACAATTATGTCTTATACAGTTTTAATTATACAAGTAATTTATTATCTGCAATATATAACATTCAAATTTCTTCATGAAAAAAATCTCTTATCTACGTAAAATTTAGATCAGAGCACATGAAGATTCATTTCTTGGAGACTGACCTGAGCTATACAATTCTCCTGATATTTCGAAAAAAACGCGATGGCTGATCTTGTTATCATTAATACTCTTAGTAAATTTCACTGTATAGTTCTACTTCAATATATAGTAGCTGCATTTTGTTACGCATACAACTTATTTTAATTCATAAATTCAGATTTTCTGTATTAATGTCGTTAAATAAAAAATAATTTACTGTAATTTTTATACAGTTAAAAAATTAAATAGATATTCAGAGAAATAAAGATGCTTCAGAAATTACAGAAAAATTATATAAATGAGCAAAAGTGTCAAATATGTGTTTATTAATGTAGCAGACAATAAACAATTTAATGGGATTATTTAACGTTAAAAAAATTCTTATTCTTAAATACCACAAATGTTACAACAATACCTGTTTCGTTTTAGTGTTAATATACCGCCTCAATTTAATTTTGTACTATACAGGGTGTCCTAAAACTACCGTACTTCCTTTTAATGGGAGAGTCCTGAGGTTATTTGGAAACGATTTTTCCTCAACGAAAATGTCGAGGCACCAATAATTTTATAACATAATTATAATTTTATAACATCGAGTTTTAAATGTGTGATATAAAATTAACAAACTTGATCTATATTTTTTAATATAGTATATTTTTATAGTATATATTTTATAGTATATAATATACTTTTTATAGTATCAAAATTCTTTAGTTACGTGTTATACAGTTTAAATTACTCAAGTAATCTATTATTTGCAATATATATCAATCAAATTTCATCATAAATAAAGTCTCTTATCTGTGCAGTTTATATCAAAAAATAAAAATATTTTTTCTGGAAACTGACCGAAACTTCAAGATCCTCCAGATCCTCCAACGAGGACGCGATGGCTGCTTTCATTAGCATTAACACTTTTAGTAAAACACATGATGTTTTTAACATAATAACGTTCTCCTCTTGTAGATGTTTGTACTTGCTAGGCTCTCACGCGATTCTCAACTAACTAGTGACTAACAGCTATCAATGTTCCATGCGATCTTCTCACTGTTTCGGACACATTAATTAAAAGAAAGAGAGAGAGAGGGGGGTGGGGAGAGAGAGAGAGAGGGAGAATTGATGTTTCTTCATGTCTCTTGATTGATTCTTTGTAACATGTCGCGTTCGTGTACATATGTGCTTGCGTGTGTATACGAGGGTGGTCTGAAAAGTTTCCGACCTAACAAAGATACAACACATTTTTTCTGAAATTTTTTTTTTATTTTTCAACATAGTCTCCTTGTAACTCTACACACTTCTCCCAGCGATGCTCCCATCTCTGTAACCCGTCAAAATAGTACTCGGCATTTTTCTCTGCAAAATAATTGTTCACGAAGGTGATTGCCTCTTCATTTGACGAAAATCTTTGTCCTCCGAGCGCAATTTTTAGATGAGGGAACAAAAAGAAGTCGCTTGGGGCTAGATCTGGTGAGTAAGGCGGATGGTCAAGCAGTTCAAACGATAATTCGTGGATTTTCGCCATGGCAACCGCTGAGGTGTGAGACGGTGCGTTGTCTTGGTGAAACAGGATTTTCTTTTTCTGCAAATGTGGCCGTTTTTCCGCAAGTTCTGCCTTCAGCTTGTCAAGTAATGATGCGTAGTATGCTCCTGTAATGGTTTTTCCTTTTTGAAGATAATCGATTAAAATAACTCCATGACTATCCCAAAAAACAGTCGCCATCACTTTCCCAGCCGAAAAAACAGTTTTTGCTTTTTTTGGAGCCGGTTCCCCCTTTGCAGTCCACTGTTTGGATTGTATTTTTGTTTCGGGCGTATAATGGTGTATCCAAGTTTCATCTACAGTAATTAATCGGCGCCAAAACTCGGATTTATTGCGCCTAAACTGCGTCAAAAGAGCGTTGGAAATGTTCATTCGAACACGTTTTTGGTCTAACGTGAGCAAACGCGGCACCCAACGCGCGGACAGCTTTCTCATGCCTAAATGTTGATCTAATATGTGACAAACACGTTCTTTTGACATGTTCATAACCTCTGCTATCTCTCTCAATTTAATTCGGCGGTCGTCTAGCACCATTTGGTGAACTTTGGCGATGTTTTCGTCGGTAGTTGCAGTTTTTGGACGTCCCGAACGTTCATCGTCTCCCAAGCTCTTACGGCCACGTTTAAATTCAGCTGCCCAAAATTTCACTGTGGTAAATGATGGTGCAGAGTCCCCATACACAGAATCCAACTCATCTTTGATTTGCGTAGGCGTATTGCCTTTCAAAAACAAATATTTAATGACAGCTCGATACTCGATTTTGTCCATTTTCACAAAAAAACTCACACCAACTCACTCAAACGACTGTTACATAAAAACTGCGCGTCCAAAATGGCTGAAACTTTAGATGAGTAACTGTCAACAGATGAACAACGAAATTCAGTAGCTTTTATTTACGAGTGTTGTCATCTTCACGTTGAGGTCGGAAACTTTTCAGACCACCCTCGTATATAAATTAAGAGTTTCTATCTTTAAATGTCACTTTTTAAAATTCTTTCTCATGATCGATAATAAGGATTTGTATGATGAAATTATAAAACTGTTGATAAATGAATAATTCAATAGTTATAATTATTTTTCTTCATTAAATCCAATGCAATGTAATGCGTATAGTATATTCGATTGTATCAAAGATAGTACTACAGTGTACAAAGATAGTACTACACGTGTAATATCAATCTTCTTTTATAGTTTTTTAAAATGTTTAATTAGATTAGAACAACGATGGAATGTGTTAGGAAATGGATGGTATATTATTTATAATTATTAATTATAATTGTAAAGACACAAGATAAACTATATTTATATCTTACCGCGTAAAAATTACTAGATTTATCTTCAATAAAACACATATTGTTTTATAATAAAGAAGAAAGTAAGCTCCAATATAAAATATAATAGATATAATAAAAAGGCAACTGGGAGCCAAAGCGCAATAATTAAGGCGCAGTCAAATAATTAACATAGTCTTTTAATTAAAAATGATTTCATACGTTTCGGTCCATATTTCGGACTATCCTCAGCAAAAATACATAGTTACATAGAATAAACGCGATGACGCTGTCAATAATGTCGGAATACTTATAGAAAATGTAGATGTTACGAGATGTGAAATGCTCATGATATTCGTGTGCGAAAACGTGCAAGTCTCCTCTCGGTTCCAGTCGTAAGGACACACACGTTCCGTGTAATGGATGTTAATAAAAAGTACATACTGCGACTCTTAATTACTGCGCTTTGGCTCCCAGTTGCCTTTTTATTATATCTATTATATATTATTTTGTTATGAAGTAATAAACTTACTTTTCTTATTACGATATGTTTGCAGTATCGGTAAATCTATTTTTAAATACTACTATCTAGAGATTAAACCAGACGTTGATTGAATACCTACAAGCAAATTCAATTAACTTGCCAATTTATTGAGATACATTACTTGTCGCTTTCATTAATTTATACATTTGACTATTTAAAGTTGCATGTATTAAAAAGTTATTTCATTAATTGTTATCTCCGTTTAAATAATTGTCTATGTAATATGTGTGTGTGAGAGGCTGTATATAATTTTATATATTCCTTCTGTAAATATACTTTCTTTACACTTCTTATATTTTTTCCATATAAAAGTAGTAAATATAAATATTTTTTTATTCTAAATGCAAGGAAATATAATATCAAAAACTAACAAAATCTAGAAAAAAGTTTAATTGACGCAGATTAGTTGAAAGTTATGTAAAATATGTGCATAGTAAAATTCTTAATATAAGCAAAATTGAAATAATGTGTTAACGCATCAATCGTACATATCCAATATATTATAGGGAGAACATATTAAGTATGTATATTGAATATAAGATTATTCGTGTAAACTGTTTTTCTATTTTGTAACATATATATTTTTTAAGAAATATCTGTTTGTAAAACTATATCTGGTTATAGCAAAAATGTGTTAATGTTATGCAACTAAATTATGCGTATATAGATGTTTTCGAAAAGTTAAACTTATATCAAACATCTTTATCAAACTTTTGCACTAAAAAATATCTCTTTTTTTAATACTGTAAGATATAAATTTGGCGCGTTATTCTATTTATGAGTTAGTCTAGCTTTTGCTATGAATTAAGCAACTATATCTCTTTCTTCTTAGTTACGAGTTAGATTTACTTAATCAATAATGAATGTCTTTTGTCGGAAACTTTCGAAACGTCCAGACGTGTAAAAGATCTGATTATTTTAAAATAAATAATTTTATCACGATCTTTGGTTTGCTCGCGTTTTAATCGTCCTCAATTTTAGTCTTTGCCGTCAAATTATCCAATTTTACAGCTCAGAAGCGGGATATTAATTTACACGCTTGTGCTTTGCCATTTTGATCGTGATTTAAATTCATTTGCAATTTTCTTCGCGAGTGAGTGAATTTTCAAGTTTCAAGAAAACAATGTTTCGTCATCAGTTGGAAGGCATGTCTCTGAAGGAGCTACAAGCAGAAGCTCGTCGTTGCGGAATAATGCCTCTTCCTAAAACCATCAAGTCTTGCATCGAGTCGATCATGGCTTATGTTGAAGATGGACAACATCAACGTGCTTCTGGTTCTCGAGAGGAGGATGTTTATGATGATGCTGTGTCTCGTGAAACTCAAGATACTCAGGTTGTATCTAATCCTTCGTTATCTACGATTCAAGAAAAACATTCTGTTCCTTCAAATATTCAACATGTGTCTTCTGGTTCAAATGGTTTTTAGCCAGGGACTTCGACGAATGATAATGCCATTTCTCAATTATGTGCTCTTGTAGCAGAACAGATGCGTCATCAGCAAATAATGTTGCAGCAAATATTAACCTCTATGGAAAATAATAGAAATAATAGCAACGTGATGAATTCTTGTGTTTCGGATGCTTTAAGCGGCACATCTAATGCACAATCAACAGATTTAAATTCTCCTCCTCGTTCTGCTTTTTCTTCCGTTCCTACCGGACAGGTTGTGAAGCTTTTAGCCTCTCAACTTCCTGTTTTTGGTGGTACAGAGGATGAAGATGTGGAAATTTGGCTTCAGAAGGTTGAAAGTGTTGCTGGAATTCATGCAGTTGCAGATGAAGTTACTCTCCTTGCAGCAATTAGTAAGCTGAACAAGTCTGCTCGTCGTTGGTTTGATTTGACAACCGGCTCAGTGAATCGTTCCTGGTCTTGTTTCAAAGAAGCAATTACTAAACGATTTAAAAGAAGAGTCTTATTTTATGTGGCAATGCAGAAGGTGGAAGCTCGCTGCTGGAATTTTAACAAGGAGACATTTCAAGAATATGCTCTCGATAAACTTACGATTATGCAAAGTCTCAAATTACCAGATCGAGATTCAATTCATTTACTTATTGATGGCATAAGCAGTAATGCATTAAGAGGCACTGCTGCTGCTTTACAAGTCGACTCAGTGGATGAATTTTTAGAACAAATGCACCATATTACAACTTCTTTTTCTTCTAGGAAGGCTAATGTTAGTGTTAAACAACTTGAGAAATCGAAGATTCCAGGAGTTTCATCGGAGAAAGAATCTTTGCAGAAGATTGACAAGGATCTTTTCTGTGTCTATTGTCGAGCCAAGGGACATGTTCGAGCGGATTGCTTTAAACTCAAGAAAAAGGAACAGTCCCGCCCATCCCCATCCCTTTCTTCAAAAGCATCTTCTGTTTCAGCGAATCTTCTTCTTCATCTTCGGTTTCTACGACTGATGGTCCTGATTCTCCGGCACACTCTTCTACAGTAGCTGTTATATCACAAGATTTTGACAGGATGATTGAGACTTGTGACTCCTTTCTTAAGATCGTAATTTTAAATCACATTTCTTGTAATTTAATTGCATTAATTGATACCGGGAGTCCGATCTCTTTTATTTGTCCTTCTGTTTTTAAGAAATTTTTCAATCTCCCTATTAGTTCCTTAAACAAATCAGTTAACGCTTTTAAAACTGTAAATAATACTCCTATTTCTATTTTTGGTTCTATTTCTACTGTTATTAATTTACAGTCTGCCTGATTATTTTCCTAAAATTAATCTTCATGTTCTTGGTGATTCAATTTAATTATTGGTTGTGACTTTTTTAAATATAATAAAATTAAAATCATTTATAATCCATCAGAGAATTCTGAGAATAAATTGAATTTATTGCATGAAATTGCTTTTTCTGATATTAATAATGATTCTTCTAATGATCTTGATTCAATTTTATCAGATTTGAATATTGACTTTGATATTGATATTAAAAATCAATTAATTTCTCTTCTTAAAGAAATTGAGAATTCTGAAGTTGAGATTGATACTGATGATTATTTAGTAAAAGTTGTTTTAAAAGATGATACCACTTATGCATATGCTCCAAGACGTTTTGCTTGGTCTGAAAGGTTGCAAATAAGAGAGATCACAGATGACCTTCTTAAACGGGGCATAATTAAATATAGTAATTCTCCTTATTGTGCTCGCGTTGTTCCGGTTCGCAAAAAGAATGGATCTTTACATTTATGTGTTGATCTTCGTCCTTTAAACGATAGAGTTATTAAACAGAAATATCCGTTTCCTCTTATTGAGGATTGTTTAGCACGCTTGAGCAATAAAACTGTTTTTTCTTTACTTGATTTGAAAGATGGTTTTCATCAAATAAAATTACATCCTGATCATATGAAATATTTTTCTTTTGCCACTCCTGATGGTCAATTCGAATATACACGACTTCCTTTTGGTTTTTGTGAAGCTCCCGCTGAATTCCAAAAACGATTAGTTCAGATACTACAACCATTGATTCGGGAGGATGATGTTCTTGTATATATTGATGATATTTTAATTCCATCTCTGTTTCAGTTTATGATAATTTAAATACTTTGAAAAAAGTGCTTTTATTGCTCAAACGTTTTCAGTTTCAAATTAATTTTAAAAAATGTCATTTCCTGAAAACTAGAATTAAATATCTAGGTTATATTCTATCTCCTTCTGAGATAATCTCTTAGTCAGAGACATACTGACGCGGTGAAAAATTTTTCTAAACCAAATAAAGTTTTGGAGGTTCAGAGATTCTTGGGATTAGCGAATTATTTTCGCAAGTTCATTCAAAACTTTGCTTCTAAAGCAAAACCTCTACAAAATCTTTTACGAAAATCAGTTGATTTTAAATTTGATGACGTCTGTAATCGAGCTTTTGAATTATTAAAAAAAGAATTAACATCATTTCCTGTTTTATGTTTATATAATCCGTATTCTGAGACAGAGCTTCATACTGATGCAAGTTCTTTAGCTCTAGCTGCTATTTTATTACAAAAGCAGAATTCTGGTAATTGGAGTTGCTTATTTTAGTCAAACAACTAATAAAGCTGAAGCCTATTATCATAGTTTCGAGCTTGACATGCTTGCATTGGTTAAATCAATTGAGCGTTTTCATATTTATTTATATGTGTTGATGACTTTGGATATATAGAATCACACTGTTGTACTATCAACATAAACATTTATTAGTAATATGTATAACAAAAAGCATACAAGAGGTATTGCACGAGACGTAACTCGACTAGAGACAAAAAAGAGAAGGAAGCGCGCGCTTAGCTAGAGATATAACAAAAAGGAGGCGCGGTAAAACACAGAGGGCAGCAGTGTTATTAACAAAAAAATAAAAGTACTACATAGGTGTCAACTCAAAGTAGGCTAACATTAGATATTCAAATGGTGGCAAATATAAAATTTGACAGCTTTACATTAACACTCGCCCTTAAACTTCAAATTTTTATAATAATATTGATCATTAAATAGTCCATAATTAGTGTTCGATCATGCCCAACTTATCACGTAACCGCTAAAACTGCACGCGCGGAATAGGTTTTGTTAAAATATCAGCGATTTGATTTTCGCTTGGGACGTGTTCAATTCTTAATTCTTCGTTTTGAATTCGTTCACGTACAAAATGAGTGCGTACGTCAATATGTTAGATATGTTTAGATCGTTTGTGAAAGCTTGGATTTTTAGCAAGCTTTATAGCGCTCGCGTTGTCCACCAGAAGTAGAGGCACGGTTTCCAATGGTGCAATTTCCTGGAACAGACGATTTAGCCACACAGCATCCTTTGCCGCTTCGCTAGTCGCCACGTACTCCGCTTCTGTAGTTGACAGAGAAACACACTGCTGCCATTTACTCGCCCAGACAATGGCTCGTCCGCTAAATTTGAGGACTATGCCACTGACTGAACGTCGGGTGGCCGGATCACTTGCATAATCTGCGTCGCTGTAGGATTCCAGCTCGGTTGTATTCGCAGCATTATATTTAATACCTATTTTAATTGTGTCCTTGAGGTATTTTAGGATTCGCTTCACCATCAACCAATGTCGATTTTCAGGTTTTTCTAAGAATTGAGATACGTAGTTCACTGCAAATGCGATGTCTGGACGTGTAGCTACTGCAAAATGCATTAAGCATTCCATAGCCTCTCGATATGGGATATTCTCTGTATTAGCATCTTCTTCCCCTATCAATTGGCACTTCTGTATCGGAGTTGAAACTGCATTTGCTTGCTCCATGTTGAACCGTCGAAGAATATCCTCGGTATATCTCTTCTGGCTAATAACTATTGATCCATCGTCGCAACGGTCGATTAATATGTTTAGAAAACATCCAACGGGTTCGGTTGTTACTTTGAATTCTTCTTTTAATCTGCGTAGGAATTCTTCGATGCTGATTTTCTTCGTTGCTGCAACTAGCCCGTCATCGACATACAGTGTTACAATCAACTTTTCTTTTTCAGTAATACGATGAAACAGGCACGGATCCGCTGTACTTTCTTGCAATCCGAATGAGACTAGGGCATCTTTAAAGCGTTTATTCCAAGCCCGGGGGGATTGTTTTAATCCATAGAGGCTTTTTCGTAATCTACATACACGCTGGCTGTTGTCTTCATAGCCTTCGGGCTGCTGCATATAAATCTCTTCTTCAATTAATCCGTTTAAAAAAGGCCGTCTTGACATCAAATTGAGCCAACTTTAATTTTTCATTTGCTGCAACGCTGAGTACCGTCCGAATCGTGTCCAATCTTGCAACAGGGCTAAATGTTTCGTTATAATCAACTCCTTCTCGTTGACTAAATCCTCGGACGACGCCTTGTATCGAGTAATTTCACCATCAGCATTTCGTTTCAGTCGATAAATCCAACGGTTTGATATAGCCTTACGCCCTGTTGGTAGCTCGACTAAATCCCACGTAGAGTTTTCTTCAAGTGAAGCCATCTCTTCCATTGCTGTACTCCAGAGTACTTTTTCTGCTGACATCATTGCCTCGGTGTAGTTCTTTGGTTCGTTCACTTCCGCAACCATCAATTCAATTAAGCGCTTTGGTGCTTTCAAATTTTCTCTACCTCGCAGTTGCCGCCCTGTTGTAGATAATGGAGTTCCTGACATTTTTGGTGTATCAATTTTTGATTCTTCTTTTGGATCAGGTTGATCAGGTGATAAGATAGTCGATTGATTGTCTGCATCAGATACATCTTTTGATTCTTGAGTTGATGTTCCATTACTCATCTCAACAGGAAATAAAGTCAGTAATCTTCCCGTGTTTTCCTTTCCGAATTCGACGTCTTTACTACGGATTACACGGTTCTCCGATTTATACCAGACGCGGAAACCGTCCATGTTATCCGAGTATCCAACGAACACACCGCGTTTTCCTTTCACGTCCCATTTCTTGCGTTTTTCTTTCGGAACATGCACATAGCACTCAGTGCCAAAGACGTGAAATTTTTCTAGACGTGTACCTTTTCCAGTGAACAGTTCAATGGGAGATTTTTCATCAATACTACTTGGTCCTGTATGATTTAAAATATATACTGCGGCATTTACCGCCTCGGCCCACAGGTATTTAGGTAGATTTTTCGCTAAGAGCATTGTCCGAGCAAGGTCCACTACTGTTCTGTTTGTTCATTCTGCGCTTCCATTTTGTTGTGGCGTGGATTTGTGATTGCCAAAGTTACTCCATTTGACGTCATGAGTTTCCGCATTTCACTGTTGTCAAACTCCAAACCACCGTCGCATTGGAAGATCTTCACCGGCCGTCCACGTTGATTCTTGAATCAACATTGACAATTTGCAGCATTTCAGCAACCTTTTTTGCAGTCTCTGATTTCTCTTTCAGGAAATAAACCATGCGTATTCTTGAAAAATCGCATGTAAAGCACAAAATATTTGGACCTTCCCAATGATGCACACTCCATCGGGCCGCACAGATCTGCATGCATAATTTCGCCGGGTTCAGTAGCACGCTGTTTTCGTTCAATAAAGCTACTACAATGTTGTTTCCCTTCCATGCAGGATCCACAAAAATGATCATCTTCTATGAAGTCGATTCCATGTTTCTTGAGTAACTTCTTCACATGGCGTTTATTTTGGTGACCTAGTTTCTCATGCTAAGTATGCAAGGTGTCACGTGATGCAATATTTATTTCGCTTACGCACGACGTTTCCGGCTGCTTTACTCGAATTACCATTTTAAACAGCTGACCTGTTCGATTACCACGTGCCTTGACAACACCGTTCTTCATAAATTCACATCCAATTTTGGACGAATTAAATGACATTTTCCTTTGTCTAATACAGATGTGACTGACAGTAAATTCCTGCGTGCAGTTGGTACATAAAGAACGTTTTCCATATAGTATGATATCCATTTTCCATCGACGAGAGCTTCAAATTTAATTACTCCTTTACCGAGTGCATCCATCGTTGACTTGTTTCCAATATATATTTTAACAGGAGTTGCGAAGTGTTCAAATGATTGAGAACCATTCACCGTGATGTGTCACATAATCTGTCGCTCCAGTGTCAGCTATCTATAAATCGTCGTTTTCCGCGCTGAGAGTTTCACAGATGAATGCCTCGTCTTTTGATCCATCTTTTGATGTACCTGTGCTGCTTTGCTTTCCCTTTTTGCAATTACGACGGATATGACCGATGCCACCACATTGATAACATCTGAAATTCGATGGCTTTTCTTTGTTATTTCCACCCGTTGATTCATCTGATTTCTTCGATCGGTTAGTTTTATTATAGCTGGTGTGACTGCGATCCTTCTTACCTTGGGGTTTACCTTTGCTTGCTACTAGTGCTACTAATTCATCCTGTTTTTCAGCTCGTTGATGTCGACGCTTTTCTTCAGAGGTTAAAACTCCTACCAAGTTAGTGATTGTTTGTTGATTTTCAGCTCTTGCCCACCACGCTTGTCGAAGGCTTTCATAGTCATCTTGGAGTGAGTCCAGCAATTTAACCATAAGCGATGAATTATCTGGCTTCACATTCATCTGCTGTATGCGTAGGACTAAACCTTCAAATTTAGCGATATGTGTTACTATATCATCAGCTAAATTTTTATTAAAGTTGAAGATCTACTTGAACAGTGTGAACAGCTTGTTTAGTCTGTTGTTCGTAAACTGAATGCAGTTTAAGCCACATCTCTCTCGCTGACTCACATGTTACCAGCAAAGCCATTACCTTGGATTCCAAAGTCTTGACGATTACTTGACTTGCTGCTCGATCTGCCTTGTCCCATGCTTTTAGTTCTATCTGATATGCAGCTTGATCAGCTGCTGCAGGATCTTGCGTCGGTTTCTCAATTTCACCATTGCAAACTTCGTACGCTCCCTCGGTTCCACGCAGTAAATTCCTCACCGCGAACTTCCAGATATTCCAGTTCTCTGAGCCTCGTAGTTTTTCAATTCCGTGGAATTCCATATTTCGTACAACGACAATATTTGAACAGGGCAACAAGAACGATTATTACGTACTTCCAATTCCACGCGCTACGATTCACGCTCTCAGAGAGGTTAGAATGGACCGGCACTACGAACCACGTGTTAATATTACAGTTTTCGCGAACCACGCTCTGCTACCATGTTGATAACTTTGGATATATAGAATCACACTATTGTACTATCAACATGAATATTTATTAGTAATATAACAAAAAGCATACAAGAGGTATTGCACGAGACGTAGACAAAAAAGAGAAGGAAGCGCGCGCTTAGCTAGAGATATAACAAAAAGGAGGCGCGGTAAAACACAGAGGGCAGCAGTGTTATTAACAAAAAATAAAAGTACTACATAGGTGTCAACTCAAAGGCTAACATTAGATATTCAAATGGTGGCAAATATAAAATTTGACAGCTTTACATTAACAATATGGTATTGATTTTACAGTTATTACTGACTCTCATCTTAATCCTAGAATCGCTAGATGGACTCTCCGCCTCCAAAACTATAAATTTAAAATTATTCACCGTGAAGGACGTCGTATGTCTCATGTTGATGCGTTTAGTCGTATTATTGCTATTGTAGATCCATTACCTCTTGAGAGAGAACTTGAATTTAAGCAATTACAAGATTCGAGACTTAAATCTATTGCAGAAAACTTAGAATTCAATGATCATGAGAAATTTGAATTAATTGATGGTCTGGTTTACAGGAAATGTCTTGATAAACCTCGTTTTGTTATTCCTGATTCAATGATTTCTAATGTTATTCGTGCATATCATGATGATATGGCTCATTGTGATATTGAAAAAACTGTTCAAGGAATCAATACAAATTATTGGTTTCCTTCTTTGCGAAAGAAAGTTTTTGATTATCGATAATTGTCTTACATGTTTAATGAATAATTCCTCGGTGAACTCTCGCGAAAGAGAATTACAAATTTCTGATTATCCTTCAGTTCCTTTTTTACTTTTACATGTTGACCATTTTGGTCCTCTAAATAGATCGTCTAATGGTTTTAAATATATTTTTATTGTGGTAGATGCATTTACTCGTTTTACCTGGCTTTTTGCAGTAAAATCTATTAGTTCAAAAGAAACGATTAAACATTTATCTTCTTTGTTCATTTCTTTTGGAAATCCAGAAACTTTAGTTTCAAACAGGGGTACTGCATTTACTTCGCAGGAGTTCGCTGAATTTCTGCGTTCTCATAATATTAAACATCGTCAAATTGCGGTTGCGGCTCCTTGGGCAAATGGAATTGTTGAAAGAATTAATAGATTTTTGAAATCCTGTTTGAAAAAATTAGTTGAAGAATTTCATGAATGGAGTTCACATCTTGGAACAATTCAGTATATTATTAATAATATTAAAATACTTTTCATTCATCTCTTAAAGCTTCTCCATCCAAGTTATTGCTTGGATATGATCAACGCAATCACATTGATGTAGATTTGGTCAGAAATCTTAATCTTCTTGCTAAAGTTGATTTAAATTTTGAGGAAGTATGAAATGTTAGTCGTCAGTTAGCTTTGGATGCTACTGAAAAAATTAAAAATTATAATAAAATTTATTATGACAAAATTCATAAAAAACCTTCTCAATATCTTCCTGGTGATTTTGTTCTAATAAGAGATTCTTCAATTAAATCTGGAGAAGACAAAAAGCTTAAACCTCTTTATAAAGGTCCGTATTTAATTGCAAAAGCCTTAAATAATAATCGATACGTTGTTAAAGATATTCCTGGTTTTAATATTTCTTCTAAACCTTATAATTCTATTTTATCTCCTGATCGTTTAAAACTTTGGAAAAAACCCGTTGACTAAGATTCAAATTAATTTGTATATTCTCTTTATATTAGTTTTGCGTTAATTATTTGCTTACATTGTATGCATTTAGTTATTATTATTATTGTTAAAAGATTATAATATTATTTTATTCATATTATTGTAAAGCATTTACTAAGCTAACTTTTAAATTATTTTATGTTTTCTTTGGGGTTTTAATTTAATTAATTTACATTCGGGACGAATGCTTTTTCAGGCTGGCCGAACTGTAAGATATAAATTTGGCGCGTTATTCTATTTATGAGTTAGTCTAGCTTTTGCTATGAATTAAGCAACTATATCTCTTTCTTCTTAGTTACGAGTTAGATTTATTTAATCAATAACGAATGTCTTTTGTCGGGAACTTTCGATACGTCCAGACGTGTAAAAGATCTGATTATTTTAAAATAAATAATTTTATCACGATCTTTGGTTTGCTCGCGTTTTAATCGTCCTCAATTTTAATCTTTGCCGTCAAATTATCCAATTTTACAATACATTTTCACATACTATTTTTTTTTTAAATACTCTATATCTAATTAAACCTATAACCCTGATCTAATGTCATAATATGTACATTCGCTGTAAAAATCTTGCCTGAAGAAAGTAGGACAAAAAAATGGCATAGGTAGAACATTAAGGACACACTCAATTAACATCAACAAAAAAATTTTTATTTGATCAACTTATTATCTTACAAAAATGAGAATGAAAAGGAAAGCAAATGTGATTGCATTAAGAATAAAAAAAGAAACAGAAAAAATTTAATAGACATATGTAAAGCGTACATAAGAACGATTATTCATAGATTCACTACACATTATATAAATTATAACGGAAATACAATTTTCGTAAAGTATCTATCTTTAACCCTGTCTCTCCTTTTTCTGCTTCTCTGTCGTCTACTCGCCGTCTTAACAATCTTAATCGAGCATTCGTTAAATGAGAAAATTTACGGCATGATTCGATTATGGTAATTAGAGAAAGAGAAGAAATTAGATAAAGATTGTAATGGTATTATAGAAAAAGTGATTAAAGAGATTATCACATTATCGTAATAAGCTATATAATTATGTGACTATCGATGGTTCGACAAATGGTAAAATCGATTACAAAAGTGTTAGCAAAAGCTCTTAAAAATTGCTCGTTTAAGGAAGCGATTACATAACTGATTCCATAACACTATTGGCGGTACAATATTTGAAGGTACAGTTGCTTATGCTTCCGACATCTTCTATCTGTCTTCTATCAGAAGGCGGATCCTAAGACAGAAAATAATGGATTTTATTAAGTATTGAAAAAAAAGATAGAAAGAGTGAGAGAGAGAAAGGGAGAGAAGAATATGCGTACTATAACATTAAATAAAAATATTCTCGTAAAGCGACAATCTCAAGCTTAATTAGATCTGTTGGCTGACAATGAGTCATTTTTCGACAATACACAATGCGCATATTCCATGATCGCGTATTCCATCTAGATTAGCAAAGCTCGACGAAGATTAGACGAAGCTCGAGCGCACACACGGTCTCGCAATATAGGAATCCTCGTGCTTTTTATCGCAAACATCAGTTGAGGCGTTTGCAGGAAGTTGAGAGGTAAACGGGGAAGAGAGAAAAAAAGGGAAAGATTAGAGAGAAGGATAGTAATAAGTGAAAAAAGCAAGAAAATAAGGTAAATTCCGTAAGGTAGTTAAAGACAATGCACGATAAGCACGCTCTATTTTTTTTCTCCGAACCCAAACACTCTCTGTATCTTGCATGCCCGACTTGACCAAAAGTGCCCATTCATACAAACGTCTCCCGCCTATTAACTGCAGACTCAGATATTCCTCTTACGCGCGGCTACGTATTTCGAAAGTACGATAAAAATCGTCACTTGATTTGCGATTGCTGATACATAGTGGCAATTATTGATGATTACAGATATGTAACAATATTCCTATACATTGAAGAATTAATCGTGAATATAAAAATGTGAAAAATTAAAGCTAAAGTTATAATATACAAATTTCATTATTACATAATCTGACGATATCGAGTCACATAATTGTATAAAAAAAATGCGTATTTAGCACAATAGAAGATTGTTATAATTGAAAAATAAGCATATGTTATCAGTTTGCATCTCTGACATTTAATTTGCGAAAGATTTTCTTCTCCTAAAATACGTAAATATAAATTATTTATGACTTGCCACTTGCTGTAATCTCTCTTATATCTGTGTGTTAAAAAAATATATTACAATATTTCTACATTATATATCAACTTTATATTATAATCTGACCACGTCGTAATATTATAGTAAAACAAATAATTAAAAATAATATTAAATGTATTATGAAATGAGCGAAAGTAAAAGCAATATTTTTTATTCGATATTATATAGATCTGCTAAAATTTTTTGCTCTTTATGCAATAATATACACATAAAAAGTATTAATATCGATTCACCTCTGAGCGTCCCATAACATCCACCGAGCTCAGTATCGCGTCTTATGTGTTATCTTTCAGGGCTACGATATCTTTCACACAATGTCTGAAGTTCGATCTATCATTCTCCGCACTCCAGCAATACAGCATCAGCTGGTACAACATCAGCGGACAGTTGGGAGGTTTCGGCAGCTTGTCCCCCTCACACACATACTGCTCTACTTCCGAATCACTTTTGACAGAATATGGGTATTCACCCAATGACGTAATTTCCCACATTAGCACCCCGAATGCCCAAACATCGCTTTGTGAAGTAAATTTCTGGTACTTCAAAGATTCTGGTGCCATCCAGCGAACAGGAAGCAGATATTCTCCTTTCTAAAACACAATTTTAGCCCAGTTAAGTCTTTTATCGAAGTTGTCCATTTTTGAACGTTATGTGCAGATAAAGTTATCTCTCTTCCTCTATAACATATACAAATAGAAATTGTTTCCTTTTTTACATTTCAGCTTAAAAATGTATAATATTATTACAATGCAAAAATAAAAGAAAAGAGAATTATCTTTTTTTAATAATTGTACTTACCATACGGTAATAGTCATTCTTGTAAATATCTCTAATTAGTCCGAAGTCGCTGATTTTCACGATACGGTTTTCGCGATTTCTCGAGGATATTAAGCAATTTCGACACGCGAGATCTCTATGCACAAAGTGCAGTTTTTCTAGATAACGACAACCCCGCGCAACATCTTCGCACATGGCGAGCAAGTTTTGCAAACGTAGAGCGTGCGAATCTGACGGTTGCAATGTCCGACTGTCTCTCAAATATTTCAGTAAGTTACCTTCCATTAATATAATAAGTTACCTACCATTAATTCCAGTATGAGTTATGGTGAATTCGCATCCATGCAGATGCCCAACAATCTTAGCACATTCTTGTGGCGAAAATGGCTCATTATCTTAGCCTCTTGCAAGATTTTTGATATCTCTTGCCAGGAAGCATTTTTTCGTAGCATTTTGGCGACAGGAGTTGTGCCCGACTTTTTAAATTCTGGACTGTCCTTTGAAATACCTGCAAAAATTTCATAATTAACACAAATCAATAAAGTTATGCATGTTAAAATATTTATATATACTAAGACTTTTTATGAAAAACTATTATTTTGGAAATTATTTTTATTAAAAAATATCCACTTTATAATTTTCTGATTAAAAAATTAACGTAACTCTTCAAGGATGTATAAGGAACTAATTAATAAAAACTTAATTTTCACCTGTCCAAATGCGCCTCTGCCTAGAAACTTTGCTCGGGTAATTTGTTTTTTTTTTCTATTATGGGACATTCATATTCGTCCTCACATGGCAACGTAGAGTACAATGGGTTGTATTGTACGTGCTCCCAAGTTATATAGTCTAGACTCATTAATTCGATGTCGGGCATTCTCGGAGACAGAATTGGTTCGTTACTTCCTTTGCATTGTAGACATGCTGTTAAATAATGTTATAATACACTTATCTTATATTACGTGTTTTGAAAAATTAAAATCATTTTTAACAAGTATACTAATTTGTCAGAAGCTCTTTATACATATTATACATATGTATATACATATACACTATGATCAAAAAGTTCCGGGAATTTGTTTTCTTTGATTATCGAGGCGTTGTTCATTATGAGTACCTGCCAACGGGTCAAACAATCAATAAGGAGTATTATCTGGGCATAATGAGGCGTTTGAGAGATGCTGTGCGTAGAAAACGATCGAAATTATGGAAAAACAATTCTTGGATTTTGCACCATGATAACGCTCCCTCTCACAAAGCACGCATTGTGGCCGACTATTTGACCAAACACGCAGTAAATACCATCCAACAAGCACCGTATTCTCCGGATATGGCACCCTGCAACTTTTTCCTGTTCTCAAAACTTAAATTACCGCTTCGTGGAAAAAGATTTTCGAGCATAGATGAAATAAAAGAAAATGCGACGAGGGAGTTGAAAGCCATTCCTTCATCGGACTATGAAAAGTGTATGGATGAATGGGTTAAGCGTTGGCATATGTGCATCGCTTCAGATGGATGCTACTTTGAAGGCGATAAAATAAATGTACCCGAAAATTAACAAAAAATCTGTTTTATTTACCAATTCCCGGAACTTTTTGATCGTAGTGTATATGTATATACATATGTATATAACTGAAATATAAAATTATTGCAATTAAAATCCCAAATTTATATCAAATATACTTACAACAATAAAAGTAGCAAATATAGATTACAAGACTAATGACAAGGAATAATATTAATGGTAGATATTGCGACGCTGATATTTCGTTAGATTTTGTAGTAGTCGATGGAACTGTTACATTTCCTGATGAATTGAGCTTGGTTGTTAGAATCATACCCGCGTTAAATTTTATTAATGAATTGTCGACATAAAAATTGCTTAGTGCCAGCTTCAACGTGTAATCGCTGGACGGCGTCAAATTGTGTATTTTGTAATGCTGCTCGCATGTGTCTTAAATACGAGGGTGGTCTGAAAAGTTTCCGACCTCAACGTGAAGATGACAACACTCGTAAATAAAAGCTACTGACTTTCGTTGTTCATCTGTTGACAGTTACTCATCTAAAGTTTCAGCCATTTTGGACGCGCAGTTTTTATGTAACAGTCGTTTGAGTGAGTTGGTGTGAGTTTTTTTGTGAAAATGGACAAAATCGAGTATCGAGCTGTCATTAAATATTTGTTTTTGAAAGGCAATACGCCTACGCAAATCAAAGATGAGTTGGATTCTGTGTATGGGGACTCTGCACCATCATTTACCACAGTGAAATTTTGGGCAGCTGAATTTAAACGTGGCCGTAAGAGCTTGGGAGACGATGAACGTTCGGGACGTCCAAAAACTGCAACTACCGACGAAAACATCGCCAAAGTTCACCAAATGGTGCTAGACGACCGCCGAATTAAAGTGAGAGAGATAGCAGAGGTTATGAACATGTCAAAAGAACGTGTTCGTCACATATTAGATCAACATTTAGGCATGAGAAAGCTGTCCGCGCGTTGGGTGCCGCGTTTGCTCACGTTAGACCAAAAACGTGTTCGAATGAACATTTCCAACGCTCTTTTGACGCAGTTTAGGCGCAATAAATCCGAGTTTTGGCGCCAATTAATTACTGTAGATGAAACTTGGATACACCATTATACGCCCGAAACAAAAATACAATCCAAACAGTGGACTGCAAAGGGGGAACCGGCTCCAAAAAAAGCAAAAACTGTTTTTTCGGCTGGGAAAGTGATGGCGACTGTTTTTTGGGATAGTCATGGAGTTATTTTAATCGATTATCTTCAAAAAGGAAAAACCATTACAGGAGCATACTACGCATCATTACTTGACAAGCTGAAGGCAGAACTTGCGGAAAAACGGCCACATTTGCAGAAAAAGAAAATCCTGTTTCACCAAGACAACGCACCGTCTCACACCTCAGCGGTTGCCATGGCGAAAATCCACGAATTATCGTTTGAACTGCTTGACCATCCGCCTTACTCACCAGATCTAGCCCCAAGCGACTTCTTTTTGTTCCCTCATCTAAAAATTGCGCTCGGAGGACAAAGATTTTCGTCAAATGAAGAGGCAATCACCTTCGTGAACAATTATTTTGCAGAGAAAAATGCCGAGTACTATTTTGACGGGTTACAGAGATGGGAGCATCGCTGGGAGAAGTGTGTAGAGTTACAAGGAGACTATGTTGAAAAATAAAAAAAAAATTTCAGAAAAAATGTGTTGTATCTTTGTTAGGTCGGAAACTTTTCAGACCACCCTCGTATGTAAGAATCGTTACTTAAATCATTTTCATTATTCAAATGATGGCTTACGGAGATGGTGTATATAGTGGTGGCTAAGTTATACTTTTCGCATTGGAAATCATACTATTCGCAGTTCATCTCTTTTTCAAGATGATATCTTTCATCTTCGATCTCAGGTATCAAACATATCGCCGGGGGATACTGTTGCAAAGATTTACCAAAAGCTATAATTCGAAGTGTGTCAGATGTGTACAACATATTTACTTTTTGGACACGTTTAAATGCGTTTTCTTTGCTTTCGAGTAAAGCATACTTTTTTTCTAAAATATATATTAATCGTTCGCTGTTACTATACAAGTAAATGTTTATCTTGTCAATTGTTAAATAATTGAAAAGTATTTGATTGTTTCCAGCGCTAAAAATCAGGTTGCAAGTACACAACCATAAATGTCCGTTGCGATTAAGCGATCTTTCGATGTCCAATATATGAGCGGTTTGTCAATATTCGTGTTGTCTGAATATCTGAAAAATATACATATTATAATCTCTACTTATGAAACATTAATTGTACAATTATTTTGATTGTTGTTAATTTTTTAGTTGGATAAAATTTAGTGTTTGTACCGTATAGACGGCAGTATATTAAAAAATTTAGGCCCATTTATCTTTAAAACAATATCTGGCTTGACTGTGCCAATTTGCCACAATGTTAAGTCTAGCTTCATAATATTGCTGGTCTGGTTGTTAATTTGTATCCAATAAAGATTTCTTGCTACCCAATCGATGAGATTGTACGCAGGAGCGTCGAGATCAGCTATTTTTGTGTAATTTTGTTTTGTTTTGATTGAACTTGTATTTAAGTCCGTTGTCATTAGCACCCACATATCATTGATCCAATAAACCTTACGTTCAAATGCCGAGTAAGCGAATTATACTGCTCTGTATTCATTAAGTGGAAATTTCTTCTGTAAATCCAAATCCCATACTATCATACCACTCGATGAGTTTACCAATAATAGAGGTACCGGATTCTCGTGCGTAGTCGACACGTTTATGATCTTCGTGTAAGGACCAGGACCAATTTCGTCATACGCTCGTACTTTGAAGTAGTACATTGTATCAGGTTTTACATCGTAAACCTGATACAATGTACTACTTCAAAGTACGAGCGTATGACGAAATTGGTCCTGGTCCTTACACGAAGATCATAAACGTGTCGACTACGCACGAGAATCCGGTACCCCTCAACACTTTGTGTTGCAATATCGTAGTTGAGATAATATCAATGCTTTGAATCGTTCGATTCAGATTCTCGACGAACCAATACTCGATGCTGTATTTTTGTATCACTCTATTTGTAAATTCAGGTTGCTTCCATCTGTAAAGAAAAGAAGATATTTCAGTCTTTCTATTTTCAGCGAAATTTTGACAGAGTTAGATATACAATATATATATGTATATACATATACATATATATATATATATATATATACAGGGTGTCCCATTTTAAAAAACGCATCTCGATAATTCTTCAACGAAACATTTTCAGCAAAAATGTTTCAAACAAATGTTGTACGGTTTCGAGGGGCACATAAGATGGTGTCATTAGTTTGACCTTCAATAGTTGCTTGAAGGTCACGTGAAAGTCAACTTCCGTTTTTTAAATGGAACCCCCTATTTTTCATTACATATTCTTGTAGCTTACCTCGAGAGCTTTCCAAAATACTATAATTAAGTTATTTTTCATTAAGGACTTTTCGAGTTATAAGGCTTGAAATTTACAGTATTTTGACATAAAATACAAAATATCGTGTAAATTACATACTATATCGTGCAAATTACATACTTTTTCTTAATGGCAACTATGTGTTTTCTTTACACCAATTGATTGGTCTTATTATTTTATGCATAAAAGTATTAAGGTAAGATTACCGAAAACTGAATATTTTACACGAGATTTTATGTCAAAATACTGTAAATTTCAAGCCTTATAACTCTAAAAGTACTTAATGAAAAATAACTTAATTATAGTGTTTTGGAAAGCTCTCGAGGTAAGCTACAAGAATATGTAATGAAAAATAGGGAGTTCCATTTAAAATATGGAAGTTGACCTTCACGTGACCTTCAAACAACTATTCGAGGTCAAACTAATGACACCATCTTATGTGCCCCTCGGAACCGTACAACTTTTGTCTGAAACATTTTTGTTGAAAATGCTTCGTTGGAGAATTATCGAGGTGCGTTTTTTTAAATGGGACAACCTGTATATATATAAATACATATATATATTGTTACGCCCGCGTTGGACGCCCGGTAGACTTTAGCCGTAGAAGCTGCGAAGCGCTCCCTTGACAACGGGGGTTGTTTAACAACAACGCCCCAGAGATTCGCCCCTGAGCTTTCGACTCGGTTTGACGTGTCTTTAATACGCTCTCGTTAATAATAATTGTATTTCTTGTTCCCTGTTTAATTATTCATTAAAGTTACGTGTTCTTTACTAATAAGTGTTGTTGATTTCCGGCGCGAGTGCGGATATTGAGTGACGGTGCGGACGCGTGTTCCGATTCTAAATAAATCGCTCCGCGGACGTAACAATATATATATATATATATATATATATATATATATATATATGTATTTATATAAATCGTTAAACTCAAAAGAATGAAAGAATACTAGCTGAGAATTTAGATTCTTTACCTAAATGTCACAGAAATGTCTTTCTTGTTTAATTTATTGTCGAATTCCACGAATGCCCTAGGAAATGTTGGTACACTTGGAATGCTTTCTAAAAATTTCAAAATCATACATAATTATATACAAGGATTATATATAAATAAATTTTTTTAGAGGTTTCAAAATTGTACATATTGACTTATGTATTTATAGATTTCTCAGTAATTGAGAAAATATAAAATTGGACAATTTCTTGAATTGTTGATAAATAAAATAGTATATCTCATAATAATTAAGTTCAGATGACAAGCATTTCTAAATAAAAAACGGAATAAAGAAGATAAACATAAATTGCAAAGTATGAAAATTAATGTAACCAATATTGATTCTTATAATAACAAAATAATATAAAATAGTGTTTTTGTGTCTTTTGAAACTTAGAAACATAATTACTATTGCTAAACAAAAACGAATGTTTTATAACGAAATATAAATGTTTTAATGAATTTGAGCAAAAACGAATATCACATAAATGAATAGAAATCTTCCAACGATTACGAAGTATTTCTCGAAATTTTCTATTGTTGATTAAGAATTTTTAAATATAAGATTTGCTTAAAAATGACGTAGCTAGCAAAATAATGAAATTGACTTTTTCCTACAAAATTGTTTCCCGTACTGTGTCTGTGCACATCTTTCTCTCTATCTCTCATTCTTTTACTCACTTTATTTTAGTCTTTTTCTCACTTTTTCTCTCTCTCTTTCTCTTAGTTTTTTCAATAAAATTTATATTTATATTTTCCTTGCAACTTTTCAGTAGATTCTGAAATTGTAAAAATGTCTGCAAATGAACACTTACCGACTTCTTTTCTCATAGTCACACTGTCAGAATCATTCTGGACAGATTGGATGTTTGATGACATGATGTGATGATTGATCTCGAAGGCTGCGATATCCTGTTAATAATTATACATTGTATAACTTGTAAGTGTACTATCACGTCGAATTACTTGATGAAAAATACATATGCGACTAGAACTTATTTCACAGATCTAAGGAATGTTAGTCGTTGAAGTAATGAAAGCAGAGTTCTAAATAGCGAAATTAATAAATATGCGATAGATATCTATTCTTAACATTTCAAAGGCAACTTTCAGCTTTGTTGGGAATGGGGGAGATTACGTTAAATTTGTAAATAATCCAGTTAAAATCGAGGATTGTTTTGCTTCATTTACGTCGATCCGTCCATTACTCGCGTTACTGTGTATTCAATATATTATGTATTTAACAAATTAATTAAAAATATAAAAGCCACCTGTTGTTGAAATAAGTGACTGTTTTCTATACTTTTAATTATTAATGGCATATATACAGATTAGTGAAATTACTATAAAGTTTGTTGTTTCTTTAACATCTGCTTGATATTCTTGTTGGAATAGAGAATTAGTTTTCTAGTCTTTTAGCTTCGTATCTACATAATTTTTTATTTCATGGTTATACTCATGCGCATCCGACGTAGATGGCGTTGTTCTATCACCTTCTTCCTCTCTGAGTTTAATGTATTGCGAACAATAAAGAAGTTTTCGATTAAAACCTTTTTTTTATAAATTATAAACTCTTGTGTGTCTAATTTGCATAACTCACAACAATTCTAATTTATATTTCACATGTATAATTTACAATTAGAAACATGTAGGTGTATGTACTATTGTGTAATGTATTAAATATTATGCATTACACTATTTAAAGATCTATTCTTATCGTGTTTCTGATCGAGATATCTTCTTGCATATCAAATATTTTTCTTATATCAAAGAGGTAAAAATGAGTTAATAAAGGCTAATAAAAGTTTATAACTCTCTCTTAGCAAATAAGTCATGGGAAATTTGACTCGCTTTGATTGTTGAAGCAGTTTTGTCTAATAATTCGGTTTTTATATTAGTTTCAGATTAATTAATTAATGCATTCAAGTAAGCGATGTTAACTCGATTTTTTCCACGAATGCGTTTGTTATCACTAACAGTTATAACAATGTTTATATTTTTACAATAAATATGTTGATATAATCATTTTCTTCGTGGTCATAGAAATTTTATGAATTTCTGTACTTAAAAATCTTGTTAAATTTATTTATTTATTGTTATACTTTTTGACATAAACGAATTTTGGGAAGCACGATGCCATAAACTTTCGATCTTTATCCCGATTAACATATGTACATACGTTGACATATATACATAGAGATATACATATATGGGATATAAATTCGTACATACTAATGCACATACGCATAGCAAGAAACAGCTATTGCGCATGTTGATTAAACTATTGGCCTTAAGATGAGAATCAATTCGGAGTTCCACTGTACCGATCTTCTTCTTCGATATTTAGTAACCGTTCTGTTACGCATACTAGAGATGTGCGAATCATGGTTTTGTACGATCGAATCGAATCGAACCGAATCTCTGAAAATATACTCGAACTCGAATTGAATCGAATCTTTAAAAATCCTTTCGAATCGAATCGAATCGAATCTTTTTAATTCGAATACGAATCGAATCGAATCGAATCTTTTTAATTCGAATACGAATCGAATTCTAATTGAACTTCACTGATCTCATGCTACATGCTAATTTGAACGTAGCAAAGTATATTTTTTCAATGACATTAGTATCATTATTATCTATTTTTAAAATGAACAAGAAGATAAATCGTTGCATAACTTCCTCTGAAGAAATGTGTCACTAATAACAAGGAGAGTGCTGCGCTAAGTGATAGAAAATTTATAAGAGATATTAAACGTTGAATGTTCATAATATACATTTCGAAACGACTTGCAATAAAATTAATATTTCTATTTTATAGATGTCATCAGAAAATATTGATATATGATAAATGTGTATTAAGAAGACAATCATTCAGACTTTAATGAAAAATAAGATTATAATTAAACTTTCTTAATAAGTAATAATAATTAATAATAATAATTCTTAATAGGTCTATGAGGCGACACGAAAGATGCGATCGATTCGAAATCGAACCGGTTACGATTCGAAATTGTCGAATTATTCGAAATCGAATCCTTTTGATTCGAAAACGAACTCGAATCGAACCCGCAATGACTCGATTCGATTCGATTCGAATTCGAACGATTCGCACACCTCTAACGCATACAACTTATTTTAACTCATAAATTCTGATTTTCTACATCGATTTTGTTAAATAAAAAATTATTTATTACAAGTTTTATTAAAAAATTAATAAATATAAATAGATATTTAGAGAAATAAAGATGTTTTAGAAATTACAGAAAAATCATGTAAATAAGCAAAAGTTTCAGATGTGTTTATGAATGTAACAGACAATAAACGGATTCAACGGAATCTCATTAATGCTGAAAATTTTTTTTCTTAAATGCAACAATTACAACAACACGGATTATGTTTAAGTTTTAATATACCGTTTCAATTAAGTTTAATTTTATACCATATAACATCGTTTTTAAGTGTGTGACGTAAAATGAACAAACTATCTATATATTTTTATAGTATCAATATTCTATAATTACGTGTTATACAGTTTTAATTACACAAGTAATCTGTTATCTGCAATATATAGCATTCAAATGTCTTTATAAAAAAAAAACTTATGTGTGTTAAGTTTATTATTAGATCAAAGCACATGAAAATACTTTTTCTGGAGACTGACCGAAGCTTCAAGATCCTCCAGATCCTCCAATGAGAACACGATGGCCGCTTTCGTCAGCATTAACACTTTTAGTAAAACACAATGTTTTTAACGTTCGTAACATAATAATTTTCTTCTCTTGTAGATGTTTGTATTGTTGTTTTTAAGTTTATATTGTTGATGTTGTATTTGATCGACTTTCACACGATTGTCAACTAGTGACTAATATCTATCAATGTTCAATGTTATTTCACAGATGATCTAATGAATATAAGTAATCGAATTAATGAAAGCAGAATTCTAAATAGCGAAATTATTAAATATGCGATAGATATCAATTCTTAACATTTCAAAGCAACTTTCAGCTTTGTTATAAATGGATTGTTAAATTTGTAAACTATCTAGTTAAAACCGCGAATTATTTTGCTTCACTTATGTCGATCCGTCCACTACTCGTATTCGCTCACTGTGTATTCAACATTATGTATTTAACATTATGTATTTTTAACAAATTATTTCAAAATGTTTCAAAATAAATATAATATTTAATGTTTTGCATTATATTTAATGAAAAAATGAGAAATTAATTTTTGAGATCAATATAACTCGCTTACAATATACTTTATGACTATATAGTATACAGATCTATTATTTTTAACATGTGCAGCAGAGAAAAGACAATTACAAAATTTTAGTACAATCTGTTTTGCCTACTGATACTGAAAAATTAAAAAGGATCAAGTAACTACTAGTTATTAAATTAGGCGGCTGTTTTCGATACTTTTAATGATATATATATATATATAGAATTAAAAGTATCGAAAACAGCCGCCTATTTTAATAACTAGTAGTTACTTGATCCTTTTTAATTTTTCAGTATCAGTAGGCAAAACAGATTGTACTAAAATTTTGTAATTGTCTTTTCTCTGCTGCACATGTTAAAAATAATAGATCTGTATACTATATAGTCATAAAGTATATTGTAAGCGAGTTATATTGATCTCAAAAATTAATTTCTCATTTTTTTATTAAATAAGACAAGAAATTCTATAGTAATTTTACTTATTTCTATATATATATATATATATAGAAATAAGTAAAATTACTATAGAATTTCTTGTCTTTTTAACATCTATTTGATATTTTAATTCATATTTCACATTTATAATTTATAACTAGAAACATGTAGTTGTACTATTGTGTAATGTATTAAATATTGTGCAAACCACTTTTTAAAAAATTTATTCCTTGTGCTTCTGATCGAGATATCTTCTTGCATTTCAAATATTATTCTTATCAAAGAGAAAGTTACGCAAGAATGAGTTAACAGTGGCTAATAAAAATTTATAACTTTCTCTTAAATAAGTCATGGGAAGTTTGGCTCTTTTCGATTGTTGGAGCAGTTTTGTCTAACAATTAGGTTTTTATTAGTTTCACGTTAATTAATTAATGTATTCAAGTAAGTGTTAACTCGACTTTTTTCACGAGTGCATTTGTCACTGACAGTTTTAACAATGTTTATATTTCAACAATAAATATATTTTAATTATTATTTTGTTCGTGTTATAAAAATTTTATGAATTTTTATATTTTAAAATCTTGTTAAATTTCTTGTTTTATTGTTATATCTTTTAACACAAACGAATTCTGGAAAATACGATGCCATAAACTTTCGATTTTTATCCCGATGAAAAAATATACATAACATATGTACATACGACATATATAAATTGAGTGATAAATGGCATATAAATTCAAACATATAGCAAGTGACAGCTATTCGTAACAAATATTGTTTATTTTGGTCAATAGTTGTCCGTTGATTGAGGTCAATTATTGGCCTCAACCTAAGCTAACTCACATTTTCGTTGTATGATTCTTCTAATTCTATTTAATAATCGTTTTATTACGCATACAACTTATTTTAATTCATAAATTCTGATTTTCTGTATTAATATCGTTAAATAAAAAATAATTTACTGTAAGTTTTATACAAAAGATAAAAAATATAAATAGATACTCAGAGAAATAAAGATGTTTTAGAAATTACAGAAAAATTATATAAATAAGCAAAAGTGTCAAATATGTGTTTATTAATGTAGCAGTCAAAAAACAGATTTAACAGAATCATTTAATGTTAAAATAATTCTTATTCTTAAATACGACAAATGTTACAACAATACCTGTTTCGTTTTAGTGTTAATATACCGTCTCAATTTAATTTTATACTATATAACATCGAGTTTTAAACTGTGTGACGTAAAATTAACGAACTTTATCTATATTTTGTTATGTAGTATATTTTTATAGTATATATAGTATATTTTTTTATAGTATCAAAATTTTTTAGTTACGTGTTATACAGTTTAAATTAATCTCAAGTAATCTATTATCTGCAATATATAACATTCAAATTTCTTCATAAATAAAGTCTCTTATCTGTGAAGTTTATATCAAAGAATGAAAATATTTTTTCTGGAAACTGACCGAAGATTCAAGATCCTTCAGATCCTCCAATGAGAACGCGATGGCCGCTTTCGTTAGCAATAACACTTTTAGTATAACACATGATGTTTTTAACATAATAAGTTTCTCCTCTTGTAGATGTTTGTACTTGCTCGGCTTTCAAGTAATTCTCGACTAATTAGTGACTAACAACTGTCAATGTTCCATGCGATTTTCTCAATTATTCAGACACAGAGGCGGATTTATATAGGTTTACCCTCAACGAGAAGGGGGCCCACCAAACTGCCGAACCGACACTTACGAGTTACGAGAACCATATAGTATCTAGTTCATGGATGTGTTATTTCTACATCCATGATCTAATTCGATACAAATCGAGAAAAAAATTAAAATAAGAAAAAAATTAAAAATTTAAAAACTTTTCCTCAAATATTTTTGTTTTCTATTTATGTTTTGTTTTATATCTATGTCAGTTATTTTCATTAATTTAATTTGTCTCTGTAAAACGTTAATGTTTCTGTAAATAGCTTTCATGAATATATTTTATTCAATGTATAAAATTTATTATAAATATATTTTATTTGAATTGTATATTTATTAATGTTTAAATGTTATTATAAGCTGTTATCTAGATAGAACAGAAAATTATAATGTCAAAATAACGAGAAAACGATTAAATTATGATAGATAAGTTAGTTTTTATAGTAATTTTTTCGTCATTTTTTGACGTCATTGTAATTTTCTATTCTGCCCGGAAAAAGGGCCCCCTGAAATAGTATTAGCATCAGGCCCCGAAAAGTCACCATTCGCCCCTGTTCAGACAAATTAAAAATGAAAAGAAAGAGAGAGTATGAGAATGAGAGGGAGAAGATAGGAGCTTGACGGATACTGTGATTGGGGGGGGAGGGAGAGGGAGAGGGAAAGAGAGAGGGGGGAGAGAGAGCGCGAGGGAGAGGGGGAGGGAGGGAGGGGAGGGGAGGGAGAGGGAGAGAGAATTGATGTTTCTTCATGTCTCTTGATTGATTCTTTGTAACATGTCGAATTCGTGTACATATGTGCATGCGCCGTGTGTATATATATAAATTAAAAGTTTCTATCTTTAAATGTCACTTTTTAAAATTCTTTTTTATGATCGATAATAAGGATTTGATGAAATTATAAAACTGCTGATAAATGAATAATTCAATAGTTATAATTATTTTCCTTCATTAAATCCAATGCAAAATAATGCGTATACTATATTCGATTATATCAAAGATAGTACTACATGTGTAATATCAATCTTCTTTTGTAGTTTTTTAAAATGTTTAAATAGAACAACGTTGGAATGTTTTAGGAAATGGATGATATATTATTTATAACTATAAATTATAAGTATAAAGATATAGGATAAACCATATTTATATTTTACCGCGTAAAAATTGCTAGATTTATCTTCAATTAACATTATTTTATGTTATGAAGTAATAAACTTACTTATCTTATTACGATATGTTTGCATCGGTAAATCTATTTTGAAATACTACTATCTAGAGATTAAACCAGACGTTGAATACCTATAAACAAATTCAACTTGCCAATTTATTGGGACACATTACTTGTCGCTTTCTTTAATTTAAACACTTGACTATTTAAAGTTGCATATATTAAAAATTTATTTAATGAATTGTTGTCTCCGTTTAAATAGTTGTCTATGTGATATGAGCCTGGATATAATTTTAAATATATCTTCTGTAAATATATTTTCTTTACACTTCTTATACTTTCCCATATAAATGTAGTAAATATAAATAAAAAAGCGCTAAAAGAATTTGTATCTTTCACTAGCCAAAATAGTTCTTTACAAAAATGAATCGCCATCAAAAATATTATTTTCTCAAAATTTATATTTACTTTACAAATATTAATCATCAAAAATATTATCTTCTCAAAAATTATATTTATAAATTATATTTTATCTTTATTAATAACATGGAAAAAAACTTAAAATATTAACATTAAAAAGAAGTGAAATCAAAGAATTACGCTAACTAAATTAAGAAAAATATAATGTATAATATTCAGATGAATTATTTTTTATAATTAGAGTAGATCCTTAGACAACCACGTCCAAAATCGGAACATAAGAGGTCTTAAAGACATTTTATAATATGATGCCTAAAGGGGATCCTAAAGTCGTCTGTTTTACCGACTGAGAATTATTTCTTTTTTTACGTTAATCTTTTTATTGATTGAATAGAATAATAAATGCTTTTCCACGATTAAAGTACACATAGCAACAAAGTGCTGAATGTCCGATTTTATGGTAATTTTATGTTAATAACACGTATTTATGTTATTTATTTAACCAAGTATAAAAAAAGGAGTAAAAAAATTTATAAATTATAATAACGTCCGGGGTACCACGGGTACCGCAGGTACCGCACCGCTACTAAGCTTATCCGTAATTCTTGTCATATACGAGCTTTCTGTCAAGATATTTCTTGAACTAAAGCCATAATAAAAAATCTAACGGCATTTTGCTTATGTAATGTTAATATAAGCTTTCGATTGCGACTAGTTCGAAGATGATTGGTGCAGTCAATCCCAACGTCTTGAAAATTCGTACCAAAAAAAGTTATATAATTCTCACGTTTTAAGACTTTCAACTTTCAGTCACTCACGTACATACTCACGCACACACGCAAATCGATTTTGTCCCTCAAGGCATATTTGCAATGCGCAAATATAAAATATTTCGTTTGTGTGACTTGTTTCACTCGTGTCGTTTGACAGTTTGACAGTTTATGACGCGTCAGGTTAGGTCAGGTCGAAACAATATTGCTTAATATAAAAGTTTTGCAGTTTGTACGTACAAAAGGAGACCAGTGCCGTCTCGGAATTGCATGAAGGAATGTAGGTGAACTTTTAGAAATGAGTTTAGAAGTTTAGTGAAAGAGATTAGCGTGTGCAAAATTTTCGTGCATACGTGTATTACATAAATAACATAAATACGTGTTAATAACAAAATTAACATAAAATCGGACATTCAGCACTTTGTTGCTATGTGTACTTTAATCGTGGAAAAGCATTTATTATTCTATTCAACCAATAAAAAGATTAACGTAAAAAAAGAAATAATTTTTGGTCGGTAAAACAGCGGACCGTCGGAGTTCGGCCGTCAGTTTTGGAATTCCCCTTAAGGGGATGTCGGAGTGACTTATTTACCGACCGAAAAATTTTTTCTTTTTCACGTTTATCTTATTATTGGTTGAATAGAATAATAAATGCTTTTCCACGATTAAAGTACACATAGCAACAAAGGGCGGAATGTCCGATTTTATGTTAATTTTATGTTAATAATACGTATTTATGTTAATACATGTATGCACGAAAATTTTGCACACGCTTTTCTCTTTCACTAAACTTCTAAACTCATTTCTAAAAGTTCACCTACATTCCTCCATGCAATTCCGAGTGGGGACTGATCTTATTTTGTACGTACGAACTGCAAAACTTTTATATTAAGCAATATTGTTTCGACCTGACCTAACCTCTGACGCCGTCAGGTCAAAACAATACTGTTTAATATAAAAGTTTTGCAGTTTGTACGTACAAAATAAGATCAGTCCCCACTCGGAATTGCATGAAAGAATGTAGGTGAACTTTTAGAAATGAGTTTAGAAGTTTAGTGAAAGAGAATAGTGTGTTCAAAATGTTTCGTGCATACGTGTATTGCATAAATAACATAAATACGTGTTATTAACATAAAATTAACATAAATTCGGACATTCCGCACTTTGTTGCTCTGTGTACTTTAATCGTGGAAAAGCATTTATTATTCTATTCAACCAATAATAAGATAAACGTGAAAAAGAAAAAATTTTTTGGTTGGTAAATAAGTCACTCCGACATCCCCTTAATGGCATATTTAAGACGTCTTATGTCTCGATTTTGGACGTGGTGTTGTTTGGGCTATTTAATGTAAGATGCAGAAAATATTAAAATTGCGAAATTTTGAATTCTTTTATCTATCTAATATTGCATTCTATTCTATTTGCAGAAGCAAATGAAATGCAATAAAATATATGTATATATATAATAAATTTTATTTTATCTCTAAATAATTATTCATATTTAGTTAATCCAAATATACTCAAACGTATATTTAAGAAAAGATAATACGACAAAAAATTTAGAAAATTAATAAATTTGAAGTTAAAAAATAATTAATAAATTAAAGTTAAAAAAATAAATATAAAAAAATTAATGCAAAAATATTTTAAGTTGAAAAAAATAAAAATTAAGGAAAAGGTTAAAAAGATAAAAGTAAATTTAATGTAAAAAAATTTAAAGTTATTATTATAATTATTACATAATTATATTATACACTATAACTTTTTTTAAATAAATTTGTTGCGATAACGCAATCGATGATACTGAATGTGAATTTGTCAACTTCAAATTCAAATAAAGCATACAATCCCATGGCAACGATGCGTATGCGCATTGCGGACAATGATTAGTCACTACCACAGACATCTATATGTATACTAGACCGCTAACTCCCTTATATACTGTACGAAAAAATGGACCCCGAAAAGTATGTACTACAAGGGATCGATCATGTAAAACTTCACGTGAAACTTTTCACAGGATTCGACCAATCGCGTTGCTTGATTCGGCGTGGGACTGCCGAATCAAGCAACGCGATTGGTCGAATCCTGTGAAAAGTTTCATGTGAAATTTTACATGATCGATCCCCAGAGGCGAATGAGCATCTGCGCATGTGCAGTGTAAGGCTGCTTTCCTTTTAGGGAACACAGTCGACACTTTTGACACAAATCGACACACGACGCTTTCCATTTAGAATTTGATTCAAACTCAATCGACACTATTCGACTCTGCTCGGGAGGAGAATTGGAATGTGCTTTTGACCGAAGAACGCATCCATTCCTAGTATTTCGCGATAGAAAATCTTTGAATCTAGTACTTATCCTTATTAAGGTTTGAATTGTTTGTGCAATAAAAAATAAACAATAAAAAATAAAAATAAACTCTATTTTTATAATATATTTCGAGTGATAAAAATATTTATATACAGTATAATATATTATACATACATTTATAAAACTTGAAAACACGTTTGAGAAGTTTTACGATAAATCTTGTAAGATTAGGTATTAAAAGCAGTGCACACTGTGTATCCGTTTCTGTGTATCGCGTTCCATTTAACTGTGACAAACTGTGCTCGAGTGTGTTAACCTGTGTCGATTTGTGTCTCCTAAAAGGAAAGCAACCTAAGTGGTAAAGAAGAGGAGTGTGCTGTATACATAAACGTATAATATATAGACCGAGCATTGCCTGCATTTCCTATAGAAAACCGTATCGACAGATTAGAAGAAGACGGATGCTCAGTATCGTAGATCCATCTTTATTTAGTAACGCAGTGGAAGGGAACGAAACTTGCGATCATTGGTGGAAGGCAGAAACAGACGGAATGAGAGAGGATGAAGGAGAATATGAGGAGAAGGAACAGATTCTGACCCTGGTACTCTCCGACAGGCTCCGCTCCTATCCCCACTCTTGAGATTACAAAAGAAGAACAGATCTACGGTACTAAGCATTTGTCTCTTTCTAAGTTGTCGATGCCGCTTCGGCCAGACGGTCTATATATTATACGTCTATGGTTGTACATGTGACACATGTGTACATGTGTATTGTACATACTTTTTGGGGCCATGTATTTTGGCGAAGTTAGCAGTCTAGTATACATATAGATGTCTGTTGTCACTAACTTTCTCTCTCACACCAAAACACATATAGTATAACTAGTATATTCACTCCGAGCTTTTTTCGGATTCGCGTCGATCCCTCTGCGCATCGCCATTTGGGGGGGGGGGGACCAATCAGACAATTGTTGTATGTGGGTAGTGTAAAATCAGAGAGGTCATTAGTTCAAATTAGTCCAAAAACATGGCGGAATACCACGTGATCGACGACAAAAAGATCAAAGTGCCGACAGAGAGTGGCTTAGTTTACACCGATTGTTTGATACGCGTATCAAGTATTAAATGTGTTTAGTCCTAGTGATGTAAACGATAGCGTACTGAGCTAGTACGATACGCGTCAAGAAGGTGTATCGTATCAAAATAATACGCGTATCAAACATATGTATGGCGCTGTAAACACTCGTGATTCAGAGAGAATCGTGATTTAGGCGGATCAATCCACCGCTTATTCAAGATATTTTCCTAGAAAAAGAATTATAATGTCGTGCAAGAGAGGTCAAAACTGGGTAGAGAAGGAAACACGTGTTTTTTTAGAATTATGTCTTGAAAAGCAAATTTTATTAATAATGGATGGAAAAAAACATAAACATGTGGATATTTTTCGGATGCTCGTTCCAGAAATGGAACCATAGTCGTAATTGTTTTTTTCCGAAAATCTTGATGAATTTTTATAAATCTAAGCATAGCAAAAAAATATGCAAGGTCTTTATTCATTATATCTATTTTTAATATTTAACACTCTATATATACTATACTCTGCGTGTACTTTATTTAAATCTTTTCTGTACTTTTCACAATTTAATACACTTGATATAAACCTTGCTGTCGTTCAATATAAACGCAGTCGAATTAAACGCTTGGTGCGCACTACTTTTGATTCGTGTATCAAAAGACGTATGGTGTAAACTAGGCCAGTGAACATACTAGTTCTAGGGAGCTTTCCAGCAAGACGACACAGATAGACACTGTGTGACACACTTGAGCACTGTGCCCTGGAGCTTGTTGGAACGCGTTTTAATTCTCCGACACAACCGCTAGATAGCTCTCATATCAATTTTTACAATGATAAGACTGATCTGACAAGCAGTCAGCTCAAGTTAGTACAAACTCTCGTGTGTTTGAGTTTATGTGAATTGATTTTGAAAGAATATATAATTTCCACATTGACATAATAATGGTGAGTTTTATTATGTCGATAAAATTAATTATTTCCTTAATTGATTTAGTTCGAAACAATAAACTAAACATTTTTATTTTTATTCACATAAACATTTTTATTCAAAAAACATTCATGTTTTGGAACATCATCATATGAGAAAATTATTTCTTTGCAGTATTTGCATTTGAGCATTTCTAGAACAAAAATTATGTTTAACGACACATTCATTCTAATATCGTCTTAATTATTATCTTAATTGAAGTTCCACTTAACTGCTTTCATGAAATCACAATAAAATTACATTCAAATAAAATATCACAGTAAAATAGCAATCACATTGGCTGCGTTCAGCAGACTCAACAGTTGGGCAACATTACTAGATTTTCCGCTGACATTCAACGCTAATTTGCTGGTTCTGAAAGTAGAAACCAATCACGTTCGATTGCTACCTAGCGGTTTTGCCTGCTGAACGCGGCCAATAATACAAAAAAAATCGGCAGATGAATAACAACTTTCAGTCAGGATAAATCCTATTTCAGTAGGGCCACGCACAATACATATCACCCCAGAAATTGGTAGCCGTGAACGAGCACAAAAGTCTGACCATGCTATGGAGCTGTGTCGAACTGTGTCTTACTGTGTCGCTGTAGGAATGCATTGTGTTATACACTGTGTCGCTCTGTGTCGCCTGTGTTCCTTGCTGGAAAGCACTCATACTATGGTTGCTTTCCTTTTAGGAGACACAAATCGACACAGGTTAACACACTCGAGCACAGTTTGTCACAGTTAAATGGAACGCGATACACAGAAACGGATACACAGTGTGCACTGCTTTTAATACCTAATCTTACAAGATTTATCGTAAAACTTCTCAAACGTGTTTTCAAGTTTTATAAATGTATGTATAATATATTATACTGTATATAAATATTTTTATCACTCGAAATATATTATAAAAATAGAGTTTATTTTTATTTTTTATTGTTTATTTTTTATTGCACAAACAATTCAAATCTTAATAAGGATAAGTACTAGATTCAAAGATTCTATCGCGAAATACTGGGAACGGATGCGTTCTTCGGTCAAAAGCACATTCCAACTCTCCTCCCGAGCAGAGTCGAATAGTGTCGATTGAGTTTGAATCAAATTCTAAATGGAAAGCGTCGTGTGTCGATTTGTGTCAAAAGTGTCGACTGTGTTCCCTAAAAGGAAAGCAACCTATGGTTGCTTTCCTTTTAGGAGACACAAATCGACACAGGTTAACACACTCGAGCACAGTTTGTCACAGTTAAATGGAACGCGATACACAGAAACGGATATACAGTGTGCACTGCTTTTAATACCTAATCTTACAAGATTTATCGTAAAACTTCTCGAACGTGTTTTCAAGTTTTATAAATGTATGTATAATATATTATACTGTATATAAATATTTTTATCACTCGAAATATATTATAAAAATAGAGTTTATTTTTATTTTTTATTGTTTATTTTTTATTGCACAAACAATTCAAACCTTAATAAGGATAAGTACTAGATTCAAAGATTCTATCGCGAAATACTGGGAACGGATGCGTTCTTCGGTCAAAAGCACATTCCAACTCTCCTCCCGAGCAGAGTCGAATAGTGTCGATTGAGTTTGAATCAAATTCTAAATGGAAAGCGTCGTGTGTCGATTTGTGTTAAAAGTGTCGACTGTGTTCCCTAAAAGGAAAGCAGCCTACGGTTGCTTTCCTTTTAGGAGACACAAATCGACACAGATTAACACACTCGAGCACAGTTTGTCACAGTTAAATGGAACGCGATACACAGAAACGGATACACAGTGTCCACTGAACTTTTAATACCTAACCTTACAAGATTTATCATAAAATTTCTCAAACGTGTTTTCAAGTTTTATAAATGTATGTATAATATATTATACTGTATATAAATATTTTTATCACTCGAAATATATTATAAAAATAGTTTATTTTTATTTTTTATTGTTTATTTTTTATTGCACAAACAATTCAAACCTTAATAAGGACTAGATTCAAAGATTCTATCGCGAAATACTGGGAACGGATACGTTCTTCGGTCAAAAGCACATTCCAACTCTCCTCCCGAGCAGAGTCGAATAGTGTCGATTGAGTTTGAATGAAATTCTAAATGGAAAGCGTCGTGTGTCGATTTGTGTCAAAAGTGTCGACTGTGTTCCCTAAAAGGAAAGCAGCCTACGTTGAACACACAGTCTCGGTGCTCAATTCCCCTTCCATTGAATATATGTTCTAAGTTACGTATATTATAGATCTTCTGTCGCTTCATGTGCATCATGCGTGAATCGGAAAATATCCATAGTTCAATACGTCTCCATGGCAATGATATGTCAACATATTGTATATTGTATCTGCGTTCGTTTTTTACTGTCAGTACTGGAAATCGTATAGTTTACGTTACGTATATTATAGATTTTCAGTACTGCCAGTAAAATACGAACGCAGGCATTGTATTTATATACACACATATAAAAATTGATTACAGTCAATATAAGAGAATTTATTTATCAAAATATTTAATGATATAAAATATATTTTTTTAATGTAATAATAATTTGTGTGATTTTATTATATTAGAAATTATAGTGCTATTTAAAAAATTGTAATTAAATCTAATATAACAGTTAAGAATTTAGTAAGGCTCTCAATGTGAAATACAAATTTCAATTTCAATCTAATATACATATAATTTCCTGTGATAAACAATGACTTTATATTTTGACATACGAGTGCAAAATCCTGAAACTGCTTCAATAAATACCTTTATAACTTGGCACAATAACTATCCCTTGTTAGCTGTTTCTGCATATTCTCAAGATAAGGGTGGCTTTGTAACCATTTATGATGATCAAGGTGAACCTGTGCAGGACATTGAGTCACCAGGACATATTGTAGCACAAGTTACTGCACTCGGATGGCATCCTGAAAGAACATGGTTGGCAGCAGGATGGGAAAGTGGAGAGTTACGAGTTAGTTTTACAATGCTACAGGCTACAGGAAGCAAATAATTAGTTTTTTTTTTTTATTAATCTATGATCATCATTTCGATGAGTTTTTTTTTAATTATTTTAAGATAAAAAGTGTTAAATTGTTGTTAGGTATGGCCAGGGGATACTGGAACTCAAGAATTCAGTGTAATAGTAACTCCTCATCGAGAGTCTATCACAATTCTGCAATGGAGTCAGCATGGTGGTCGCTTAGTATCTGCAGATGCTGGTGGATCTCTAGTTGGCTGGAAAATAGATTCCAGAGGACAACTTTTCATGACATTCCATCATGAACTGAAAGAGTCTTTTACACAAATTGCATTTAGAACAATTCCCCCAAAACCAGCTATTGACATTAGGTATAATACGCATTATTAACATATTCATACAGAGTGTCGCATTTTAATTAATATAATCAAATATCTCTGAAACTATAGCTCTAATGAGAAAATATTTCATACAAAAGTTAAAATGTTTCGAGGAGGAAGAAAGTTGATAATCTGAAATTTTAACTAAAGTCATTTTTCAAGGTCATTTGACAGTCAACCTACTTTTGTTAAATGGAACCACCCTAATTTTTTTATATAAATTGATTCCTCGCAATATTTTGCATAAAAGGTTATAAGGGTAGGATGGCCAAAAAGTGAATAGTTTATGAGATATTTTGTACTTTAATGTAACAATTTTACATAAATTATAAAATATGTAGCTGCCAATTACAAATTACATATTTTTTCTTAAAAATAACTGTTTTTTTACTCCAATTGATTTTTCTCATTATTTTGTGCATTAAAGTATTGAGGTAAAATCATTGAAAAATAAATATATATTTTATAAGATCTTTCATAGTTTATATAAAATTAAGTATAAAATATCTCGTAAACTATTCACTCTTTGGTCATAATTTTTTATGCCAAATATTACGAGGAATCAATTTATATAAAAAAATTAGGGTGATTTCATTTTTAAAAAATTAGGTTGACCTTCGAATGACCTTGAAAAATGACCTTAGGTAAAATTCCAAATTGTCAACTTTTTTCTCCCTCGAAACATTTTAACTTTTGTATAAAATATTTTCTCCTTATATATGGCCATAGTTTCAGCAATATTCGACTATATTAATTAAAATGAGACACCTTTTATATAAGCGAGGCAAATTGAGGCAATTGAGTTTTAATATAGTATATGTTATATTTTTATAATAATATAAGTTATTTTATTACAATATTATTATAAATTAATATTGCTGAAAGGATTGAGCTTAAAAAAGGCTGTTCCAAATAAAAGCCATACAGTTTGTAGATGAATTAATCCTCATTTATTTATTTAATTTTTTTTTACACTTTATTTTTTATTTTGAATGATTTATTGTTTGCAGTGGCTTGGCAAAGGCAGCAGTGGCTGGTGATGAAAGAGCCTTAGATTTATTCAGTTCATGGCGTCCAAGGACTGCTGCGCCAACAGTGATTTCAACTCAACGAGACAATCATGCATTCTATATTGGTACTGCAAATGGCATCATATACTTTGTTGACTCTCAGGGACAATGTAAGGAAGTTCTTAGTACTGATGGTTCAACATTATATTGCTTGTTGTATCATCAGACCAGAGACTCTATCATTATCATGACGGAGGGACTAAATATCGGGCACTTTCAATCAGATTCAATCAGCGGAGAGCTCACTGAGTTGACAAAGGTACTGATTACACTTAAGTTTTATCACAAATTTAAACTTTTTATTTAACTTAAAATAGTAGAATTAATTAATGTAATTATAACAATGATATAAATATTGTGATCTTAATAATTTTATAAATAGGGAATGAGAGAAATTCATAGGATATTGAGTAAAATTACTCAGAGAACTTAACTTAATGAAATACTTTATTAAAAAACAAGTATTATGGGTTGATACGAGCATCAGATAGAGTTGATAAAAACTAAACCCTTAAAGATGTAGATAATTGTTATATATATTTTTAATAGCCTTTAGTGAGACATTTCGACACTTACTTGTGTCTCTTCAGCCACAAATATAATATATAACATAAAAAAGAAAAAGAAAAAACATCATATTATATGAGTTACATATTAAAATTGGTCGGACATATAGAAAATCAACAAAATCACAAAAGGCTAAACTAAAATCTGTTATTACGCGACATTGATCGAAAATTCGCGCGTTAAAAAAAATTGTCTTCTCTTTCCTTGTCCATAGTTGTCACTTACTATTACTCATTATACATTTCTGTATATACTGTATAGTTTGTGCAGTGTGTGTGATCAAGTCTGTCCGGTAATCAATGTCTTTATTATGAAGAAGGAATTAATGTGTTCTCAATGATGGTCGGAGATCTTAATTCACGTGTTATAAAAATTGTTGGAGTCAAGTTCTTTCTTGATGTAAGTCTATGGAAATGCCACTAAATATAATTCTATAAAAAAAAAATAAAAACAAAGAGCAATATACGAACAAGAAATTGTAGAAAAAAACTTTTGTAAAAATGTACTATCGATATAAACTCATCCTCAAAAAGAGAATGCAAGTAGATAGAACAAAGAGAAGCAAAAGTAAGTCGATAATTAAACCGAGAAATTTAAACAAGAAATAAGTAAAAAATTTAGATGACTTTTTTTTTTTTTAAGTATAAAAGGTACAAAAGGTGGCGTCGACCCGAAGGCCATCTCTCGTCTACGCTTTACATTAGATTTGAAACAGCATGAACGGAGTAAACTTACCGATACTGTAACATGGGTTATGAAATTCCTGTAAATAAACTAAATGTACATTTCTTTAAGTTTTGTTCTAGTTTTAGTATGTCAATCTTTCTCTTAATTTAGCTTGTCTTATTTATAAGCCATAAATAAATTAATATCACAATTAATATTAATATCCCATACAGCACAGAAAAGTTGCAGACATATTGCAGAATAAGTTCATTGAAATATTGCAATATTGCAAATTGGTTGCGAAACATTGCTGCACCATAAGATTGCGTTGAGATGTCCGCTTTTTATAATATTACAATGAAACACACATTCTAGCAACATTGCAATGTAATATATTTATGATAATGCAATAGCAAAGCAGCTGACTTTTATTTAAACATTTATACGTTTTCATTAAACTAACTTACATTTATAATCACAAATACTTATACATATATCATATGTATATATATATATATATATATGTGTGTGTGTGTGTGTGTGTGTGTGTGTGTGTGTATATATATATATATATATATATATATATATAATATGTATATGACAAAAACACAGTCTAACGTAATTAAATAATAAAAGTGTTAGAGATAAAAGGCTCTGATATTTGAAATAATATTAGGAGAGACGGGCTAATTAAGAGCCTAGCGCGGAAGTCGGTGCGCAAATGTAATGTTTGAAAGTTTTTTTATTATTATGAATGTTTCGGTGATTTGGACCATCCTCAGCATCTGTCAATTTTTTTAAATGATGCTCTTCAATTTTTGTCCTTACAAAATTTTTAAATTTTACAAAAATAATGAATGCAGGTGAGGATAAATTAAAAAATTTGAACATTTTCGAAAAATGTGATCAGGCCATTGAAAAGAGTATAAAATATCATAAAACTTTTGTATAAAACATTTTTTTATATACCTTATATTTTCAAAGGTATTCGCTAAAAATGAAAAATCCGTTATTTTTGAGGGGCTGTTTCAACCCCTAAACGTTGGGAAAAGCACAAAAAAATATGGGTCTAATATTTTTTGATGCTCTACACATATCCAAAGCCCATCAAAATCGGTGAGGGACACTTCCGACCGTTCCCTTGTTAGCGCGTCTGTCGTGGCCTACTGAGCTTAGCGCTCGACGCGTCGGCCTCGGACTGACACATAAAGATGGTGACAAGCGTTAGAGACGCCACAATGTTGTTATGTTGCATATTGTTCTAGGTAAAATTAAGTGGCAGAAATGATATATCGCGTACTACTAGTACTACTTTATGCTGGGTCAGTGGGAATATCTTGGCGGTGCTCACAGGAGAACTCGCTGTACGATGTTGGGATCTTCATACGGGTGACACATACGTTCTCTCGCCTCCAGATTCATCTAATGGAAACATTGCCACTCCTCAGGAGATGTGTACCAGTTTAGCGTTCTGCAAGAGCAATGGTAAAAACTACAATTAAACAATGTTTCCGATGTGTTTCCGAATCTTAGATCAGGTCTATTCGAATTAATTTTCCTATGTAAGTTCTTAACAACACTCATAGTTAATTATATAGTGTTGCACAATTACTCGCTTCGTATTATTACTATTATTTTCATTAAAGCGAGTTTGAAAACAACTAGCTAAATTCGCATTTTTTAGATACTTTGGCTGCCGGTACCAATCTGGGAACAATCTATTTATGGAAGCGTAAATCCTCCTCCGACAGCGATGAGAACGCTTGGCCAAGCATACCGGAGTTTTGCACGATTCATGGAACAGTGAAACAATTGATGTGGGGCACTAGTTTATCACGGAATTCCCTTCTGGCCGTCAACTGCATCACTAATGTATTTATCTTGCGTCAACAGCCGATGTGCGCTGTATACAATAATGGTATTTGCGCGAGTCAGCTTACACCCACACAGATTCTGCTCGAGATGGACGAGCAGAGCTATACGCTAAAAACGGAGATCCAAGTGCAGGTCATTGCCGTTACAAGAGAGTATATCGCCGTTTCTTCCGGTAGACAAATTATTGTCAACCGCATTAACAAAAGTACCAATCTCAATACGATTGTATTAGCGACCTTCAGTTGTGATACCGAAAAGATGCTCATCTACGAGCATACATTGATTGTATTGACTCCAATGATCATTCAGCTACGATCTGTAGAAGGTTCCATCATTCAAACGCTTCCCACTTTACCAGAAGAGGGTGAACCAATCACGATGGAATTAACAAGTAAAAAATTTTAAATAAAACAATATATCATAATTTTTTATTGCCTAAGAAAGAATCTAATATAAAGGTACTTGTATATTTGATTCACATATTATAAATATTACTTTTCTAATTGTTTGTAGGGCAGTATTTGACTGTTGCGTCATTGAATGGTATCCTGAAGATCTGGGACCTGGGTAAGCATGAAGCTAAGCTGCACACTCGAGCTATGGCAACATATGAGGCAATCAGTGATTTTGCCGAGATCATTGAGGCCAGATGTAATTCGGATTGCCGCTGTGTCTCGATTACTGTCGCAATGGCGAATCTTATGCCTAGTTCGATTTTATATGTTTGGGACATTGAAAGTGATCAGGTCCACGAGTTCGATTTCGGAGAGTCAAATGACATCATTGACGACGACTCCATATTGTGAGTAAAAAAAAGCAGAGAAAACTGCGGTGACAATTATATGAAATTTACAGATAGTATTAATTATATGTTTTATTAATTATGTATATATATAATATAGATGAAAGATGCAAAAACCGACGCACTAATTTGTTTTTAGACTTCAGCATTTAGTTAAAAGATTAAATAAAATTTTATACTCATAGATATTTATCAGAAACTGTGCTCACTATCAGATTGCAGACTGATATCACAGTTTTGATAATTTTGTTTTTGGCTCAACATTTGGCTCAACGTAATTGATTAAATAATAATATAATTTATCTATTTATTTCATAAAATTAAAAATTTTATTTATATTTATATGCATATTGAACTCTACATCTTAAGTAGATAATGAACGAACGATTTTCGTTCATTCGTCGAACATTTATCTGTTCGATTTATAAACAATCAATTTAATATTTGAAGTTCTTGCGTTGGAGTTGTATTAGAAATTAAACTGAAGTAGTATATCTTTAATTTTATTAGCCGCTCTTTGTCAGTTTTACATAATTCTCATGACTAAAACTTAAATACAAGATAGCGCATCGCACGTCGCATAGCGGTAAACGAACAAACTAACGATTGAATACCATTTTTTGTAATGTTTTTGAAATGTTGCAGTAACATTTCTCATGAAATATTACAATGATATATGTTTCTGTAATGTCTCTACATTATGTTGCAATTTGCAAGATTATAACATTGCTGCAATGTAATTGAAATATTCTGTGCTGTATGGAATACATTTGAATATGTAAAATTAATTACATATTCCAATGCAATATTATACCTGTGTTAATATGTAAGAACACAAAAATTTAGCATGAAAAGATTTAGCTTCTTTTTTTAGAATTGCACAATGTAGAGGAAGATTGGTTACGGCACATTGCTGGGATATGGAGGATCCCAGATTACTAGTATGTCGAGCTCAAAGATTAGAAAGCCGTGATTCTAAAAGCTTCTATAAAGGCGACAATAAGGTAATATTTATTTTAAAAAAAGGTAAATAAGATTCATTTTTAAAAAAAGGGTAAATAAAAGGCGCCAAGTCCTCACGGTCGTTCAAAAAAATTGTTATACAAAAAGATATTATCATTATTTTAATTATATATTTTATTGACTAAACCTATTTTTTTTTACAAAAGTAATGATATCAGAAAATTGCGGCAATTAAAAATAAAAATTATGTATTTTAAAATTATAAATAGAATTAAAAATAGAAATATAAAATTAAAAGTAGAATTTACAAGATTTATTCTCTGATAAATATTTTCTTAAAGAATAATATCGATAAATTGTATCAATAAATATGATACAATTATATAAATTAATTAAAAATAAAAATATTTAATAAATATGCCGATGTGGTGACTCATCTCGAATAAGCTTAACCTTGATATATATTATCAAGGACTCTAAGTAATCTTCAAAAAGTTTTATTGAAAATGTTGTTTATTGAAAAATTATTAACAAATAAAGCAAGATTTGAAGCTGGCAATGAAAATTTCGATATTGGACACAATTTATATGAATATTAATTAGACAAACAAAAACTTGGTAAACCTTTTGATATTAGCGCCGACCTCACCGATTTCAATGACCTTGATATATGTTGTCAAGGACATGGCTCTGAGTAACTTGCAAAAAATTTTAGCCGTCGCTCGTTGTTTATTACAAAGTTATTAACAATTGAAGATAGTGACTAACCGATGCTTGCAACATAAGATTGCATATATTTCGGCATGAATTACCAGGCTTATATTTTAAAATGGAAAGAAAATGATACAAAACTGAAATATCAATTAAAGAGGATTATATATATTTCGCACACAAGAATTGTGGAGTGGACCTTCGCGTTGTAAAGTATATGCATAGACACAGTGGGTTCCGCCCACCCTACGGGAGGTTCCACTTCCGGAAGATATAACCTAACCTAACCCAAACCTATTTCTGATTTAAAACTAAAATTTGGTTTAATCCTAAAGCCCCTCCCCCGCCCATGCAATTACTTAAATATACAATTAATGACTTAAATATACAACTAAATACTTAAAAATATAACGCTCATGCATGGAGAAGTACAGATTTAATTTACGTATTCTTATCATATCATTTAATTGTTAATAACTTTGTGTAGTAAACAACGAGCGACGGCTAAAATTTTTGCAAGTTACTCAGAGCCATTGACAACATATTATGTCAAGATCATAGAAATCGGTGAGGTCGGCGCTAATATCAAGGTTTACTTAAAAACGCTCTATTAATTAAGCTAATGATGATGCCTTTTTTATGAGAAAGAGAGAGAGAGAGAGAGTGTGTGTATGTGTGTTGAGATTTATAATTTAGATATCCATTTGAAAACACAGATTTATAATACCAATCGAATTCGATAAGACCGTCTCTAATAATATTTCAAAAAAATTCGGTATCAATACCTTCCTCCAGCGTGAATTACAATCTCAGAGGATGAGGGAATTGAAAGTCTTGAGAACGACTTCAAGCATGAAGGAAAGAATCGCCAACACGATGTCATCATATCGGAAATAAAGCAGGAGTCTAAAGAGAAAAGACTAAAAATGCTTATTTCAAAAAAAATGAATGTTCTCATTGTATATATGTATATGCACATGTGTGGCGATACCAATACTTACGGTAAATAAATTAAAAAAGATCCAATAAAGAAACTCATTAGTGGTCTTCACGATTTTCTCGCAAGACGGAAACTCAAGTATATGTATTTCAGATGCCACATATAGACGATTAAATTTTACACATGGTGTATTGCCGAGATCTTATGAGTTGCCAAAAATTCACAAACCTCATTGTTCGTTACGTATTATTGTATCTTTAAAAAACAACCCCCTATATTCTTTCACATCATTTCTTCATAATTTTACATTATTCAAGGCCCCATCCCTAGGGCAGATAATCACATTGCCAACAGCTTAGTCGATAAACTCACAGACTTACCTGTAGAAAATCATTTCAAATTGGTTTCTTTGGATGTGATATCACTGACATCAGTTCAGAATACTGTCAACTGATATCAGTTGACAGTATTCTTAGAAGATGAAGTCACATAGAAAAGGAGTGTATTATTCCGCGGAATGAATTTTTAATGACAGTTCTCAACTTCACATTTTTTCTTTCAATAGTGTCTGTTATCAACAAACTTTAAACACACTCATGGGTTTTCCGTTATCTCCTGCCATCGCATATATTACAAGACTTGAAGTAGAGCGATTGAGACTTTTCCCTTTAGATTGCCGTTTTATTTCCAATATGTTAACAATGTCGCGTTAGCGATTCTTTTCTCCATTGAAGTTGTTCTCAAGATTTTTAATTCTTTCCATCCAAGATTACAATTCACGTTGGAGGAGGGTACTGACGACCGCGAATGAATTCTTCTTCTCGTTTTCGATCGCTTGGTGAGTCTCCTGTTTAATTATACTCATCTTTTCATTTAAATTTTTACATTATTTTCTCCAGTTTTCGCGATTGTCAGTGCCCGACATTTCGGACTATTCTCGTCACCTTTTAACGGCTGGAACCGATAGGAGACTTACCGGTGACGTAAGGCGGGGATGAGGATTAATACACATGAATTTTTTTGTAATATTTTGTCAATTGGTCTGCTGAAGATGGTCCAAAGGAAGGACCGAAATGTTCAAGTTAATTAAAGATTTTAAGATAAGTTTTTTCTCTCTCTGCGTCTACTTTCTCTAGCTCTTCTTAGCCCATTTCCTACCTGAATTTTTGTACTTATATATCAGAGCCTTTTTGTTTTGTTATCAAACATATTATTTTTGAAACAAAATATTGTCTTTTATTAATTATATATTATATTAATTATATATTAGTATATTTTTTTCTTAATAATTTTCTTAATAATAAAGTGTTCACTTTTTATTATTATATAGAAATAAATATATTACATAGAAATAATTCATTAATCATAAATTCTAAAGAAGGAGTTAAAAAGAATATTAATATGTGATTATAATTTTTAGTTGATAATGATCACTGTTAATAATCCGTTTAATAATAATTTTTTTAATTTAGATTACACAAGCTCCCGTAGTATTGGTATCATTATTCGCGACATCAGACCATGGTATTGTCGTGCAAGACGTGAAACCGATAGCTGACGATAACTGTCAATTGTTAGGTGTGCATTCGCCATATATCGTTATTCTGAACTCTGAAAAGAGTTTGGATAGAAATAGCAAGATTGTGCAATTGTTAATGAGAGATTTTGAAGAATTGGGAGACTGCGATTCTATCACGAGAAAGGCAGTGATGGACTTTAGTTATCATATTAGTGTGGCGAATATGGAGGAGGCTTTTAAAGCCATTAAATCCATAAAAAACGAAGCTGTTTGGAAGAGCTTAGCCAAAATGTGTGTGAAAACAAAGCAATTAAACATGGCTCTTCTCTGTCTGGGTCATATGAAGCAAGCCAATGCTGCACGGGCTCTACGTGAAGCGATGCAAAATGATACTTTGAATTTAGAAGCACAAGTAGGAATACTGGCTGTTGAACTTGGTCTTTATGTAGGTCGTTAAATGTACATTTAAATATGTTTTTAATTAATGTTGCAAATTTACTCAAAATGCGTACGGTTCTGTAGACTGATGCTGAACATTTGTTTCGGGAAGCAAAACGTCTGGATCTGTTGGGACAGCTATTTGAAGCGCAGAACAAATTTAAGGAAGCCATTGAATTAGCCAGCAGTGAGAATAAGATTCGTGAAAAGACGAGCTACTATAATTACGCTCGTACACTGGAGAAGCAAGGTAAAGTAGCGGAAGCTATAGATATGTACACGAAAGCCGATTGCCATCGATTTGAAGTACCCAGAATGCTTTTGATGAGACCTCGAGAACTCCTCGCATATCTCAATAATTCCGAGGAATTGTAAGTGGCGCAATTAACATTAATTAGGAAAAAAATTATTTATAATAAAGTTATATTAATAATGTCATAGAGAAGTTAAAAATTGGCATGCCCAATACACCGAGTCGACTGGCGATATGGAGACTGCCTTACATCTTTATGAGCAGGCAAAAGATACTTTGTCAATGACAAGACTACTTTGTTATTTCAATAGAGAGGACGAAGTATGCGATCTAGTAACTAAAACAGGTCATGCCGCATCAGCATATCATCTTGCTGCGCATTATGAATCAAAGAATAATGTTACACAAGCGATCCACTTTTATACAATCGCTAAAGCTTACACCAATGCGATTCGACTATGCAAGGTGAAATGTTTAATATTACAATAGAAATTTCCGCTTAAATGTCGCATATTTTTTTTACCGTTTAAATGTTCAACCCTCCATTTTTCTATCTTTCGAACGAACAAGAGAGAGAAAGCGAGCCTCGAATTTATTTTGATTTTTATCTTATAGTCGACATACACGGCCGTAAAAAAAAGTTGAAACTCCTTGGTAACAATTGCACTTTATTAACCCTCTACTCGTCTTATTCTCTCCTTGGCCAGCTCTTTATGGAACAATTTCTGAAAGATAAACAATTCTACATGACTACAATTCTACAATTCGCATGATTTATATGTCGCTAGTAGTTTCCAATCAAGCGACATTTAAATGGAAATTATTGTAGAAAGATTCATTTTTATTACGCCTTATTCATCTTATTTGTTTAAAAAAATTATTACAAGATTTATATATTATCTGCAGGAGCATGATATGCTGGAAGAACTATGGCCACTGGCTATATTAGCACCACGGCATTCGCAGATAGACGTTGCCAAGTTCTATGAGGATAACAATCAATCGGATCGTGCGGTGATGCTGTACCATAAAGCTAATCTCTTGCATAAAGCTTTAGATGTTGCGTTTAGAACGCGACAATATAGCGCGTTGCAGCTAATTATCATGGATGTTAATGCCGATTCCGATCCAGCATTGATTCGCAAATGCGCCGATTATTTTATGCAAAATGACCAAATCGACAAAGCGGTAGACCTGCTTGCAACTGGCAAAGACTACATGGCAGCTTTAGAGCTGATCCAGCAACATAACGTCGTGTTAAGTGAAGAGCTCGCAGAAAAATTAACAGTTGAAAAGAAAAGCGATGACGATGTGGAACACGAACGTTTGAGAATTTATACGCTTGAGAAAATCGCGGAGATCGCTTTCGATCAAGGAAACTACCATCTTGCGACCAAAAAATTCACACAAGCTGGAAACAAGCTGCGCGCTATGAAAGCATTGCTCAAGTCTGGCGACACCGAAAAGATCTGTTTCTTTGCGCAAGTCTCGAGAAATAGCGAGATCTACATCATGGCGGGCAATTATCTGCAATCTTTAGACTGGCAGAATCAATCGGAGATTCTGAAAAACATTATCAGTTTCTATTCCAAAGGCAAAGCAATGGATCTGTTAGCAAATTTTTATGTCGCGTGTGCACAGGTAGAGATCGATGAATTTCAAAATTACGAGAAAGCGCTAGACGCATTGAATCAAGCTAGCAAGTGTCTAATTAAGGTAGTGACACCGCGTGATCCGGATGTTCACAAGCGAGCTGTGGAGTTAGTCAATAGTAGGATGTCAACGATTAAACGCTATTTGGATATTAAAAGGTAAATCCAAAATCTGAATGCTAAATTTATCAGCGTAAATTTGTTAACTCGTTCAAAGTTCGATTAGTGACATTGCAGCGTAAAAGATTGTGAGAAATTGAATCATAAATAAATAAAATAAAAATTAGGTTTATTAAAAAAATATAAATAAGAATAAACATTTCAATATATGTTGGTAAGTGTAGATATTCATGGTGATACAATATTTATAATGTTGCAAATAGTGAAGTGAAAAAGTTATACTACTCTCATCTGAAATTCAAAAAAATCTCATCGTAGTATACCAACTCTGGGACACCTCGTATATGTATACAAGGTATCCTATTTTAAATTGAACACGCTAATAATTCGTAAACAGCACGTTATCTAGAAACATGTTTCAGACAAAAATTTTAGGGTTTTAAGGAGGTCATATGACTCATAGCGTATTCGATTTGTTGACTCTACCCGACTCTGAGTCGAGTCGGGTCAGAGTCGGGTGGAGTCAACAAATCGAATACGCTAATATTCTTCCTGAATAGAAAATATAATTCCTGCAGTATTTGTGATATCACTTCTTTAAGATGCGCGATAATATCGTCGATGGGAATTAATATGGGGGCACAATTTCCTTACATACAGAGTGTTCCATTTTAACTACACACCACAAATATCTCAAAAACAAGACATTGTAGAAAAAAATATGTCAAACAAAGTTTTGGATTTTGGAAATTGAGGATTTGGAGAGGGGAAAATGGTGAGCGCGTTGAATCTCTTAAACGGTAGCTTTTTTTAAGGTTATTTTTTTCAAGGTCAACTTTGTTGTTTTTAAATATTAATGGGTAATTTTTATTTAATCATATTTAATCGATAGAGCATGAAATTTTACGTAAAAGTTGTCTGAGACATGTGTGATGGTAAAGTTCATAGTTTACAACATATTTATTATTTTTTACTTAATTACTTACTTATTTCGTTCAACACATGTCTGAAATTTAAGACAATCAGTTTTCTGTGGTGCAAAAACTAAGTGCACAGATTTAACCATATTTTGAGGAAGATTGAAAAAAATCTTAAAACAGAAAAGTCGTGATTATAATTTTTTTAATTTTTAGGATCAACTTTTTTCGTTGCTACTTAATTCTCCGAGTTGTAATAAAAGTTAATTGGTAATAAATTAATATTATGGCAGATTATTCTTTAAATAACAGAGAGAGAGAGAGAGAGAGAGAGAGAGAGAGAGAGAGAGAGAGAGAATCGTTGATATTCTCCTAATCTTTGAAGAATGCGGAGGAAATTATATGAGAGTTGCACATATTTATCATAATAGATTTCCATATCGACGGCATCTCGACAATAGGACAATTTATCGAATTGTGCTGCATTTACAACAATGCGAGCTACGTTGTAAAAAGCCTCGAAGAAATCACAATGTTGTCAAACAAGTCGATGCTCCTTCAGCTTTTGGCTATGATTTATCTTAATCCTCATGTAAGTTTGCGACAAATACAACATTAGGAATAACCCATTCAACTGGCAACAGAATATTACGATCTGTCAAATAGCACCCATACCACATAATAGTACAACAATTACATTTCTCTTCTCCTCGCTATCACTCTCTTCCTCTTTTTTCCGCTCTCTTTCTCTCTCTCTCTTTCTAACTCCCTTTCTTGCCCTCTTTTTATCTCTCTCTCTCTCTCTCTCTCTCTCTCTCTCTCTCTCTCTCTCTCTCTCTCTCTCTCTCTCTGTCCTCTTTCTCTTTATCTCACCAGAGGAAGATCCAGGGTCGTCGACAAAAAAACGGGAAGGCATTCAAACATTCAACTTTGATGAAGAAGAATCGAATAAGAATTAAGTATTCTGTACTTCATCATTTGCAACATTGTAGATATTATATTATTATATGGATATTGTGCTTATTGCGGATATTAACTTGGCTATTCTTATTTAAATAATAGAAGTTTTTCCCATATTTTATTCCTGTATTAGTAACGTTTTAATTATGAGAAATAAAAATATCTCTTCTGTGCATTCAAATACTTCTTTATTTCTTGTTATGCAGATTATTTGAGAGGGGCGAGACGGAGTCGGCAATGCAACAGGTTCGATATTTACTGGATTCCCAAGGGCCCATTCTGGAACAATCAGTGCGTCGCGGTGATTTATTCGCGACAATTACACAGCATTATGCCAATATAGGAGACACTGAGAAAGCTTGGGCTACCATCGAAGAATTGAAACGCTTGGTACCAGGAATTAATTTAAGTTATTACTTTAACATAAATCTTCTTGAGCAATTAGGATACAAAATGACAGTGCAACAGCAGGACAGTTCCGATAAAGATGATGGAATTGAAGAGCTGCTAGGAGAATAAAGCTTCATTAAAAAATTGATTTCAAATTAGAAAGTTAATGAATAAAGAATTAATAGATAAAAAATAGTTAAATTAGAAATAGGGATGTATCTCATGGAGATAGTAGACACATGTCTATAAACCATCGCATATGTGGGCGTTGAGGATGTCTTCCAGACGGCATACTCAACTGACAATTATCCCTAAACAAGTGAGCGCCCCCTAAATAAGTGAGAATCGAAACTCGAGATCTGCTGAATACGAATCGGACTCTACTTACTCAAAGAACCACGCATCATATAGTTCAGTAAATGACATTATGTCAACCAAAATCAAAAGTAATAGAAAAGAAAAAGCACCGAGATAATCAGTAGCACAGAGATAATGCCGGTTGTACCATGAATTACGGATCACCCTATATAATTAAATATATAAATATAAATATATATATGTATATATAATATATTAATATATAAGTTATGCGTAAATAAAAAATAATTATATATATACATTTCAAATTATTACCTTCTTGTTCTTACCCCCCCTTTTCCTCGATTTCCGTAATATATAAGTAGCATTATTAATTGTTATAATTATATAATTTTTCTTCTAATATTTGTACAAAAATAAAAATAGAAATAAAATAGAAATTTATCCAGGAATCTCTCAGTGTGATGCTACTGATACATATGTTCTTTCTACTACAATATGTTTCTGTGTACATACACAGATATACATACATATATACACACACATTCTTTATAAATTTTCTGTTCTTTTTCGATTATTTCTCGTTTCATATTTGAATACATTAGCGTTACTAAGCAACTACCGCTTTTCCAGTAATAACCAATCAATGAGTGTTCCTATCCAAGATGGCGACAAATGATTCTCCTTACGTTTTTGGAATCATACCCCTGATCAGTAGTATTCACATATGTTCTCTCCAGTTCTTCTTATCTCCATGATGTTGCATGACTCCGAACTTTCGTCGCCGTTTGTACATAGGCATTAATTTAGCGTTCGATTGATAGAAACAAGCAGTACACGCGTTGTGCTTTTTATATGATATGGCTGCGGTTAATACCGGTCGTAATTTGTGTCTAAATATCATAAAATGAGGAGGTCATCGCGATGCATCGACTTACGAAGCATAAAATCGACAGCCAATAAGTCATTATCGGAGCATATCACGGTAAGCATCAATCAATTGCATATAATTTCTGACAAGTATGCGGCAATGCGTTAGCTTGTCATCTGTCAATATAAACACCTTGTTCTCCAATTCAATAGAGTTGCTAATATACACGATCGATCTAATGATTTCTTAGAATGACGGAACGTTAAGAACAGTTTGCGGCTTTCAATGATTTTATCTCAGATTTACTTATTTGTATACGTAAATAAATGAATAGTTATTGTATAATGATTATTAATCTATTAATCTATGATTATTAATCTATTGTATAATGATTATTAATCGTATAATGATTATTAATCTCATTATTTAAAAAATATTCCACTTGCATTTTCATGTTACATTTACCTTCACAGATTCTAATCTAGTTTTCGAGGTTCACACGCGAGCGATATTAATATAATGCTTATAACGATTTTTTTCCTTTTTAATTGCTTTGGCCTATATTTAAAAAAACATATTTAAAATAGATTTTACAAGTTACAGTTATCTTATAAATTACAGTTTTTTTTTCTTCATCCACTATTGCTTATAAACATTTTATATATAATAACCTTGTTTTTTTTTATATATAAACTTTTATATAACTTTATATATAATATTTTATATATAACAATTTCATTTCTTTCTTTATTAATATTAATTTAAGAGATAGTAATATAAAAGTAGACGTTAATTTGAAGATACTTTTAATCTACTAAATAATTAAAACAGTATTATATGTGTTGCATAATTGTGTGTGTGTGTGTGTGTGTGTGTGTGAATTCGAAATTAGAAAGCGTGAAAGCAAGGACAGTTACTTTTCACAGAAGTACATTTATTGTAGAGAAATTAATATAAAACTGTACGGAAAAATTTCGATATAAATTGTTATAAATATATACTACGCAAAAAAATAAGAGACTGCTTTTTTTTACAAGTAATTGGAATTTTTTACTTGAAAATACTACTATTATAACGCTTTTTATAATGCTTTTTAGTTGCCCTTAAATTGATAAAATTACAGCAATTTGAAAATTTTCCCTTTTTTTAAAAAGAGAAAGTGAAAAAAAGCTTTTTGCTTAGTGTATTATGACTGTAACATTACATGTATATTCACATTCACCGTTTTTTTAAACAATGAATATATAAATGTTTTTAGAAATGTGCGAGTGAAAATTTTCCTAAATGCACTGAAAAATTTGCACGCATTTCATAGAATGTGTTACAGTTTCCAAAAAATTAAATTATATATTATACTTTTACGAAAAATATACTTTTTAATAATCAATTGATAATTAATTAAACAAAAATGGATTTTCTGAAAGTGGGTTTCTTTTTCAGTTTTAGGATTTAATTAGGTTAATTTTCTATAGTGATTTTTATATTGATATTGTAAAAATAAAATACATGAGATGTCATGTTGAAAATGTCATTATGTTAATTGTTATGTGCATATGCAATAATTTTGATCCAAAACTTAAGCAAGAGAGTTTGCATTGAATAAAGTTCCGAAAAGGATTATCTCCGATTTCGATGAAACTTTGTGAAAAGCTTCCTTTCAGGTTAAAATGGAAGCCTCTAAAGGGAATTTTGGCGACTCCTATAAGAAAGTCATTTTTTAAAAGAAAAGTATAATAATTATATTGGTAAAAAGTATAATAATTGTATATGTTGCTACATACTTCAATTAGTATGCAATCTAATTTGCTAATGTGTATGTAAAAAACAATACATGTAAGAACGGGGAAGGAGCGGAACCCCGAAAAAGAAATCTAACCCAACTCATGTCTGAGGGATCTTTATTTTAAGTAATAATTCACCCTTCATATCTAGGAGGGGTTCCATCCCTCCCATTATCTCTCAAAATAATTCGACATATATGCATGATATATTTCCTTAAATATTAAATGGTAGAATTCTTGAAGAACTATTTACCCCGAATAATGCCTCACCTCTAGGGAATGGGTTGGGTTAGGGTTAGGTTAGTTTTTCAGGAAGTGGGGGTTGCAGGGGGAGGGGCTCCGCTCCTCCCTCACCCACGCGTTCGATTTGCTACATATAAATAAATGAATCTGGTAAGATACGTTTTATTAAATGTACACGGTGTCAGAAAAATTACGTTTCATTTAGTAAACTTTTTTTGTTAATAACTTTTTAATAAACAACGAGCGACACTTAAAACCTTTTGGAGGATACTCAGGATAGTGACCTTGACAACATATGTATATCAAGATCAAGATCATTGAGGCTGAGTCCCCTTTTGTAAAGTTTTACCCAAGTTTCTAATAATTATACCTTGAAAATTAAGAGTGAACAACCCTTACTTTTTCTCCAGAACACTAAAAACTTTCCCCTTTCACATATTTCAACGGCATTAAAATCGATGAGGTCATCACGAATGTGCATAATAACTATACCTTTTACCATTTTCTCTTTAAAAAATAACCTTATAAGAGTCACCAAACTTCCCCTTAGAGACTTCCATTTTAACCTAAAAGGAAGCTTTTTACAAAGTTTTATCAAAATCGGAGGTAAGGCTTTTTCCAAACTACACCCGATAAGTGTTTATAGATTTCCTATCGTAAAAAGTGTAACAGGCAAATAGATCCTAAATTATATTTAATATAATATTTTATTTTATTCTGAACATATATATAATTTTTGTATAATTTTGATTTAATTTTTTCGGTTTTTTAAATTTCTTACGAAATGAATTTAAATTTTAGTTTTAATAAAGAAAGTTGATGTTTCTCTGTATGTGTGTATGTTCACTAAATGCGCTTATTATATAATATAATCTTATAAATATCTATAAATTTTTTATAAATATCTACAGGCACGCGCGCATATATGCAAATGAATACATAATTAGTAAATGCACATACATTGATTTAGTATTTTGAACATAAAAAAGTATTTTTTATAAAAATTGTTTTAGAATAAAAACAACTATTGTTGATTGATTGATTGAATGCAAAACTGAATGATTGCTTAATGCCGAAGTTAATACAATGAAAAGTAAAAAGAAAAATGTACTCTGTGTCATCAATGTCTTTTTATATTGGGTTAAGTTAATCTATCTATCTATTATATATACAGGGTGTCCGATAATTATTGACACAGCCGAAGTGTGAAGGTAGATTGGCTCAATCTGAAAAGAAAAGTTTTGTATCATTTTGCTAAATTCACAATAGTTATTGCGTTATTAATTAAAATATCTGAGCTAATGAGCGCGTGGGAAGCGGTAGGCCGGAATCGGTAGGCATGTAAGATGGCTTATTTGTTTACGTCTCTTAGCAATAAAAGCATCATCCGAGCGAGAGGTGGAGTCACGCAGCGAGCGGCGAGCGACGTCTGATATTTGTTGCTAAGAGATGCAAACAAATAAGTCATCTTACATGCCTACTGATTCCGGCCTACCGCTTTCCACGCGCTCATTAGCTCAGATATTTTAGTTAATAACGCAATAACTATTGCGAATTTAGCACAATAGTACAGGACTTTTCTTTTCAGATTGAGCCAATCTACCTTCACACTTCGGCTGTGTCAATAATTATCGGACACCCTGTATATAAAAGAAGTCCTGACTGACTGACTGACTGACTCATCAACGCCCAGCTCAAACCGTTTAACCCAGGAACGTGAAATTTGATAGGTACATTGTTTTTATGACGTAGGCACCCACTAAGGAAGGATTTTTGGAAATTCCGTCTCTAAGGGGGTGAAAAGGGGGGTGAATTTTTTTGAGGTTGCCTATATCTGAAAAACCGAAGATGTTACAGAAGTAAAAATTGGTATTTAGATTCTTCTTTATAAATAAAGAAAAACGTGTTTTACCATTTTCCGAAAATCTAATTAAGGGAGATGAAAAAGGGAGATGAATTTTTTTATAAGGATACCTATATTTCAAAAACCAAAGATGTTAGAAAAGTAAAAATTTACATTTAAAATCTTTATTATAAAGTAAGTTTACGTGCCAAATTTTTTGCTCATAACGTCAGTAGTTCTCAAGATATGGATATCAGTAAAAACGTACGTACCGAGCGCGCGAAGCGCGCGAGGAACAAACGCCAGCTAGTTATGTATAAGTTAAAGGCAAAATTCTTTACTTTTTATGTTTTTGCCTTTAAAGTTGTTGCTTTAATTTAGGGTGTATTTCACTTGACCCTCTCTCTCCCCCCTCTCTCTCTCTCCCTCTCTCTTCCCCCCTCTCTCCCTCTCTCTCCCCCCTCTCTCTCCCTCTCCCCCTCCCTCTCCCCCTCTCTTTCTCTAATAATGAGATAGACATGTCAAATCGAGCTCCATAAATCTGTCTGATCTAAGCTGTAATTAGTTTTCCTGTGGTGTATGCAAAGACGAGTAAAGTGAAAGGGTGCATTGAAGGTTTCCATCGAAGTCATCATCTAAAGGAAGAAGTAAATAGTCAGTGTGTAATGTAGCTGAATATAATGTAAATGTAACAAGCAGTGTGCAGATACGCCATGATGAAATGAGTCGACGTGTTTCAAGAACGGGCACGGGTGTCGATAAAGATAAACAATGGAGACAAAACAGCAAGCGACGGTAATATGTAGACAATGTAGGAAGGAAATAAAAACAGAGGTTATCAAGTGTATACCATGTGTGAAACTTTTCCATCCGAGTTGTCATAAGCAGCATAAAGTATATAATACAGAGAATGAACTCATACCATGTAATGGAAAAATGGAAAGATGTATAGTAAAGAGTGGAATGGCGATTGAAAGTAGTGGTGCATCGAGTGATAGCAACAAAATGGTGAAGCAAACAACTAGCGAAGGAGGACGTAGTATGAAAGAGAGAGGTGCGTCAACATCTGAAAACGTACTAGAGGACAAGATAAATATTATATATAAAATGATGAATAAAATTAGAAATGAAATATTAATAAAAGACGTAATTAAAAAAACCGTCTTAGATGCCATAAGTGAAGAAATGGATAAAATAAAAGAAGAAGTTATAAACTGGATGGTTAATGAATTGGAACCATTAGTAAGTGCAATAGTTAAGAGAGAAATGTAGAATACGACAAAATGGAATGCTGACAGGGAAGCCATGGGAAGGAGTTACAGTGAAAGTGTTGGACGAAAAGAGAAAGGTGAAGCTGTATTAATAATTAAACCAGTAAATGAAGAGGAAAAATCTAGCGAACTCACAAAAAATGATATTAAGAACAAAATCGAAATTTCTAAACTAGGAGTAGGAATAACCAAGATGAAAAAAGTAACTAAAGGAGCAGTTGTTGTGGGGTGCGAAAACAAATTTCAAGCAGATAAATTAAAGGAAAAAGTTGAACAAGATCTAGGCAATAAATATATAATACAAGAACCGAGGAAGAAGAAGCAAAGAATGAAGATATTTGACGTTTACCAGGACATCCTTGAGGAGAAAGATTTTTGGAGGAAGGTAGAAGAACAGAATGGATTTAAAAGAGGTACAATAAATGGGAAGATATTTCATAAATCAACAGGATCTGAAGCAAAAGGGACCTCGATTTTAGCAGAAGTAGACGATGATACCAATGAGAAATTATTAAATTTAGGAAAACTAAAAATAGGATGGAAAATGTGTAGAGTGAAAGAATATATAAGTCTCTTAAGGTGTTTTAAATGTTGTAGTTTTTACCATTTTGCGAAAGACTGTATTAAAGAAGAATTGTGCGGAAACTGCGCGGAATGACATGCGACAAAGAATTGTATGAATCAGATTTAAAAATGTGTAAATTGTGAAGGGAAAATTAAAAAATTTAAAATTGATTTAAATTCGGATCATTCAGCTTACGATAAAAATTGTCCGTGTTTTAAGAAAGAGATAGAAAAGTTAAAAAATAGAATTCAATGTAGTAATAATATATAGCAATCAAAAAAAGGCGAATAGATCTCAGAATGATGTAATATGTTTAAATGCTCAAGGATTTTTGAAGCATAAGGATGAAATCGAAGATACGCTAATTAGAAAATATAAATTTAGTATAATAGGATTTACAGAAACTCATGTAACGCGACAAGTTGAGGATCATGAGCTGCAGATCAGAAATTATGAATGCGTGCGGTGATTCAGAAACTAGTAGAACAGGTGGGGTATTGTTATATATTGATAAGCGAATTAAATTTGATATTGTATCACTAGAATCGTGTGAAAGAAGTTGGTGGTATATAACTGTTAAAATTAAAGGGAAAAATTTTAAGGATATAATTATGGTGATTTATCGTTCACCAAATAGTAGTGAATGTAAATTTATAGATTTTCTAGAGGAAATGTGTGTTGATGAAGCATTAAATAATAATGTTATAATAATGGGAGATTTTAACATAGACAAAAGTAAATGGTTATATTCAAGGGAAACTGACTAGAGTAATGAATTCTGTTGGATTAAAACAAATGGTAAATGAGCCAACAAGGATAGTCTCTACTTCTGCGACGATAATAAACTTGATTTTTTCAAATATGAATTTAACAATGGAAATATGGCATGAGCCAAAAATAACGGATCATTCAGCAATGGTAGTACGTTGGGATGTTGGGTTAGAGGAAAATAAGATTAAAACGATTAAAAAAGAGAATTATAAAAATATGGATGTAGAGAAATTTTAGGAATTAGTCAATATTCGCGTAAATGCTATTGAAAGTGAAAGTAGTAATGAATTAGCAGATTTAGTTATAAATGAAATTATAGTAAATCTTGATTTAACCGCACCGCAGAGAACGATTATATTAAAAAATAAGTGGCAGGGTAAGCAATGGTACTCCCAATACATTCGAAATCTTATGAAGCAAAGAGATATAGCCTATAAGATAGCCAGATTAAATAATAATGTAGAGGACTGGGAGTCGTTTCGGCAACTAAGAAATATAACTGTAGATGCATGTAGAAAAGCAAAGAGAGATTATCTGGAAAAAAATTAGATAAAAATAAACGAAATCCGAAACAAATATGGAATATGTTGAAAGAGATGCTAAAAGGTAACTCAGTAAGTAGGGAATATAGTGAATTACTATGTGCAAATAAAGTGATTAACAAAGTAGAGGAAATGGCTGAAAGATTTAATTATTATTTTATAGACAGTATTAGGCAACTAGCGGATGCAAATTTTGAAGAGAAATGTATCGTACAGCGACAATATACTGATAAGGAGTTTGGTGTTTTTGGAAAAATCGAGATAAAGCAATTAAATAACATAGTTGGAAAGTTAGTAAATAAAGCAGGAACTGAAGAGGGGATAACAGTAGAGGTAATGAAACTTATTGTAAAAGCAGCAGGAGAAAAAATATGTGATGTATTAAATAAGTCGTTAAAAGAAGGAATGTTTCCTACCGGATGGAAGGAAGCGATCGTTGTGCCGATACCAAAAGTGCGAGGAACAATTAAAGTTGAGGAATTTAGACCAATAAACAAACTACCAGTATATGAAAAAGTGCTGGAGATAGTAGTTCATAAGCAATTAATTGAATATCTGGAAAAAAATAATCTGATAAAAGAATGTCAATTTTTTTTTAGGACTTTTTTAGGACTAGGCACTCATGCGAGACTGTATTACAGTGTATAATATCAGAGTGAAAAAGAGAAATTGCTGAAAGTAAAATGATAGGAGTAGTGTTTTTAGATCTAAGAAGAGCGTTTGAAGCAGTAAATAGAAAAATATTGATAAGCAAGCTAGAAGGGTATGGATTAAAAGTCTGTATTAAATTGGTTTAAAAGCTACTTAGAAAATAGAACTCAAAGGGTAAAATTTAATGGTATATTATCACCTCCTGTAAACGTAGACGTAGGTGTTCCTCAGAGGTCCGTTTTAGGACCGTTACTGTTCTTGTTGTATATAAATGATATCACAGAGGCAATAAAAGACACTTGTGAAATTAAGTTGTTTGCGGATGATGCCATAATTTATACTGCAAGGTACTCAAGTAAAGAAATTAGCGATCAATTAAATGAACAACTGAAGGAAATAGAAAAATGGTTAAAAATTAACAGATTAAAATTAAATATTGATAAGACGAAAGTCATGTTATTAAGGGGAGTAAGGAAAAGGCTATGGTGGAAAATTTTAAGGTGATAATGCAAAATAAGATGTTAGAAGTTGTTAACGAAATTAAGTATCTAGGAGTAATAATTGATAAAAATTTAAACTTCTCAGCGCATGTTGATTACATTAGCAAAAAAGTTGGAGCAAAATTAGGAATTATGCGAAGAATTGGCGCAAGTATGTCATCGTATATGAAATGTACTGTGTATAAAGCGATAGTCGCGCCAATTTTGGAATATTGTGCTTCAGTGTTAATAGGAATAAGCAAAACGAACGTGCAGCATTTACAGAAATTACAAAATCAAGGTATGAGGATTATACTTAAATGTAATAAAAAAAACTCGTATTAGGAATATGCTCGAAGCGTTGCACTTTATGTCAATTGAAGAAAGAATTGAATACAATGTATTAGTATATAAAATGATAAATGGCTTGTGCCCTAGTTACTTGTATAACAAAAGTAAGTTAGTAAAGCAAAGAAGTGCAATAAATACAAGACAAAAAGAAAACGTATATATAGAAAGATGTAGAAGTAGGGAAGAGCAAAGAATGTTACTACATGATAGTTTTATAATGTATAATAAATTACCAAATGATATTAAAAAAGAACAAAGACTGCAAAATTATAGAAGAATGTTAGCGCAACATATTATTAGGAAAAGAGAGCGTGGAGTAGGTTATATGTGATAATAGGCTGAAATGTAAATTAGATTTTTAAGTATATTTAGACATAAGGATGTGTGTAATATTGAATAGCTATTGAAGCTAATAATAAATCCTCTCTCTCTCTCTCTCTCTCTCTCTCTCTCTCTCTCTCTCTCTCTAAAAAAAACCTTTGTAAAATTATTCGTTTGGGAAGACTCAGCTCAAATAGCCAAGTGTGTCGAAAAGATTTTACAAAATATTTGCTACAAATTTTGTTGACAGAAAAGACTGCAAATTGCATGTAAAATCTGTTATATCAGACAATACTAGTAGAATTCTAGTAGAAATATAATAGAAACCCCCCTCCCCCACCCTCCGCTAAGAGATAACTTGAGATTTAAGTTTAGGTCTTAGTATCGAACCAAGAGAAATATGTGCCCTGTGCACAACTAATCAGTTTCAACGAAAAATTAATTTTCCTTGAAACTGACGCACTACCATCCGCGTTTGGCTCTTATCTAACCCGTTGAAATTTGAATTTATATTTCATATTGAGAGCCTTAAAATTCTTAACTGTTTATGAATTAAATATAATTTATTTTGTTATTTATATGATTACATTTGGCTCAATCGTTAGTGCTATATGTAAATACAATGTAACATATAACATATGTGTTATATGTTACATTTATATTTATGAGTGAAAAATTCCAACTAACCGGTAGCTTACCGGTAACATTTATGCTATATTTAAATGTTCAGTTCTGTTATATTTATATAACAATAATATAACGGTATTTAGTGAGTTATGCATCTATAATAGTCAGTTTTATATATTGCACTTAGTAAGCAAAATGTGTGCAATATGCCAGCAGATTGGCAACAGATTTATTCAGAAGTTGTTAGCAAATTAGTATCATATTATGTTCATATTAGGCTTGTTAGCAATTATGTTCATATTAGGCTTGTGATCTATCTGTGAGCAGAACCTGCTCACAGATAGATCACAGGCCTTATTACAGTTCCGCTGACAGTCTATCGACATAATCAAAATTAACAGACTCTGTACCAAAGAGTGACGCCCAAAAAATCTCTTTTTTGAGCAGAAATAAAAAAATATGAAAAAAAGATCAGATTAAAGTTAATTTTTTACTGATTACAAATATATATACTTTTATCATGTTATCATGAACCGTTTTGGATCAATACAATAATAAAAGTTGATTATTTTATAGCTAAAATCCAATGAAATCAATTTCGAACTTTGGATACGCCCAACGTAGTATTCGAGAATCGAATTAGCGCACATACTTTCTCTCGCATTGCAGTGCAATGCGCAAACGTTCTCTTTAGGCCAAAAAGTTTCTATTTCTATTTCTCGAGCAATTCTGCAATTTTTTGTTGTGTAATCAAATTTCAGTTTTTGGCTGCAACTGCATTAACCTCTGTAACAGATATCGCGTCTCATTTTCTGAGCAATTATTTCCTGCAACAATTATTCCTTCAGCTCATTTTATCAGTAATAGTAACAGCAGCAATTTGATCAACAGAATTTATGGCATAGTATTTTATGTTTTAATCTTTCAATTAACGGAATATTTATCAACGTATTTTTTAATTGCAGCAATTATTAGCTCATCAGTATAATTGCATCAGCAGCACTACTCACGCCGGTCACTTCTCTTGTACGTTTTCTTATGCAGTTTTTATTTTTTATCTTATTGAATATTTATCATTAATTATTAGATAAGAACCCACCACTATCTCATTGGATCGCATATTGTAGTCTCGATGTTTTAGAATATATACTGCAGATAAAGAATGATTGATTTACATTTAAAAATGTATAGAGACATGCAACTAAGCTGCAATATTCGAAATGGCCATTGTGATCATAGTTGCAACCAAATGACTGCAATGTTTCATTTTACTCAAAGAAACACGTTTACTATTTACAAATTAGGCAACTTAACTGGAACTTAGAGCCATGATATCTTGAGAACTAGACGTAACGTAATAATTTATAATCCCTAAAAACTTACCTTTTTAAAAAAGGTAAAAAAGGCGCCAAGTACACGCGCCAGTTGTGAAGAACTGTTATTTGTATTTATAAAGTAGTGTTATTTTAACTGTAAGAAAACTACTGTAAAAACTACCGTAGAAAATTCTTCTACAAATTATTTTAATATTGTATAAAATATTTATATTGATATTGTGTAAAATATCTACAAAAATAATGATATCAAAAAATTGCGCCAACTGCAAATAGAAACTTATAAAAATATTTTAATCAAAAATGTTGTACAAAATATGTAGTTCTAATTTCCTACAAAAATAATGATATTAAGAAATTGCGCCAAATGAATAAAAATTTATGCTATAAAATTTATTTCTTTTATTATTTTCAATGTCATTGAAAGGATTAAAACTAAAGTGACGAATAAAAACTTGGCGTGCCCGGGTCGGGTCATTAAAATTATATAAATTTTTAATAAGATTGTTTAAAAATTAATCTATAAAATTGATTTATGGAATAATAAATAAGATTTTGTGTTTAAAAATATACCATATTGTACGATATAATTATGCTATTCTTCTCTTATATTTTTATACTTTCTTTACACTTTATTTGTTAGGTTTGTAAATATATTTTTAAAATAAATTTTAGAATTGTAAATAATTTGTTTATATTTTACGTTTTATGTTAAGACAGGGTGTATTTTTAATAAATTTTACTTATTTTATTTTAATTATATACAGATAATTGAAACTAATTTTATTTATATTTGCTAATGCATATACAGTTCATTGCATGTCAGATTTTAATGCCCCGACCCGGGCACGCCAAGTTTTTGTTCGTCTTTAGTTTTAATCCTTTCAATGACATTGAAAATAATAAAAGAAATAAATTTATAGCATAAATTTTTATTCATTTGGCGCAATTTCTTAATATCATTATTTTTGTAGGAAATTAGAACTACATATTTTGTACAACATTTTTGATTAAAATATTTTTATAAGTTTTTATTTGCAGTTGGCGCAATTTTTTGATATCATTATTTTTGTAGGTATTTTACACAATATCAATATAAATATTTTATACAATATTAAAATAATTTGTAGAAGAATTTTCTACAGTAGTTTTTTTACAGTTAAAATAACACTACTTTATAAATACAAATAACAGTTCTTCACAACTGGCGCGTGTACTTGGCGTCCTTTTTTTACCTTTTTTAAAAAGGTAAGTTTTTAGGGATTATATCATTCTTTTTTGTAGTGTATGTTAAACATCTTTAAATAAATCTTTAAATAAATAGCAAAGAACCTGCCACCCCCGTCATATTCCATCAAAATATGACGGTCATCTTTGCTTATTATAGATATCCAAATCTTTCAAACTTCATTGCTACTGTTATTGTAAAAATAATGGATAATTACAAATGAATGTGTCATTAATACACTTATTATTGACAATATATGCTTCTAAATCCAATGATGAATAATTGTTGGTGCTTATCTAGTTTATAAAGCGAAAAAAGTGAATTATATAATTCTATTTTTAAAAGTAAAGGTAATAAAGACAAATTATTTGCAATTTATCTAAATATTTCTTCACAGTTCACGAATAATGCAGAATATGAAACATTGTTTATGAAGTTACTGAGACATTACGAGACACTTTTATATTGAACTGATTGAAATACAATTATAAAATGATTAAATATTAATTACAAATAAGTTTGATATTTAAAACATGTATTTTTAATGAAGAATTTGTTAACTGTTTCTTTATTCTATAACATCCAATTGGTTGATTGAAAAAACTAAAGAAACAATATATTTTATAAATATTTCCCACATACAATTCTTTATATTTTTTAATGAACCAAGTTATTTGTAATAAAGATGCATATATTATACGAGTTATCTTGCATACACAATGATTTAAAAGCATACGCACTATAAATGATTTATTTATGTGTGTATGAAATAATTACCTGATTACCAAAAGAAAACTGCCACATTTTTTGTATACTTTTTGTACAATCAAACACGTGTGTGACGCGTTTTATTAACACTTTTCAGTCTAAAAAAAATATTTTTACTTTTTAAAAATTTGTAAATACATCACTTAAATCAGTACGTATGCAAGATAACTCATATAATACATTCATTTCTACAAATATAACTTGGTTGAAAAAAATAAAAAAACAATATATTTTATAAATATTTCCTACATACAATTCTTTCTATTTTTTAATGAACCAAGTTATTCGAAATAAAGATGCATATATTATACAAATTATCTTGCATACACAATGATTTAAAAGCATACGCACTATAAATGATTTATTTATAATGTGTGTATGAATATGAAATAATTACCTGATTACCAGAAGAAAACTGCCACACTTTTTGTATACTTTTTGTATTGTAATCAAACACGTGCGTGACGCGTTTTATTAACACTTTCGAGTCTAAATAAAGTTTCGACAATATCTTTCCAGTCAAACCAACAGTAACATAACATCAATGTTATAATTTATAACTCAAAAGTGCGGTTAACCGCGCATGCCGCTAACGCACATGCCGCATAAAAAATAATATATGACAGAAAATTTATTATGAACATATAATAAATATAGATATTATATATATATATATATATACATATAATAAATATATATAAATATATAAAATATATATATATGTATAAATTATTAATTATTAATTATTTATATATATAAATATATATATATATTAATATATATAAATATATATATATTATATACATATAATTTATATATATAAATATATATATTTATTATTTATTTATTGTTTACTGTCATTAAAATTATTTAAATTATGCATGCCGTGTTAACCTTTTTCTTTATTATTTTATTTCTATTATTTATTATTTTTATTATTTTTATTTATTATTTTTTTTATTTATTATTTTATTTTATTTACGTTTATTGAGTATAAACGTCAGGTTGCAGTTGTCAAAAAGATTATTAAGAGGAAAAAAGGGATTGCTTTACGGATTTTTGTAATAGTATTAGTAGGACCACTAGTTGGAAATATGTATGGAATGTGATGAGGACGTTCAAGAAGTCTTGGAATAAAGTACAGTGGAATAAATGGCAAGTGGACAGGGAACAGGTTATAAGAGAAGAAATTGACAAATTATCTCCTCCTGGAGTATCTAAGACGGATGAGCATGAATGGAATGATGTAATTATAAATGAAAATCACTCGCTGGATTCGTTGTTCACACAGGAGGAGCTTAACAGGGCACTCAATTTAGTGAAGAAAGATTCGGCTCCAGGAAGAGATAATATAGATTATAAGATGTTAAAAAATCTACCTCAGAATGCTAAGACTTTATTGTTGGAAATATATAATGAAATATGGTGTGGGGATTTAATACCACAAAAATGGTATCAATATCAGGTACTTTTTATAGATAAGGGAAACAAAAGGAAAGTTAGGTCTATATCCTTGTTATCGTGTGTGGGTAAAGTAATGGAACGGCTGGTTAATGAAAGGTTAGTATGGTGGAAAGTCATGATAAATTTCATCCGTGGCAGAATGGTTTCAGGAGAGGTAGATCGTGTGCTGAAAATTTGGTATCCTTGACAGCTGATATTCGGACAGCGTTGTATGGTGATGAATATGGAATGGCTGCGTTTCTTGATGTCTCTTCGGCATATGATAATGTACAATTTAATATATTAAAGGGTAAACTCAAGTTCATGCAGTGTCCAAGAAGGATTAATTACTTCATTTCAAGATGGTTGAGAGACAGAGAAATAGAATATATTATCAATCAACAAGAAAAAATTATCAGAGTGGCTAGAAAGGGCTTACCTCAAGGGGCGGTGCTCAGCCCAGGTCTCTATGCTTTGTATACTAATGATATCACAATAGATACGGATGATCAGGTTAGAATATTACAATTTGCTGATGACATAGGAGTGTATAAGTGTGGAATCAATAGAAGATGTAATAGGGATAGTATAGAAGAGGCGGTAAATATAATTGCTATGAACCTACAAGAAATAGGTTTGGCTTTGGAGCCCAAGAAAACAACAATGGTAGAATTTTCAAGAAGTGGCTATATAGATAATAACTTGTACATAAGTATAGGTGGTACTCAGGTGTACTGTGAGAAGGAAGCCAAGTTCTTGGGAGTGATATTTGACAATCGGATGACTTTTGATAGACAGGGTGCAAGCGAAGTAAGATGGAGAAAGCCAACTCCATTATGAAATATCTTAACAATGTCACGAGAGGGTCGGATGGAACAACTGCATTGATGCTGTATAAAAATATGGTAAGGTCGGTATCGGATTATGGTAGTTTTGTGTACGCTCTTACAACAAGTGAGTTGAGGCTTAAAGTAGAAAGAGGACAGTTTAGTGGGCTGAGAACAGTAATGGGATATAGAAATAGTACACCTACAAATGTTATTATTGCTGAATCCAAGGTAAACTTACTTATGAACAGAGCTTTAATGTTAGCTGAAAATTTTTGTTGTAAGGTTATGAAATATGGAGATCCTCTTTTACAAGAAAGTCTTACTCGTCTGAGTGAGAAAGAAAGATATATCATATTTAGGAACCCTATGAGAAAAAAGTGTATTAGTAATGGCTTGGGAGAGAGTAAATAATTTATCAACATTGATTGAATCGTGGACAAAAAAATTTGATTTATGGTATTTAAAGTATGAAGATTTAACGGTAAATATTACAGTGGATTTGGATATTGGAAGAGAAATATCAGGTAATAAAAAGCATCAAGAGAAGAGGACATTGGAACAACTACGTTATACGAATAATGATATTCAAATAATAGATATGATATCCCAGAAACATCGATTAAGTAAGAATGTTGTTGTTATATACACGGATGGCTCAAGACCAAAGAGTACCTGTTCTACAGGAGCTGGAATTGTTTTTGATGAGAGTGAAGAAGCATTTGTGGTAAGTCTTCCTCGAGGTAGTTCTACATTTACGGCGGAAGCTTTTGCATTAAAGGAGCTTTAGAAAAGTTAGAACAGATTAGATATACACAATTTGCGGATAGAAGAGATGTAATAATAATGTCTGATTGTCAGAGCGTATTGAAAGCTATTATGAACAATAGAATGGATGTATATAAGAATAAGTATGTACTAGAAATTAGAAGAAGACATTTCCGTCTCAAGAGTGAGTATAATATGAATTTGGTGTATGTATGGATACCGGCACATCAGGGGATAACAGGAAATGAGATAGCGGATAGATTGGCTAAGATTGGTGCTGAGGAAGAATCTAGTACAAATATTAAGGTACCAATATCGGATATTAAAAGGTTATTTAAAAAGGAAGCATGGAAGAAAACTCAAGAATGCATAATAGAGGAGAGTAGATTCAAAGGAAAGGATTATTTTAAAAGATTCTATGATGGAAATATAGAATAAACCTTGGTTTCGAAAGATTAAAGCGGAAAGAATCAGAGCAAATCATTATAATCTTAACGAATCTTTAGCAAGGAAGGAGTATATTGATTCCCCTAGGTGTGAGTGCGGAAGTGAGAGGGAAGATGTGAATCACGTGATCTGGCAGTGTAGGAAATATGAGGAGGAGAGGGAAGTTATGGATGCTGAGTTGGTCAAACGTAATATTACAGGGACGGAAGATGTTTTGAATATAATAGAGAGAAAGGATTGGATGAAGATTAGTGTGATTTTTAATTTTGTGAAGAAAATAAAGAGGATAATTTAAATAGTTCGAGTTAGTACGCTAAATAACCCAAAGGCAGGGTTGAAGACGTTATAGGGTTCCAACCGGAACCTAACCTTAAAAAAAATATATATTTTATTTACTCTTGTCACTTTGTTGTCAAATTGTCAAATCTCAGAGCGCTGTTAGCGCGATCTTCCGTCAAACAAGTCAACCGTACAAGATGCATACATTGCTATTTATTGCATGTGTTGTGTACGTGTATATACGTGTAGCGTAATACTACTATATATCTATGCATGTGTTGTGTACGTGTAGTATACGTGTAGCGATGACGGTGACCACGGTGACGTTTCTTAAGTGAAAATTTCCACATTTCGACTTTGCGTCGTAATACCTCTGCTTATAGAATATGTAGAGCAAAAATAAAGACACTTTCCTTATATAATTTAAACCCAAGCTATCGATTAAGCCTAGTAAGAACTCAATCCGTTCAGTGGTTATTGAGGTCTGATAATCTCGAGTACTCTCAACTGGCCGGCTCGCGTAAAGATACACGGAGTGCCTTGCTACTGTTGCGCGGTACTTGGCGCGAGACACTACCGTGTCTCTTGATTTGCAAATAACGATCTACTTTTGAAAACCTTTACAATACCTTACTCCATTCAAAATTTTTTGCTCAAAAAGGGAATTTTGAAGGGCCATTTTGGGCGTCACTCTTTGTAGCTTTTCTACTGATAATAATTTGTAGCAGATACTTAGCAAAATCTGTTCAAACAGACTTGGCTGATTAAGTATATATATAACATTAATATAAATTTACTGTAACTGAATCAAATATTAAGAACTTTCAAAAATACGATTTACGTTATTATTTCATTTAAACAACTAGGAGCTGTATATTCTCGGTTTCTGCTGCCAATCTGACGTCAGGTTATGTTAACAGATTTTCTTCGGTTTCTGCTGCCACTCTCCTGTCAGATTCTGTGAGCAGGTTTTATCGACAGATCACAATCAAAACGCGGACATAACTAATGTCAATTTACTAGCAACTTCTGAGTAAATTTGTTACTAATTTATTGACATATTATGCACATTTTGCTTACCTTGGAAATTTGCCTATAATTTCGATTGCCAATAGTTTCATTCGTTTATATCGTACTATCTACAGTATCCGACAATCGTAATTTTCTACTGAGCAATTGCCTACAAACATTATTGCGCACATATAATAATTTAATATATGAACGTTTGTGTGTATGTATGTTTGCGCACATACAAATACATGATTTTATTGCGCACATACACGTTGCACGCACGATCATCCCAGATAGAAATGCCTGATGATCAGATTTCATCACGTCATGATCTTCTGATATTTATCGAAATATGATGTATGTTTCGTAATCATATTATGATGATACATATCATGAGCACAAGTAACGTGCACATGAGAAAAAATGTGAGCTCACATATTGATGTTATCTTGTAAATTCATGATAATCATATGCTGATTGCAATAATTAATTATTATGTATTATAAATTTTGTACGTTCAGCATTTTCGTGTTTCTTCGCATGCCGCTACGCGGCGAAACCGCTCTTAGCAAACTCAAGTTTTCAAGTTTTCGCCATGAAATATATATAAAGCCTACAAAGAACGGTTTTAACATAAATTTCAAAGTATATATTTTTTTGTCAGTTTAATTTGTGTATAATACATTCACACACACACACACACACACACACAAACACACACCAGTGATGCCAGAAAAAGGTCGCAAGCAACAGGCAACCGTAGTGGGGAGAATGACGCACACAAGCGAAAACCGCGTACGTGTGAGCTCGGCGTTTCGGCTAGCTTCGGATAGCAGAAGAGAACAGATATACTGTTTTCTGTCTCCTTCTCTATCGAGCCGACAACGAAGGCGACGAGCGATGCGACGACGTTTGCTCGATTCTTAATACGCGTGACAGCGTTATATGTTATCTTATATATATATATATATATGTATACATAATAGCCTTCTTGTGTTATAAATAAAATTTTTTTTTACAACCTTCTAACATTATGTATTAAATGGATTTTTACAGCCTTTTGATATAATTTTACCCAAATATTTTTTAACTTTGTTTAAGGAAATATTTATTAAAACGTAGTTTAATACTTATATTATTTTTAAAAAAATAAATTTTTTATTTTTAAAAGAATATATTTTAATTAATAGTATTAAATATTTTATCCGTCTAAAAAAGACATCACAGATGTAAAAAAAAGCGCTAAGTATATCTTTCTCTAGCAAAAATAGTTCTTTACAAAACTTAATCGCCATCAAAGATATTATCTTTTCAAAAATTATATAAATTATATATTTTTTACTGTAACAAAAATTAATCGCCATCAAAAATATTTCTTCTCAAAAATTATATTTATAAATTATATTTTATCTTTATTAATAACATGGAAAAAAACAAAATATTAGCATTAAAAGAAGTGAAATAAAAAATCACGCTAAGTAAATTTAGAAAAATATAATGTATAATATTCAGATGAATTATCTTTTCTATAATTAGAGTAGATCTATTTAATGTAAGATGCAGAAAATATTAAAATTGCGAAATTTTGCATTCGTTTATCTATCTAATATTGCATTCTATTTTATTTGCAATAAAATATATATATAGCATAGTATGGGGTGTAAATATATATATATAATAAACTTTATTTATATCTCTAAATAATTATTCATATTTATTTAATCCAAATATACTCAAACGTATATTCAAGAAAAGATAATACGACAAAAAATGTAGAAAATTTAAAAATTAAAGTTTAATGCAAAAAAATTTAAAGTTAAAGAATAACAGTAAAAAAATTAAAGGAAGCATATTTTATGCAAAAATTTATAGTTAAAAGGATAAAAGCTAAAAATTAAAGTTAAAAAAATGAAGGTAAAAAAATTACATTTGTAAAAAACTTAGCGCTGTTTTTCCAAGTTGTAGCTCCATGATCGGAGAGCGTAGGTCTTGAATGTCGATCTATAGTGTCAAGCTCATCTCGCTGCGTGAGTAACTTGGCGCGAGAATAAACGTAAAAAGCTTGACAGCGCTCATAAATCCGCTCCCTGATATACGGCTGCTCGCTCAAGGACTCAGTCTCCGACAGACACATATTCTCGTGTTCCTCCTGAAATTTCGTCCAGTTTTGCTCAAGCATGTCTAATCGTGTGATGACCAGTTGACGAGACAATCTCGATACGTCTGCGTCGTCAAGTTCGGCTGCTTCCTGAATGAGGTTGAATCGGCTCCTTTGAAGACCTATCCTTGCGTCTATGTTGGACATCTTGAATGACGGGTATCCGGCTCGAAGGACCAAAAATAATGTATAGTTATTAGGGGTTTAGGAATTTCGATGAGAGATCACTGAAATTGGGGTCAGATATTAAAATCATTTATTAGCAGAATTCTTATGCAAACGAGAAAATCTTGTAATTCGCATTAAATAAAAAGTTATTTACATAAAATAAGTAAGTACTTTCGTGAAGAATAAAATGAATATAAGGAAAGAGAATTTAAACTTCAATAAGAAATTAAAGCAATAAATATTATATACAGTGATTCTCTAGACAATTAAAACATAATGAATTGCGATCTGAATCTCGTAAACATAATTAATTATAGATTGAATAATTTCACGACGTAATACTAAAGTCATAAGCGAGAAATAATATACATTTAGAGTGAGCTTTGTCCTTAATATTATATGCTGAAAAGAAGATTAAAATTATAGATTCATTATAGAAACTATGACATTAAGTTAGGTAAACATATTTTAACATTCTGTGACTATATTATGGTTCGTAAAGACAATAAGAGAATACAACGAAATCGCACACCGCTCTCTCGCTGTAAGCGGAAGAGAGGGAGAGAGTCCGGGGAACTCGATGGCTCGAATAAAAAACAAAAAGAGAGAGTGACGAAATGGGACTCTAATACCTTTTGAGATGTAGAATGAAGGAGTCTGTTGCACAGACCCGCACACCTCGCCCTGTAACAGGGGTCGTCGGCAAGGATTGCGATAATAGTCGAACGAGGACTCTGTCACCGCTTGGCGGAGCGTGAGGAGGCTGAACCTGCCTCAGAGAATCCCGTTGATTCTCTTTCACCTTTCGGCTAGCACTATGAATGTCACGAATGAAAGTATAAAATTCTCTGTACTATTGTCCCCAATTGGACGAAGGTCGACCTTCCTGAACTATTCGTAAAGAACTCAGAAAACAAACTGAACTATTATCACAACAGATTCGTATCCAAGAGACAACGAGAACAATCGCCAGTAATGCTCCCTATGCGGAACTCTCGTCGGTAAGACAGGTAGTTTCCTTTACATTTCCGCCCGCTTTCGACAATAGATTTGTCGAACAAACGGCGTCAGGATCTGTGGGCAAAATACACAATTTGGTTATAGGACGTTTGTACGTGGAGGTGGCTGTCTTAACTGTGACAACCCTTGTCAATCCATCTGGACCTGGATGTAAGTGCGTCACTCGAGCGAGGGGCCATTTTCCCGGAGGGTACCGTTCATCGGTGATCAGCACCAAGGAACCTTCCTTGATGTCGGTGGATGGATGATGCCACTTTGATGCAGCTTGGTAACGCTGTAGGCATTCAGAAGACCATCTGGACCAAAAATGATCTAGCTTTTGTCTGAGCAACTGCCAACGTGAGAGTCTGGAGGTTTTCTCTGCTGATAGATTCGGTTCTGGGATTGCCGTGGGCGCCTCTCCAATCAGAAAATGCCCAGGAGTTAAGGCATGATAATCTGTCGCGTCATCGGACAGCGGACAGAGCGGTCTGGAGTTCAGCACAGCTTCTACTTGCGTTGTGATGGTCGTCATTTCCTCATATGTTAGCACAGTATCTTTTAGTACTCGCTTCAGATGATATTTAGTGGACTTAACAGCAGCCTCCCACTTTCCTCCGAAGTGTGGCGCTGAGGGAGGGTTAAATCTCCATTTGGTGTTGTCGTTTGATAGTAGTGAAGCAAGATGGTGAAGCTCTTTGGATGACGATTCAAATTGACGTCTCAGCTCCGCATCTGCTCCGACGAAGTTGGTTCCGTTGTCACTTTGCAACGTAGCGCATATTCCTCGTCTACCTGTAAATCGTTTATACGCTGCGATGAAGGCATCGGTAGTATAGTCCGTGACCACCTCTATATGAATGGCCGATGTCGCGAGACATACGAATATGGCTAAGTAACCCTTGTAGGTTTTTGCCGCCCGCCCTCTCCAAGTCTTCAAACTCACGGGACCGGCATAGTCAAGGCCAGAGTTATAGAACGGTCGGGCTGGGGTCACTCGAGCGGGTGGTAACTGGCCCATTAGCTGCTGAGCTCGAATTCCTCGATACCGAGCGCACAGTCCGCATTTCAGGATGTGTTTCCTTACAGGTGCTCTTCCGCCGACAATCCAGTATGTTCTTCTTATAAAGGCTAAAGTGATCTGAGTACCTCCATGGAGCATTCTTTTGTGCGCATCATCTACTAGCAGCTTATTGAGGGGTGATCCTCTGGGTAGAATAAACGGATGTTTAGATTCTGTGTCGATGTGTGCGTTATGCAGTCGCCCTCCAACTCGAAGTAATCCCTCTTGGTCCAGGAAAGGAGTGAGTCGCACTAAGGGGTTGGACTTGGGTAGTTGTTCATTCCTGGAAATGATCTCTATCTCGCATGCAAACCATGCTTGCTGCACTATTCGGACCCAGAATTTGCGGCTCCATTCGATCTCCATCGGTGTCAACGGATGCTTTGGTAGTGTGGATTGCGGTATCTTACGCAAACGTGAGATAAACCTACGGCAGAGAGCGGTAATTCTTAATAGTTTCGTGAGGTTGGAGTACCTGTCCAGCAACTCCCAGTAGGGTAGTTGTCGAGTGACGGCTATCATGGCGGTTCCCGGTCGTTCTTCCAAGTCGACGTCTTGCGCAGGGGTAAATCCAAGTGATGGCCAATAAGATTTTGAACGTGATAGCCAGTTCGGTCCCTTCCACCACAACTCGTGACGACTTAGATGCTCTGAGGTCAAGCCGCGAGAAGCGCAGTCGGCAGGGTTATCCTTTCCTGGCACAAAACGCCATGTTCCGTTTGGCAGGAGGTCATGTATAGCGGATACTCTGTTATGGACAAAGTCCTTCCAGCGAGCGGGATGGGCGGTGATCCAAGTGAGTGTTACGGAGGAATCCGTCCAGCAGGTCACTGATCCGTCTTCTAGTTCAAGTGCTCGTAAAGTATTCTTTATTAAACGCGTCAATAGCAGCGCGGCAGTAAGTTCAAGGCGGGGAATAGAAAGTCGTTTGATTGGTGCGATCTTTGTTTTGGAGCGCACTATTTTTGTTGAAGCCTTATTGTTGTCATCCACGATCCTTACATATATCACTGCTGCCATTGCTAACTTTGAGGCGTCCGAGAATCCATGAATTTCAACTCGAGCATGGGTAAGCACGTTACCGAGCCATCTTGGTATCGATAATTGATCAAGTTGTTGAAGCTGTTGTCGAAAACTTCTCCATCGTTGTTGTAACTCAGCCGGAAGAGGGTCGTCCCAACCCATCTTCGTTAACCAAAGTTCCTGGAGAATGATCTTGGCCCGAACTAGAATTGGTGAGATCAGTCCCAGCGGGTCGTATAATCTCGCTATCTCAGACGATATTATTCTCTTTGTCAGCTTGGGGATGTCGGATATCGGTTTTGCAGAGAAATGAAATGTGTCGGATTCAGGTTTCCACATAAGACCCAGAATTTTGCAGAGTTTAGGTTCAATCTCGACGTTCGGTAGTGAGATGTCACGGTTTTGAGGTAAAATTTGAGGACAATTGCTGTTCCATTTCTGCAACGGAAATCTGCCGGCTTCGCAGAGTAGTATTAGCTGTTGCACAGTTTCCTTTGCCTCTGAAATAGAATCCGCTCCTCCGAAAATGTCGTCGACATATCTGCCCTTCGTCAATGGGACGACTGCCTTAGGAAACCGATGACCTTCATCGGTCACCAACTGCTGCAACGCGCGTAGTGCAAGGAATGGGGCGCAGTTGAGACCGTATGTCACGGTGGTAAGTCGATAAACAATAAGGCGGTCCTCGTCGCGCCAGAATATCCTCTGTAAGTCCCAATCCTCTGGATGGACGGCAATCTGCCGAAACATCTTAACTATGTCGGTAGAGAAGAGAACTCTATGCGTGCGAGTCCACAGAAGAACTTCTGATATGTCAGTCTGAAGCTTGGCGCCGGCGTGCAAAATATCGTTTAGAGAGCAGCCATTACTCGTACGGCTAGACCCATTAAATACAACTCTCAGCTTGGTGGTGAGACTGCTTTCCCGTAGTACTCCATGGTGAGGCAGATAATAGACGGGGGATGTTCGGTCTTTGGAAATGTCAGCCACCACCATGTGTCCTAAGTTCTTATATTCTTGAATAAATTCTTGATATAGTTGTCGAAGTGACGGATTGGATGAGAGCTTTTGTGAGAGTCTATTGAGACATTGAATTGCCCTCGACTTTGAGTCTCCTAATAAAGACGGTTCTGATTTGAAAGGAAGGCGGACAATGTATCTTCCGGTTTCGTCTCTGGAGTAAGTTGACAGGAAATGACGCTCACAATCCTCTTCATCCTTGCTTAGCTTGAAATTCTTAGATTCTGGTAGCTCCTCTTGCATCCAAAATCTGACGAGAAGCTCTTGTAGATCATGATCAAGTGTGCAATGATGAGCTTGGGCTGGTGAAGTTGTACTGTCAGTTGAGATGGTTCCGGAGAGAACCCATCCAAAGATGGTTTGTTGCGCAACCGGTGATGGTGGTTCACCGCGAACTAAGCCTGGCAGAATCACTGCGCCGTAGTTATCCGAGCCGATAATGATATGAATAAACCCGGAGGAAGCAAAGTCGGGATCGGCGAGTTGAAGCCCGTTTGTATGAGGCCAGGAGCGAGCGATGGTGTTGAAAGGCGGTATCTTGGTCGTTAATCGAGGCAACACGTAGGCATCGATGGTGCAATAAGAAGTAGCGTCGTAAATAGAGTGTAGATGTAGAGAGACGATTCCCTTAGTGCGGCCTGAGTATATGCCACCAATGCCGAGAAGCGGTATCGAGGCTGCAGATCTTTTTATTTGGGCACGTTGTACTAAATCTTCTGAGATGAAGGACAGTTCTGATCCTTGATCAATTAGTATTCGTGCGGGATGGAACTCACCGTTCCTTTTCCTTAATAGAGTTCTACTGGTGGCGAGTAAAGTAAGCTTCCGCGAGATAAGTGCTTGCCCAGATTGATGTGCGCATACTATTGGTTGTCAGATCGTCAGGGTTCGAGTTTGCTCTTCAGGTTTTGTCGATTCGGTTTTCGATTGTGTATTTACAGAAGTTTTGGTGGACGGCGTGCTATGGGCGTCGTGTATCGTAGTGTGGTGCTTCTTTCCACACTTTAGGCATCGCTTGGTGGAGTTGCATTTGCTCGCTGCGTGAGGACCGAGGCAATTGAAGCATCTATGTTGTTTCGAAATGATGTCCCGTCGTTGCTGGAGTGTTTTAGACTGGTAACGATCGCATTTTGCGAGGTAATGTGAGGATCCACACAACGGGCAGGTAGAGGTGCTGTTGGAGTTTGAGGAGGTGGCGACATGAGCGGCAATCTTGTTTTGTGACTTCCCTGAAAAACCCGCGGTATATTCCTTTGACGTTTTGGGGATCGAAGTGTGCAGGTCAAGGTTTTCCAAGGCCCTCGTTCTTCCAACCAGAAACTCTTGGAACTGAGCGTACGTGGGATAGCTGGAGGATGAGTCGAGTTTTACCTCCCATGCCTCACGAGTTTCGGGATCAAGTAAACGCACAAGTAGATGTAGTAGTAGAGGGTCCCAATGATGCACGGTATAACCTAAGGCTCGTATGGCACCCATAGCCTCCGATATGGTCGTTAGGAGCGCTCTGAGACCTTGTGCTGACTTGGTTTTGAGAGGCTTTAAATTGGTGATTCGGTCTAGTTGAGCGGTTACCAGGAATCTTTGGTTCTCGTACCTGGAAACCAACAATGTCCACGCAACAGCGAAGTTGTCACCTGACACAGGCAAGTTACATACTAGACGAGCAGCCTCTCCAGTGACGCACGTCTTCAAGTAGTGCATCTTTTCGACGCTTGATAAATCTGTGTTGTCTCGTATCAAGGCGGTAAATAGGTCGTGAAATGACCGCCAGGATTGGTAGTCCCCAGAGAAATTAGGAAGCTTGATCCGAGGCAAAGCACTACGTGGCATCATGGAAGTTGTAGCTCCATGATCGGAGAGCGTAGGTCTTGAATGTCGATCTATAGTGTCAAGCTCATCTCGCTGCGTGAGTAACTTGGCGCGAGAATAAACGTAAAAAGCTTGACAGCGCTCATAAATCCGCTCCCTGATATACGGCTGCTCGCTCAAGGACTCAGTCTCCGACAGACACATATTCTCGTGTTCCTCCTGAAATTTCGTCCAGTTTTGCTCAAGCATGTCTAATCGTGTGATGACCAGTTGACGAGACAATCTCGATACGTCTGCGTCGTCAAGTTCGGCTGCTTCCTGAATGAGGTTGAATCGGCTCCTTTGAAGACCTATCCTTGCGTCTATGTTGGACATCTTGAATGACGGGTATCCGGCTCGAAGGACCAAAAATAATGTATAGTTATTAGGGGTTTAGGAATTTCGATGAGAGATCACTGAAATTGGGGTCAGATATTAAAATCATTTATTAGCAGAATTCTTATGCAAACGAGAAAATCTTGTAATTCGCATTAAATAAAAAGTTATTTACATAAAATAAGTAAGTACTTTCGTGAAGAATAAAATGAATATAAGGAAAGAGAATTTAAACTTCAATAAGAAATTAAAGCAATAAATATTATATACAGTGATTCTCTAGACAATTAAAACATAATGAATTGCGATCTGAATCTCGTAAACATAATTAATTATAGATTGAATAATTTCACGACGTAATACTAAAGTCATAAGCGAGAAATAATATACATTTAGAGTGAGCTTTGTCCTTAATATTATATGCTGAAAAGAAGATTAAAATTATAGATTCATTATAGAAACTATGACATTAAGTTAGGTAAACATATTTTAACATTCTGTGACTATATTATGGTTCGTAAAGACAATAAGAGAATACAACGAAATCGCACACCGCTCTCTCGCTGTAAGCGGAAGAGAGGGAGAGAGTCCGGGGAACTCGATGGCTCGAATAAAAAACAAAAAGAGAGAGTGACGAAATGGGACTCTAATACCTTTTGAGATGTAGAATGAAGGAGTCTGTTGCACAGACCCGCACACCTCGCCCTGTAACAGGGGTCGTCGGCAAGGATTGCGATAATAGTCGAACGAGGACTCTGTCACCGCTTGGCGGAGCGTGAGGAGGCTGAACCTGCCTCAGAGAATCCCGTTGATTCTCTTTCACCTTTCGGCTAGCACTATGAATGTCACGAATGAAAGTATAAAATTCTCTGTACTATTGTCCCCAATTGGACGAAGGTCGACCTTCCTGAACTATTCGTAAAGAACTCAGAAAACAAACTGAACTATTATCACAACAGATTCGTATCCAAGAGACAACGAGAACAATCGCCAGTAATGCTCCCTATGCGGAACTCTCGTCGGTAAGACAGGTAGTTTCCTTTACAGATATAAATAAAGTTTATTATATATATATATATATATATTTACACCCTATACTATGCTATATATATATTTTATTGCAAATAAAATAGAATGCAATATAGATAAACGAATGCAAAATTTCGCAATTTTAATATTTTCTGCATCTTACATTAAATAGATTTACTCTAATTATAGAAAAAATAATTCATCTGAATATTATACATTATATTTTTCTAAATTTACTTAGCGTGATTTTTTTATTTGACTTCTTTTTAATGCTAATATTTTGTTTTTCTCCATGTTATTATTAAAGATAAAATATAATTTATAAATATAATTTTTGAGAAGAAATATTTTTGATGGCGATTAATTTTTGTTACAGTAAAAAATATATAATTTATATAATTTTTGAAAAGATATCTTTGATGGCGATTAAGTTTTGTAAAGAACTATTTTTGCTAGAGAAAGATATACTTAGCGCTTTTTTTTACATCTGTGATGTCTTTTTTAGACAGATAAAATATTTAATACTATTAATTAAAATATATTCTTTTAAAAATAAAATTTTTTTTTTAAATTATATAAGTACCTACGTTTTAATAAATATTTCCTTAAACATAGTTAAAAAATATTTGGGTAAAATTATATCAAAAGGGTAAAATTATATCAAAAGGCTTTAAAAATCCATTTAATACATAATGTTAGAAGGTTGTAAAAAAAAAATTTTTATTTATAACAGAACAAGATTTATAACAAGAAGGCTCTATATATATATATATATATATATATATATATATATATATTGTGACGACTTTTTCCTCCGATCGCCCGCGGAGCACTCGGGACGAACGGCGGTCGTCGACAAAAAAGAAAGATTTTATTATGAATCTTTTTGATAAATTATTTCCGCGGGAACAAGGGTCTTGGTCGTTCCGCGCGTACCGCAGCAGAACGCCAGCCGACGAATAAGCGACAATTTACTCGGATTGGGCGCCAGACACGGTCTTTCACGTGTCAATTCGCGATAATTAAACGAACGCGAAAATTCGGCCGGAAGTTCCGCGACGGGCCGGCTGCTCACCTAACGGTAGAGGGGCAGGGTGTGGTTGCCGCGAAGATAATACTTAATACGATACATTTTCGCGAAACTAAGGAACTCGACGTAATACTCCATGAAACACGTCACAAAGAGACACAAAAAGAAAAGACGCAAAATTAATAGAAAAGTATAATCAGATTTATTATAATAATAGAAAATATAAATGAAAGCGAATAAGGTTCAGAATAAACAGCGTTTTAAAGAAGATCCAATAATATCATCAAGAAAGATCAGATAAATTTGACGTTAACGAAAGAATATTACATAGCAAATAAGATAGAAATCGTAAATAAATTCAACATTAACATATGAATCAGAAATAGCGACAATATCCGGAAAATTATTCTCGCGTAGAGACGTAGAAATTATCTCTACGGAGTTCATATAACAAAATATTCTAAGGTCGAATTAACCTCGAGAAAATAATATCATGACCGCAACATAAATACGCAATACAAAGAAAAGAACCAGAAAGCGACGAACAGGATAACGCGAAATAGAACTAAGACAGCAAATACGGCTGAGACGCGACAATCGAAGTAAGAATGATCAAATCCGGTATATCTCGGGGATCATGATATTTTACGCGAATTTCCACGCGATCGGCAGTTCGCCAGATGAGCGAGATAGTTACATTCGGATGGGAAGAGAGCAGAGAGAAACACCGCGCGCCTCGTCTATCGCCGTCTTGCTCGCTCTCGCGCGCGCGCACTCTCTGTCTCTCTCAGATTCACGCTCTCGCACGTGGTCGCGCAATTCCTTACTTCTTTCGTGCACTCGCGATGCCGTAATCGTACGAGGGACGATAATTATTATGACGCGATTAATATTTCACACTCACACGAACAATACGACACACTCTAATACAATTTCAGTCATCCGAAAATAATGCGCGACATTAATGAGAAGAACGCGACGACTGTTGAACCCCGGAGAGACGAAGTTTCGCCAAGAATTAAATACGACGCGTAATTATCGCGAAGGTCCTCGTCGCATGACCACGATCGCTCTCGCGAAATCACTAAAGAATTAATATTCTCGAAAACCGAAGCGGGCAAGGCCCGTACGCCCAGAACGTAATTACACCAATAAATTCGCGATCGGGTCAGAACGACTAAGGCTCGGATTTACACAACGGACGTTTTAATTACTTTACCGCAAAAAGTGCGAGGGTAGCCTCACCGGACAAAATCCTCCTTGGCTGCGTGGCAGTCTCGATAGCTCTAGTCTCAAGTCTCTTTTTCCTTGGTTGGTCTCTCTATAATGCGTTCTGCCGGGTCGAGCGGTCGCGCCAATCTCCCGAATCTACGTGCTCGCGATCGGCAGCCGGGCGAATTCGGCAGGTCGGGGGTAGGGACGCGTCAGCCAATTAGGGCTTTCCGCGATTTTCCCCGATCCCGCGACAATGAAGAATTTGATAGGGCATCTTCGGTGCCCTTCGCGACATCGTATACAATAATTTATGGGACGCCGATTATTATCAATAATTCGAGTCTTTGGTAGACTCGCGCTGCGGACATCCGTACTGCGGGTGGCGGCCGGCGGAATCCGTCGGAGAGGGTGCGGGTGGGTGGAAATCCTCCGCGTGATTCCGGGCCCTTCCTGCGCCTGCTGGTGGGCGCGTTCCTGCCGGGCCCGCGTCTCGGTCCTCTTTCTTCCTGGCCGCTCTCCTTGTTTTCGGCTGAATTCCTCAGCTCGTCCTTATTTTGAACAGTTTTTACACTGTTTTGCAGGTTCGGTTATTTGTTCAACGATAATATCCGTCGCTCGTCAAGGCTCCCAAATAATATAAAAATAAAAGAAACAAAAACGCGTTAATTAATATAATTGTTCGCGACGCTAAGTCTCTCGGGGTTCTCATTCTCGCTCGTTTTCGCTCGCACTCTTGGCGCGGCCGCTCGGCTTTTCGCCCCGCGATAGGGAGTGCACGTGCGTCGGGACGACCACGTCTCAATATATATATATATATATATATATAAGACAACATTTAACGCTGTCACGCGTATTAAGAATCGAGCAACATAACGTCGCCGCATCGCCCGTCGCCTTCGTTGTCGGCTCGGTAGAGAAGGAGACAAAAAACAGTATATCTGTTCTCTTCTGCTATCCGAAGCTAGCCGAAACGCCGAGCTCACACGTACGCGGTTTTCGCTTGTGTGCGTCATTTTCCCCACTACGGTTGCGTGTTGCTTGCGACCTTTTTCTGACATCACTGACACACACACAGGGATTCAAAATATTAAATAAATTATTTAAAATTAGGCGGATAAATGAGAATATTTATAGAGAAAATAGAGAAAAAGAAGAAAATCTATTTATTGTCTACTTGAAGCAAATTTCTATATAAATTAAATTGCGAGTTTTATAAGTTAAATATACTTATAATTTATTTTATTTATTTAATTAACAACTTTATGTTCGATTTTATATAAAATATCCGTTCTGAATCTTCTCATATGAACCCATATCTGTGTCTATTTTTGTCATCATCATGTTTGTAAGATATGTGAGTACAATACTCACAATATATTTTTCTATCTGACAATGAGTTAGGTCATAATATGTTTGCATTCTGAGCAGCAATGAGCCCGCATCTGTGTTTATTTTTGTCATCATGTTTATAAGAAATATGAGTACAATATGAATTCAGAATGCATATATTTTGCTATCTGGGATATTACACATAAAATTAGAAAATTATATCTCAAAAAATATTTTGTACGCAAATATCCAGCAAATTAGGCATAAAAGCGGTTCATCGTGCAAACAAAATCTTATTCCAGAGCGTCGTTATATGTATAGATAACAAATGGTCAGCCCAAAACTTTACGCGCGATATTTTTCTTATAAATATGTGAAATGTGCACAAAATAAACAATACGCGTAATGCAACAATATTGCTTATATAATTTATGCAAATTACACGATTATGCTACAAGGTTTATGCGTGAATTGAGAGCCATATATGTATACGTAAACTGACAATATGCGGATGAAATGTGAACAATATATCTTCAAATTGCAATACAAATTTTGACATTTAAATATATAAAGTATTCTATAATTGCAGCAGGATATATTCTGTACTATTATTCATTTTATAATGACATTTGTTAGTATATATTTGTCTATTATTGATCACATATTGGAGCTAAACATAAAATAACAGAAAAGATAAAGTTTGGGGTTCTGGTTGGGGATAATGGTTGCAAATTTGCAGATGATGGATGTTCAATTGTTAAAAAACATAAAGATTGATATCCTACACAATGATCGAAGAATAAGATGCATTCTTTTTTCTAGGTCTTTTAAACATACGTATTATGTGATATCTGCAAGAGTAAAATATTTTATCATATAAACTTTACATAAACTTTGACGAGAATAATTTTACTATCAAATAATAATAAATTATTGTTATGCAATAATAAGTTGTACAGGCAAAAATATTGTACAAAATTAATATATGACATTCAGAAGGAGATAGATATCAGCTATAAAATGTATTAGTTATGTTTCACTGTTATTAAAGGTAATTTTACCCTAACAGCACACATGCTCAAAAGATGTCCAGAGGACATCCAGAGGATGTAAAATATTCTCTGGATATCTTCTGAACATCTTTTGAACATGTGTGCTGTTAGGGATATATTATAATTGTGTTAAATAAAAATTACTTAAAATATATGTGAAAGAAACATTTGAATGAAAAACTTATAATGAATGTATGAATTTTGTGTGAATTATAAAATCATGGCATATGTATATGTTAACAAGAATGTGTTGACAATTAACATTGGATATACAATCAAGATATACAGAGTGATCACACAGAGAGAAATCAGGATCCCATGGTTCGTCACTGCCATGATATTTATTGACTCCAAATCCTCTCAGCTGTGTGTCTATATGTGTGTTGTGTGTGTATGCGTGCGCGCGCGCGTGTGCGTGTGAACACGTGATTCTCCATGCCATAAACACGACATATATATTTCATGGTCATAAAATATGATGGGAATGACGAACACATAAAGAACTATGCTTTATTGCACTGATAGCTTGAGCGACGAGATGTTAGGTTTGAGCCGCTGTAGCTTCAAAACTGCTCATAATTTTGAATTGTGGCTATGGTTTTTCATCAAAGGATGTAAACTACAAAATATCACAACTGCAGCTAAATCCACTGAAAGCCATTTTCCCATAAGAATAGTGCGGGGTCCTTTATTCAATATATCTTTTGCTTATATGTCTAAAATTTAAATATTACTTCTATTTTCTATTCATTTTTTAATTTTACTTTTATTTCAGATAACCTATGATGTCTCAAAGAAACAATACCAAAAGAAATAATACTAATATAATAAAAAAGATGGAAAGGAAGCGTTCAAAGGAGCTTATGTCCTCTTCTAGTCTTTCTGGTATGTCGCAGTTATCCAATAGCAGTGAAGAAACATTGGAGGTCTTTGTATATAAACCCCATACATCTGATAACTTGGAAAAGTGAGTACAAATTACATATATACGCACGCGCGCAAGGACGCACGCACACATGTCGCATATGCACAATACATACAATACACTCAATATACATACACAGAATGCATAAAGTGTTATAAGTTGTTTTCTGCTATTCAGAATAACGATAAAAATTTTTTTTCTTATATGTTTGAAGGTGTTTACTCAATAAACCGTTATATTAATGTTATATATTATAAGTACAACAGAATTTAATATTCCAATAATATTACATAAGTATTACCGATAAGTTACTGGTTAATCATAATTTTCTATTCATAAATATAACATGTAATAAAATACATGTTGTTATATATCGTTGTTACATATATAGTATTAACGATTGAATCAAACGCGTAATCAAATAAATAATAAAATAAATTATATTTAATTTATATTTATAATTTGTGGAACTCGAGATTTAATTTATATAAAAATATTAAATTTCTATTTTTCGTTTCAAATAAGCACTAACTGATTTCCTATTTATCCGTCCTATTTCTAATAATCTGTTCGATATTCTAAATCCCTTGTTGGGATTGTATCGGACAAATGTCTCTAAATCGGAAATTCAGGATTTTGTCTCACTTCTTAGGCTGCGGTCCGATTCACGCTCACAGCGCTATCAGCGCGCTCAAATCTATAGATACGTAACGTGGACTATAGATTGATAGCGCTGTGAGTGTGAATCGGACCGCAGCCACAGTCTAACCATACCCAGTTGCGACACTTAGCCATCCAACCTGGAACAAAATTTTAGTGCGCATGTGCGAATTCGTACACTTAACAATATGGCTGCGCCATAGGTAATCATAAAATATCATAGGCAACCTCAATTATTATATCTTCTGATATGTATTATGATACGTATTATGCAAAAGTATTGTTTTTATTTCTTCTACTTTAACAAATTCTTTGAATTATAATTCAAATTGCACAGAAAACATTTTTTTATTACATATGTACATTTGAATCGTAGCGCCGGTACATATAACAATATGGCGACATACCACATTACTTGAGGACAACTAGATCAAAGGTGCCGACACTCGTAACTGGATATAGACTGTGCCGCAGCCTTAAATTTCGGAGTTACGACTTTTTGGAACATTTTGTCTCATGTCTTAAATTTCGGTATTATGACTTTTCGGGATAATGTCTCATGTCTTAAATTTCGGGATTTTGACTTTTCGGGACATTATCCCACTTTTAGAATTTTGATACATTTTTTGGGGGACTTTGCATGTCCTCCTTTCACACAACCTGTTTAATATATTTTGAATTCTTTATTGAGATTATATCAAAAATTAAAAGAAAGAATAGAAAATAAAATAAAACAAAAATAGAAAAGAAAACTATGCTTTGAATCTTAGGTTAGTAGACCTTAGATCTCATATGCATTCATGGTAGAAACTTGAATACGAGATAGTTTTACCGGGTTCCGCCACATAGCGGTAAACAGAGGAACATGTATGTACTCAAAAGTATATGCTGAGAATAATAAAAAATAATATACTACAAAAGATATGTTATAAAGATATTTTCAGTATATTACATAAATCCACAATACACAGCTCATTCAAAAAGTTCGGGGACTTAATTTTTTCCGGACGTACTAGCTGCACCATCGCTTGGCCTATACTGAGACTAGTTACTATGATGCCATATTTTTTATTCCACCGTTGATTCAGTAGTTTGTGTGCAGCACGCATTTTTAAGTTTGTAAAATTTTTAACGTTATCACGATTTTCAAAGCCGTTTCGACCTGACAGCGTCAGGTTAGGTTAGGTCGAAACAATATTGCTTAAATAATAGTTTTGTAGTTTGTACGTACAAAAGAAGACCGCTCTAGATTAGAAATTGCATGAAGGAATGTAGGTGAACTTTTAGAAATGAGTTTAGAAGTTTAGTGAAAGAGAAAAGCGTGTGCAAAATTTTCGTGCATACGTGTATTAACATAAATAACATAAATACATGTTATTAACGTAAAATTAACATAAAATCGGACATTCCGCTTTTTTTTTTTTTTTTTTGCTATGTGTACTTTAATCGTGGAAAAGCATTTATTCTATTCAACCAATAAAAAGATTAACGTGAAAAAAAAAATTTTTTTTTGGTCGGTAAATAAGTCACTCCGGCATCCCCTTAAATTTAATTTCTTTATTTATTGACATAACTGGATAATATAACAAATGCAGATGTGATTTGATTTGTGATAAAAATACAATACTGATAGGAATCATATTTTAAAATCATATCTAACATTTTATAAATGTTTATTTACAGCACAACAAATGCAAGAAATACACAACACAACGAATGGTTATTGAATGGACCAAATGGAAAGAAAACACCTGTATTATGTTTTAAGTAAGTTGGTATAATTAAGAACTATCTAATAAACTATCTAATTTTTATTTAGGTATCTATGCATTTGCATATACGCACGCACGCGCACGCATGTATGTGTATACATACACACATACATAAATACACATCTTCATATTTACATACATACATACATACATACATACATACCTACATACCTAATCATACATACAAACATATATACCTACACACATACATGCAGATATACATATAAAAGAAAATTAAGGAACTACTTCCTTTTTTTTAAGTAGACAAGTTTTATATGGCTGTATCTTTGTCTGTTGGCTGTAAATAATCAGATTAAAATCAGTAAAAAGACATTGTAAAATTTAAAATTTCTACTTTAAATTGATTTCTTTATTTTTTACAAAGTTATATAATGAAAAAACAACGTTCATCAAACTGATAAATTTTTTAGGTTTGTCGAATACGAAATACACAATAAAATGAACAATAAAAAAATATGCAGCATAATTTAGTTAATTAAGTTTTAAAAAACAGACTTTCTAATTCCAATTGCTTTTTATAATTAATTTTTTTCACAGAATTTTTTGTTGAAATAAATTCGACTTATTAACTTTGCCCTCGTAACTAGGGAAAAAATTATCACTAGATTTTCCTCTTTTTCCTCTTCTATTTGTTTCCTTATTAATTCCATGGTTTCTTCTATATTTTGATTATATATTGTGAGTATTCTCCACCTGTTTCCATTGTACCTCAATTTTATCTCCACTGCTTGATAACTCAAATCTTTGATACTTCTCTCTTACAAACTCTTACTTATGGCTGTAATGATTCCTCCTTTTACTCTTCCCTTCCTATTCTCTCTTCTTACCCGCATATAGCTCTATCTAAATTTGCTTGATAATCTTCCTTTTATTTTCTTCCATCCTTCTTCGTCAACCAAGGTTTCCGTCAATCCCAGTATGTCAAATCTATCCAAAAACTGCCACGTTTCCTCACACTTGTTCAATAACCCTGCTACATTCAAAAAACAGATTTTTAAACCTCCCTTCCCTCACTACCGTACCCGCTGTCACCAAGTCATTCTCTTCTTCTTCTCTCCTCTAACTTCTTATTTTTCTCATTCCATCTGTACATGCTATTTTTTATATATATTTTCATGTATCCTACCTTTACTTTGTTTCCCTTCTCTTTCTCTTCTCTTGCTCTCTCCCTTAGTTTCTTCTGTATCTCTCTCTCCTCTTTCGTCAGGTCATCTCCTATCCACATTCCTTTAATAATTAAGGTCTTAAATCCTTTTTCCTGTTCATTACCTCCCTTTTTTGCTCCCAACTATCTAATTTCGCTATAACAGTCGTCTTATTTTCTTCTATTTTAATCTTGTATGCCTTTTTCACTTCCACTTCTGTTTTTAGATTTTCTTTTACGAATTCTTTTACCTCTTTTTCAATATTTCCAGTTACCCATCTTACTCCTTTTATCACGATGTTATTTTTGCGGCGGTCCCTTTCTCTCTTCTTATTAATCCATTCCAGATCTGCTATTCTCCGCTTTAATTCTTCCTTTTCCTCATTCCACATTTTCTTCTCTCTTTTCCTCTCTTCCTCTCTTGCTATCCTATCCTCTGCTATTTCATTTTTGATTCTTTCCATCTGCTCCGCAATAAATTCTTGCATTTGTTCATACATCTCCATTACGTTTTCCAAATTTCCCATATTCTTCTCCTCACTTCCTACCCATTTATCCAGTGTTTTGCCTTTTGTCTGGGCCTTACCCGATTTCCCGCCTCTATTCATCCTCCCAGCCATTAACGCCAAGTGTCGACTCTACTCCTCAACTAATAAGTTTCTCCTTTTCTTTTTATACTCCTCCCAGACTAGCTAACCTCACTTCCTTTTCATCTCCTTTTCTAATCTTCTTTCCTGTTCTACTACTCATTTACTGATGTCCCCTCCTTGCCTATCGCTTCTCCACTCACCTTTCTCCTCTTCTCTCTATCTTATTTTTTCTCAACAATAACCGTCCAATTTTCTACCTTAAAGTACTGCTAGCTAACCGTACGTGTGCTCTCTGGGCCTCGATTCTTGAATTCATGCGAAAAATTTTTGTATGCGAAAATGATGATGCGCAATCTCTGATTGGTGTATTTTCAAATCTAAAAGTATACACCAATCAAGGATCGCGCATCATCATTTTCACATACGAAAATTTTTCGCATGAATTCAAGAATCGAGGCCCTGCCTTTTCGTAACCGGAAGTCAAAGATTCTGTTATTACCACAGTCTATATATTATTATTATTACGTCCGCTGAACCGCGTTCGAAATATCACGAACGCGCGCACAACCGTTACTCATACACTAACGCTCACGCCGGGAAATCACGAAACTCTTTTAAAAAGGAATTCGTAACTCTTTAATGATAACTCGTGATTTATACAGATAAAATATTATAAGAATTTTAGTCGTCGGAATGATACGTCCGTTCAATAAGACGGCTGTCAAAAGACTCGCGAAATGGCGAGTGGGATTCAATTGACCACGTTGCTTTTGACCACAGAACCCTCTGATAGGTAGACCTAGTAAAAAACCCTATACACCGGTCAATATAATTGGCTGTGGTCAAACGGAACGCTCCCGAAATGGCGATCGTTCATAAGATGACTCCCGTTGTTTATCAACAACTCCCTTGACAACAATCTCTCGGATACAGGCACAGGGGATGAAATCCAGGGACGCAACAATATTACTAGACTGCTAACTCCTTATGTATAAGGCGTCTTCATTTCTTATGTACGAAACAGTACATAAGGTAACCCATTTTGCGCATGCTCTTTGATGATGTATGCGCTACATACACACATTCGCACATACATACACACCACATACACACATTCGACATACATAACATGATCAAATGGTATCTCGTCCGAAAAACAGAAATCCATTAAAGAAGCAATATTAAGTAATAATAATAATATTATTAAGTTAGGTTAATCTAAATGAACAAGCTTTTATAATGCATAGTAGTCAAATATATTATACAGGGTGTCCGGAGTCAATCGCATCACCCGTCGTGTGCTGATAGAGCAGGTTAAACCGAGTAAGAAAGTCCTCTACCGTTTTGCGATTTTCGCAATAATTAATGAGAAATAAATTAAACAAGATCGGCCAATACGCGCGAGTTTAAGCGCGCGGCGAGAAGAGACAGCCCATGCGGGGGTCCAGCGTTATGCATTGCTCGTATTTATCCATTGTCCTTTGTAGAGTGCTCCTCCCCGCTTTGTCGCGTGCGTAGCAACCGCGTAAACAGTAGGCTTTTATTTTCGCCGCGCGACAAGAATCACGTAAAGACGTAAACAGTAGGAGGTCTCTTCTCGCCGCGTGCTTTTACTCGCACGGATTGGCCGCTCTTTTTTACTTAATTTCTTATTAATTATTGTGAAAATCGCAAAACGGTACAGGACTTTCCTACTCAGTTTAACTGCCTCTACCTGCACACGACGGGTGATGCGGTTGACTCCGGACACCCTGTATATAAAGACTTATGTATAAATTGCATATACATATAAAAAAATTTTTATTATTTTTATTAAATGATTTTATAAAATAATTTTATAAAAAAATTGATATATGTAAAACATTTATCTGTTATATGCTGCAGTGCTTTTGCACTTTACAACAGCACATTTAAATAGCATTTTTATATTTCTTCTATTATTATTATTCTTTGATTATTTTTCTATCCAATTCAGATTAGAACAACTGTGAATTGTATTATGGAAATGTGTTGACTATATCTATCAGATTGCTTCTGCACATGTGCAAAATGAGATACTTTAATACATGCTTTTCGAGGTCATTTTATATAAGCGAAATTTAGGAAGTTAGTAGTCTAGTTAGTAGAGCTAGTAATATATAGAAGTCTGTAGTTATTACTAAATATATTTATTGTGTCCTAAGTAGTTCTCGTAATAATCCTTTTATTCTAATAATCCTTTTATTTTTTACTTTTCTAACCTTGCTCTCTAAAACAACAACTGCTCGCGCATGCTTTTCATGGGGGATTCGCCACGATGTGGCGTCATGACACCTCCCCCCTCAGAAAGAAAATTAAAAGTTACAAAACTCCAAAAATTATACAAGAACAAACAAAAAAAACAAAAAATAATAAAATTTTATAAATTCAAACGATCCGATGCTCGCCGTGCGCGCTGGGATCTTCTAACAACAGCAGCTGGCTCTGAAACACGAAGTTCCAGTGCTGGAACGTTTGGTGTAGCTTCAGGAGTTGGAATTTGAGGCGCATTGGAAACTTGTGATTCACTGGGAGTAGTTGCCATTGGTGAGTTGAGGCCTACAGGAGTTTGACCCCTTAAGGCACTTATGGACATAAATTCTGAAACAACTTCAGAATCTAAGCATGAGCTCTTGATCTGGTCTACATGGCGACGATCTATTTGACCTCTGTTTTCTATCGAGTAGTTGACTTTACCATCACGGCTGATAATAACTCCCGTTAGCCATTTAGGGTTCCAGAGTAGTTACGAAACAAAACAACTTGTTCAATGGAAAATTCTCTGCAGATTGGAATATCTAGAGATTTCTAAGGGCAAATTAGGTCCAATTTTGAACGAATTTGTCGTTCCAAAAATAAGAATGCTGGACTTTCACCCGTTGACACATTAGGTGCCCGGCGATATGAAAACAGATATTCAGTTACAGCATTAGTTTCAGCTTGAGTACGGAAACTATTGCGATCTATCATTTCCCGGAGGAACTTTTTAACATTTTGGACATGACGTTCGGCCTGTCCATTAGATGTGTGATATGGTGATATGGAAAATACCATGTTTTGCAAGGAACTTTTTGAACTCATCATTGACAAAACAAATATCATTCTGATACTAATGTCAGTGGAGCTACATACCTACTGAATATAAAGCATGTAACTTCCGCAAATGGTTTCAGCAGTTGTCATAGTTGATGTAAAGAAAACTTCTGGCCATTTTAAAAATGAGTCCATAACAATTAAGTATGTTTTACCAAAGAATGATTCAGCATAATCTACATGGATACGACTCCAAGATGATCCAGCAGGCTTCCACGGGTGGACATCAGCCTTCCTGGGATCGTGTGCATTAATTTGACACTCCTTACATGATCTGATAAATTTTTCGATATCAGAAGTGATGTTAGACCAATAGACATAGGACCGGGCCAATAATTTCATCTTTACTATTCCAATATGACCCTTGTGTAATTTTTCAAGAACAGTTTTACGAAATTTAGATGGAACGTCACAGTGTCCCCGAAATATAATTCCATCTTCAATTGAATAACTGTTCGAATTTCTCTTTCTATTGAACAGTTCGTTTCCCAATTTTCTCATTTGCTCATCCTCCCATATCGTTTCTCAGAGAGAATTGGGTTCTAAAATGGCAATGCGATTCACTTCTCAATAAACTATCCGTAACTTCATTAGGCACTTCCAAGTCCTCAGACTTAGAGGGAAAACGAGAAAATGCTTCTGCGTTTCCATGGGAGCCTGTTTTACGGTATTTAACATCAAATTGGAAAGACTGCAAATATAGTGCAAAACGAATTAAGCGGGTGACTGTTAAAGCATTCAGCCTTTTCTTTGGCTAGAAGATATGAACCAAGGGTTGGTGGTATATAGCGTGAAATGTCGATCACATAAGTAGAAAAAGAATTTTTCTACTCCCCACCTTATTGCAAGTGCCTCTCTATCAATTTGAGAATTGTTGAGTCTTTGATAGCGTTTTTGAAGCATAAGCCATTGGTCTCTCCGCACCATCGATCAAGTGTGATAAAACTGCCCCAATCCCAACAGTGGATGCATCCACTGATAGTATTAATGAAAGGTCAGGGTACTAATTATGAAAGATTTCCGATCGGAATAATTTTGTTTTTCCCTAGACGTCCTATTATGCATGGGAGCGTCCCGTTTGACCACAGCCAATTATATTGACCGGTGTATAGGGTTTTTTACTAAGTCTACCTATCAGAGGGTTCTGTGGTCAAAAGCAACGTGGTCAATCGAATCCCACTCATTATGCATAATAGGACATCTAGGGAAAAACGAAATTATTCCGATTGGAAACCTATCCGAACAGTTTCATAATTAGTACCTGACTGAGTTTCATAATTAGTACCCTGACTGATAGTGGATAAGGGTTCTAGTGTTTATCAGTGCACTTTTGAATATCCTGAATGCTTTTTCACACTTTTTATTATATTTGAAGTCTACACCATTAGCTACAAATTTGGTGTCATAAAAAATGTTAGAAACTGCAATCTTTTATTCTTAAGTAAGAAAAAATACGAAGAATTTTTATCTAAAATAGGAAAAGAAATACAAAAAAAATATGAAATTACTTTGTGATCATACTGTATATACAGGGTCTCTATAAAGTCTGTTGTCACCCTTATATTTCGCAAACGGCTCAAAATTATGAAAAACCGTGAGATACGTTTACGAACATTTCTACTCTGTTGAGAGGATATGGAGAATCGAGAGATTACGGGGTCGTCCGGAATAACGTACTTTAATTACTGAGCACGACACTTTATTTTACTTTCGTATCACAAGCTTTTACTGCGCTTCTATATCATGAGAGATGACGATAGCGAGTGCGACGAGAAGCGCGAGTCTCCACAACGAAGAACGGATAGCGCATGCACATTCCAAAAAAAAACTTTCGCGTAGTAATACACGGTTCGCACAAATACGATTAGTATAAGGAACTTATACCTCAACATACTCTTTTAAGAAAGTTGGAGGGGATGTCCCCCAAGGGGTGCCCTAGGGGGGACCTTAACTAAAAAATTTCAAGTGGAACCCCCTATATTGTAGTATATCGTTTGAAAGGGCATAAAAAAAGAAAATTTCTGGCGCAAACCGGAGGTTGATACGTTGACCCGTTCGGGAGTTATTTACGATCAAAGTTCGAAAGGGCCAATTATCAAAAAATCGTTATTCCCATTTGGAAAATCTTAAAAAAACGTTCGAGGTGTGAAAATGTTTGTCTTTTTAAATCCTTTCCATAAAAAAAATTCAGATTTGATCTTGGGGTTCTTTTTCAAGTAAAAAAAAAGACCCAAAAACTGTTAAATTCAAACCTTGAAAGTCAATGAACTTAACGAACAGATAGTGCAAAAACTGTAAAATGAAAGACAAAAATTTTCTTTTTCTATGCCTTTTCAAACGATACTACAATATAGGGGGTTCCATTTGAAATTTTTAAGTTGAGATCCCCTGGGGAATCCTTTTGGGGGGGACAACCCCCAACTTTCTTAAAAGAGTAGCCCTTCGAAATGATCGAACACGTATTTCGCGGTTTTTCATAATTTTGAGCCGTTTGCGAAATATAAGGGTGACAACAGAATTTATAGAAACCCTGTATATTTTTAAACTCTTTAAGCAACTATTTCTCTTTCTTCTTCAGATGTTCCGCTTTAGCCACGCCGCCAGAAAATCCACCTGCGAAACAGCTACACATGACTTATAAGATCTTTCAAACAGATACTAAACTCATCAATCTTCTGCTGCAATCACATGGCTTAATAGAGGTAAAGTATTAGCAATATGTTATACAATATACTATATACAAGGTGTATCGCAAATTATCGTACAAGCGAAATGGAGGTGACTCTTTATGTAAATACAAGTCGAAAATATAGAATAAAATTTTTACATACAAAGTTTTCGAGAAAATTGACTTTGAAGATTCGTTGAATACGTGTGCATTTGACTAACAAGAATCGAATATTACTATTGCACAACTATTTCTGTTCATATTTATAAACAATATCATGATTTGGAGCAAAGTAAAATATGATGGGATTTTTGTAAGAGAAATAGAGAGTTAACACGCGTACGTGGAGAGCACAGTACTAAGAGAGTACTTTATTGGGTGCTTTCCATTTAGTGACACAAATTGACACAACCTGACTCCTAGTATCATTTCTGCTTTCCATTACATTTGTGTCGCTTTTTGTCGATGACACAAGTCGACTTCGAGTGACTCTGCTTAGATGGTGAGTCAAGCGTGATCAAGCGTGGCTTTCCATTTATCGTACTGAGGTTACTAACTTGAGTTCACTTGAGTTAACGTAAGTCGACACAAGTGCATGTAAATGGAAAGCACCCATTATTGAGTGTAGAGGTCGGGCAACAGAAATAGATATATGTATACATGTGATATGTGATGATACAGCGCATTTGTTACGGTCGATTACTAGATTGTGTAAATTACAATAGATGGCGCGTGGATAAAATAAAGTCTATTTCACATATTTCCCAATACACCCTCTTGAAATAATAATAATAATTTATTTGGTTAACTAAAAAATCTTATAATATTTTATATCTTCTTTACACAATTAATAGTTATTCACGCAGATTTAACTTGCTTAATAAGTATTTATGCCGAGGTGCCGGAAGTGCCTTTCAAATATCGCAAAATTATTTTACGGCTTGACAATATATTTTTTGGGGTTTTTTAGAGAAGCTACTTACAACGTTCATTGCGTAAGTAATATCGGAGCGCGATATTTGACTCAAGGACAATAAGCTGCCAACCACTTCTAAATAAGAAAGATTATCTTCTTCTGCGTCTTCTGAAAATTCAGATATTGATGTTTCCGTCATCTATTTTTTATTTTGATCCATAGAAGTTTTGACAAGCTTACAGTCGGGCATCTGGAATTCTTCGAGTGTTCGAGCGATGTATGCTTTCTAGTGTATCGCAATTTCTTTTTTTTCTTTATTTATCTTGACTTTCATTCCCAAAAAATCACGTACTTGTCCTTGTCCACTCTGAGATCACGCGCAGCAAAATTTTTTCGTAGTGCTTCTTTAATCTTTTCCTCATCTTCTTTATTTTCCCCAAAAATTAGAATGTCATCAACGTAAACTGAAACTATTATCGTTTGTTCATTTTTCAAATTCACGTAAACGCATGGTTCTGATTCTAATCTCTGTAATCCGAGATCCTTTTAAGTTTATAATCCAACTTCTTATTCTATGCACGTCCGCTTTGTTTGAGACCATAAATAGCCTTTTTTAATTTTAGGATTTTTCTATCATCGCACTTCCCGAACATTTCAGGTGATTTTATATAGATATTTTCATCTAATTCTCTATTTAAGTAAGCTGTTTCGACATCCAAATGCATAATATTTAAGTTTCTCTGAGCAGCTAGTGACAACAAGTATCTAATAGAATTATATCTTACTACGGATGAAATAGTCTCGTAATAATCTATTCCTTTCTTTGGTCTTAATGCTTGAACGGTAAATATTTAGAATAGGACACCCCGGTCGAATCGTCTTGAGCTTGACATATTATGTTGTCAAAGTCACTGTCCTGAATAACATCCAAGGATTTGAAGCTAACTTTTTAATAAACAACGAGCGACGGCTAAAACCTCTTGGATGTTACTCAGGACAGTGACCTTGACAACATATGTCAAGGTCAAGACGATTCGACCGGGGTGTGTCCTATTCTAAATATTTACCGCTTGAACTAATCTGGCTTTAATATCTTCGCCTGTATCAGTGAACTTTTTTTTGAAGACCCATTTTGTTCCAAGCGTTTTTACGACACACGAGGCATCGACAATTTCCGAAGTATTGTTTTTAATTAGAGACTTGTACTCACGGCTTATGGCTTGTTTCCATTTATCTCTGTGTCGGTTCTGCAACGCTGCAACTTCGGGAATTATTCTCTCTTTTCAGTTATTAAATATGACACATTCTTCTCTTGTTAAGAGCTTCCATTTTCTGTTTGATCGCCTTAGCTCCGACACTACTTCTTGAGCGCGTGCTAGATGAGTTCTTGCATTATCAAACTGCTCCGAATCTTGAAAATCATCATCACTACTGGAATCATGAGACTCTTGAATTTCCTCCACCTATTAATTCGCTTTCTCGCCTTTGATTCTTTATCTCTGTATTGGAATATAACTGAGGATATTAATTTTTCATCCTGCTTTATTTTGCCTGGAAATTGATTCTCAATAAATGTAACCTCACGACTAGTTACCTTATATAATAGTGACCACAGACACACAAGATCCATCAGTCTGTAACCTTTCATATCGTCTGCGTATCCGATGAAAATGATGATTCTTCAATCATCAACCAGCAAAGAGCTGAGTTCTAGTCAGTCAATTATCCTGGTTTTATCCTTTTAACTACAGAAAGGATCCATTATAGTTGAACGTTTTTCAGAGTCCAACGAAATTACCAGAATTTTATGTTCTGTAGAAAGTCGATTAGAGTTACTAACCAGGGAATTGTCGGAAGTGTCTCTCATCGATTTTGATGGACTTTGGATATGTTGTAGGGCATCAAAAAATATTAAACCCATATTTTTTTAGCGGCGTATCTCAACGTTTAGGGGTTGAAACAACCCCTCGAAAATAACGGATTTTTTCATTTTTAGCAAATATCTTCAAAAATATAAGGTATATGAAAAAATGTTTTATACAAAAGTTTTATGGTATTTTATACTCTTTGCTGTAGTGTAATTACATTTTTCGAAAATGTCACATTTTTTAATTTACCCCTACTCACACCCATTATTTTTGCAAAATTTAAAAATTTTGTAAAGACAAAAATTGAAGAGCAAATCGAATGCCAAATCCACCCATGTATATTAATATTATGTTTCCACAATTCGATTTTTGGGAAAACGAGATGATAACATAACGGTATAAGTGTCGCACTAAGACGGATGAAGTTAACTCTCTGATGTTAGAAATAATTAAGTTTTTATATCCCTCTCTAAAGAAGGCATATTATTGACATTGTTGCCTCTTTTCCGCGATGTTGATTGATTGTCTCGTTCGTGCGCTTGCTTCACTCGTTCGTGTGACTTGCTTTACTCGTGTCGTTTGACAGTTTGATAGTTTGACGGTTTATGATAAAAAATTAAATTAAAGAAAATAAAATTAAAGAAGACGAAGAAGGGAGAAAGAGGAAGAAGAAAGGACGAATGGAGAAAGGTATGTATACTATATATGTATATTGTATATACCATTATATTGTATGAAAGATACGTATACTATTTTTTTTAACAATTAAGAATTTTCGAGGCTCTTCACTATGAAATATAAATTTAAATACAACGAGCCGAACGCGGATGGTCGTGCGTCAGTTTCGAAGAAAATTAATTCTTTGAAATTGATTCGTTATGCACAGGGCACATATTTTGCTTGGTTTGATATCAAGACTTTTTAAATTAAAATCTCAATTCGAGATTTTTAAAACCCCTCTTACCCCCCTGCAGAAGTGTAGGCAAGAAAAATATCGGGCGGAAATCGCTGAATCAGAAATCCAACCCGAGTCTTTCGCTTGCCGGGCGACTGCTCTTACCACTGAGCTATTCAGACCCTTCATTCAGATCTCATTTGCCTACAAATATCTATCTGTTAATTTGATAATAACGCCATCTTTCAGCCAGGCGTAAATTAACAATTAAAAATTTTCAGGGCTCTTCATTTTTTTATACTTTATGAATTTATATTCTAATGTATATTGTGTATAAACAACATAAATATAAACATTTTATTTAAAGTTAAAGAAGAGACGAAGAATAGGCGAGAGAGAGAGAGGGGAGAGGGAGGGGAGAGGGAGGAAGGGTGAGGGGGTGAGAGGGGGAGTGGGGGGCAAAGAATAAACAAAAGAATGACAAAGAGAGACAGGCAGAAAGAAGAAAAGAAGGAGAATGAATATAATATTAGGTAATAATATTGTTCAATATTATTAAATATAATGTTGAATATTATTAATAAATATTAAGCACTTTATTTAAAGTTAAAAGAACAAAGAATAGAAGGAAGAGAAAGAGAGAGAGAGAGAGAGAGAGAGAGAGACAGAGAGAGACAGAGAGAGACAGAGAGACAGAGAGAGACAGAGAGAGACAGAGAGAAGAAAAAGGAAGGAATATAATATTAAGTAATAATATTGTTTAATATTACTAATTATATTGTTAGGTATTAAAGTATTATTAAGTATTAAATATTTTTATAACTAATTAATTTATAATTATTATATAAATATTGTATGTTACTTATTAATAATTGAAAAATGAAAAATAAAAACGATAATAATTTAGAAAAAATAATTTAAACAATATACAGGGTGGGGCATTTAAAGTGTTACAGGCTATTATCTCTAAAAGTACACATTATAGCAAAGTGTTTCAGACAAAAGTTATTTGACTCGAAGGGGGACATAAGAAGGTGCCATTGGTTTGACATATGCACGTATGCACGTATGTATATACGAATGTATGTATATATATATATGTACCTATGTACGCATATACATATGTATGTACGTATATACATATATGTACCTATGTACGCATATACATATGTATGTACGTATATACATATGTATGTATGTACGTATGTATGTACGTATATACATATGTATGTATGTACGTATGTATGTACGTATATACATATGTATGTATGACGTGTGTGTGTGTGTGTGTGTGTGTGTGTGTGTGCGCGCGCGCGCGCGCGCGTGTGCGTGTGTGTGTGTATGTGCGTGCGCGTCGCGTGCGCGCGTGTGTGTGTAGCGCGTGCGTGCGTGCGTGCGTGCGTGCATGCGTACGTGCGTGCGTATGTGTTTGTGTTTGCGTTTGCGTGTAAAAACGTGTAAATATAAAATTATATTTTTAATTGTATAATTTATTGAATATTTGACAACGTCCGTAAATAAAAGCGCACGCATAGCACACGTCTGTGTTGTTCTAGTACCTTATATTTTCGAAGATATTCACTAAAAATTAAATAATCTGTTATTTTCGAGGGGTTGTTTCAACTTCTAAATGTTGAGATACGCCGCTAAAAAAATGAGTCTAATATTTTTTGATGCTCTACAACACATCAAAATCGGTGAGGTACATTTTCGACCGTTCCTTTGCTTACAAAATTTAATTGTCACGTCTTAACGTGACAATTGATAAAACATTCCTTTTGTTACGAATAAAAATCTTACTGTATTAATATTTTTGTTTACAGGTGCCTATGACTGAGATGGATTTTAATATATTATGGATGGGAAATCATCCTAAGCCAGATATTTTGCGGAATTTAATGCCTTATCAAAAAGTGAATCATTTTCCTAGGTAAGAAAAAACATAATGATTAAGAAACAGTTTCCTAACTAAAAAATAAATAATCCATATGTATAAAAACTTATAAAATAATTTTAACGAAACAAATTTTTAGAACAATTTAAATATTCAAAATATTCTCAAAACAAATATATATTCAAAATTCAAATATTCGAAATCCAAATTCAATTTTTCAAAAATATACTTAATAATATACTTAAATTTAAAAATATACTTAAATTTCATTCAAGAAAAGTAATCAAAAATATACTTGAATCTTCATAATATCTAAACGAGTATAAAAATTATCTTTCTCAATTTTATTTAAGGTTTTATCTTTTAGATCTTATGAAATCACCCGTAAAGACCGTCTTTATAAAAACATCGAAGCTATGCAGAGGAGTAAAGGCCTTCGAAATCTCGATTTTATACCTCAGACATTTCTACTGCCCACTGAAGCCAAAGAATTGATTTCAGCGCATTTCAGGTATAGAGGGCCATGGATTGTTAAGCCTAAAGCCAGCTCACGAGGCCGTGGAATTTACATTGTTAATAATGTAAGAATACACATACAACAATTTTTATAATGCCTTTTTATTATTTTAAATACACAACTTGTATGATGCATTTGAAAATAATTTAAACCATAGTTAGCATTAACTAATAAAAACTGCTCTATAGAATTCATTAATAAGATTCTTGGTAGAATTTACTGTTCTTGAAACCCTAGACGCAACATTTTTTAAAATTTTACAGTAGAGGAAAAAGAGATAAGATGACGAAGTGGATAAGATGACGAATTGCTAATTTTTCTAAGATAACAAATGACAAGCCGATGCTCAGCTCATTAAAGGTTTTTGATAATAATAAACAATCTCTTGTTGAAGTTCCGGAAATAACATTCTTGCCCAGATAACTAATATTACGCATTATACCCAAGGAGAACACATAAGTCAAAATGATGTCAAAATGACATCTTTCAAAAGTCAGTTCTATAAGTCATGATGACGTCATTATGGTTCCTGGCAAAGTCGGTTTTGTGACGTCATAAAACTAAAATTTTCAATGAATAAAGTGAAATAAATATATTTATATATATATGATAATTTCAATCAATAAGTGCCAGGCAATCTCCTCGCAGAAAAAATTATGTTTTCGAAAATATGCGAATTAAAATCCTGAAAGTCAAAATATCGTCATATAATGATTTTATGACGAGTAACTGTACAGTCATTTTGGAGTCATGATAGTTTAGTGATCAAACTCTGACATTTTCCCGTCATCTTGACGTCACAATGACATCATCTTGACTTTTTGTTCTCCTTGGGATAATTAATCATGAGCAGTCATCCATCTTATAAAAAAATGTTATAATGTGAAAAAGCAAGATATTAATATTATTATATGTGGTTTTAACTATGATTTCACAAAGATAGTGAAAGTATTTACTATAAATATATCGTTGCCCTATGAACAAACAACAAAAAATTACTGGTTTGCGGCATTCCTTTCTGATAAAAAATTCTATGAAAATGACCCATCAAATTGAGGGGTCCCGGAAATAACATTCTCCCCGTTATCTGTGTAAACAAATCTTACCTTATGCATTTTACTGATTTTTTTTAATTTTCGAAATGAAGTAATTGGATTATGTTATTAAATATGCAAGAAAATATGTCTTAGATATGTAATAATATATATAAATAATGTAGTTTTTTAACTCATACACACACACACACATATGCCATATAAAATAAAGCTAAGTATCTTCCAATGTTTGATTTCATTTAAATTGATTTTAAATGTTCTTAAATAATTAATAATTATTTTTGTGTTGCCTTTAAGTTTATTTTATTTCAGATTATATACTTATAAATATTAGATTTGTTTTAAAATTTTAGTAATTTTTGTTTCTTTCAATCATATAAATATATGCTTTTATTTTTATATATATTTTTTGTTCTATTTTTATTTTACTTTTATTTGTTCGTTCAAATATTATCAAAGTAATATAGAAAGTTTATTACAATAAATTTTTTATCCACAAAAAAGTTTATTTTTAACCTAATCTAATCTAACTTGGCCTTTAATTATCTTATCCATTACTGAAAGTCATCTTACTCCCATATGCGAGTAAGATGACAAAATTAACACATTTCTAAAAAACCTATTTTAACCTATTAAATTTTTAAAAATTCTATTTTATTTATCAATTTTTCAATTCTTACAGATGATAAGCAAGGTTTTATAGTGAGTCTGAAAAAAATTATTATTTTTAAAAGATTATTTTTACCTCGTAGAAATTAAGAAAAATAGACAAATCGTAAACTCGTCATCTTATCCTCTTTACCCTTCATAAATTTGAATATAAAAAAATGTAAAAAATATATATAAAAAAGAAGCATATTTAATATAAAACATTAATTATTAAATAATATAATAATTAAAAAATGTACAATATACATAGCATAAATAGATTTAATTTTTCAAATTAGATATCTTATCAAAAAAAAGATTATTTGTATATGTTTCATTCTTTCCATTTGTTTAAAATTATTAATTGTCATTATAAGTAACACCAAGTATTATCTCATAATATCTTTTATGCGATTGAAATTTTTGATTCTTAATGTCATCTTAAGTAGATTAAGGATGCCCACCTGGAAAAACATGAAAAACCTGAAATTCTCAGGGATTTTTTGTAAAAAATTTTTTGGAAAAAAATGAAGAAATTTTCAGTTTATTGAGACTCAAGAAATTTTTAAAAAAATTCTTTATTTAATAATTTTTCTCTTACGTAAGCAGTCAACAATTCGCTGACTGGCTAAGTTGTGAATTATGTGTTTAAAATATATTATATATATGTATCTCGATTTATATATTCAATGTCTTAACAAAATATTGAATATGCAATACATATTCTTCACTGTAATTTTTAATGGAAAATGTTTATCTTATAAAAACTATTCAGTTCCTTTTAAAATATTTTCAAATTTAGTACTTGAAACTTGAGTAGCTTTTCATTTTTCTTCTATAAAAAGAGGCTAATAAGAGACGGTGCGCGGATATTATGATGTATAATATCCACGTACCGGCTCTTATTAGCCTCTTTTTATAGAATATACTAATATTAATTTCGTATTTGGATTTCAGAGCCTTTCCGATTTATTATATTTTTATTTTTATTTTGTATGAGTGAAAAGTATTAGAAAATGCACACAATAAGAAAACTTATTTTAAAAAATTACATCCAAACAATTTTTTAAAAAATTCTCTGTACCTAGAATTTTGAACAAAAATATTTGGGAAATTAGTGAATTTTCAAGGAATTCTTTATAAGAGAATTTTTTTATTTGAGTTGATATCCTGAAGTTACATTACTTCAGAGAGAGAGAGAGAGGGGGGGGGGGAAGAAAATGGTACCCAAGGAGAACAAAAAGTCAAGATGATGTCATTGTGACGTCAAGATGACGGGAAAATATCAGAGTTTGATCACTAAACTATCATGACTCCAAAATGACTGTATAGTGACTCGTCATAAAATCATTATATCACGATATTTTGACTTTCAGGATTTTAATTCGCATATTTTCGAAAACATAATTTTTTCTGCGAGAAGATTGCCTGGCACTTATTGATTGAAATTATCATATATATATAATTATATTTATTTTATTTTATTTATTGAAAATTTTAGTTTTATGACGTCACAAAATCGTCCTTGCCAGGAACCATAATGACGTCATCATGACTTATAGAACTGACTTTTGAAAGATGTCATTTTGACATCATTTTGACTTATGTGTTCTCCTTGGGGTAAAACTGCTAAAAAGGGGATCCCATTCCAATGACCTTGATCTTAACAAGGTCATCATTCTGAATAACCTCTAAAAGATTTTAGCCGCCACTTATTGTTCATTAAAAAGTTATTAAGAACAGAAGAAAATATCACAAATTATACACTAGTGTTAAGCGGAATCCTTTTTTCGGCAGTTTTATCGAGAGAATATAATTCCAGTTTTAATAAAGTTTTTGATAATCCAGTTTTAGATAATCTAAATAGAATAATATTTATATATGTGTCCAATATATATTGTTATAGCCTGAGAAGATCCTGACGGATGAATCGGTTATCGTAGCACAATACATAAATAACCCGCTTTTAGTTGATGGACACAAGTGCGACTTACGTCTCTACGTAGCTGTAACGAATTACGATCCTCTGCTAATTTATTTATACGAAGAAGGTTTAGTGAGATTTGCAGCTGTTAAATATGACGGCAGGAATCAATACATTTGGAATCCTTGCATGCATCTTTGCAACTACAGTATAAACAAATTTCACGTGGATTACGTAAAGTAAGTTATAATAAATACAGTCAGAGTATTAAGATAAAGTTATTTGTGATGAAAGATAACATAAAGCAATAGTTTAAATTATCTAAGTGTGAATGTTGAAGTCATTAAATTTTAAAAAAGCTTTGCGGTAAAGGTCACTTAATAAATATAAATTGTTGATACAATTTGACTTTATTCTGCCAAACATTTTCAAACAATTGCCTCTATATAATACAAATAATAATGCAAAATTTACTATTTCACTTAAATATTACAATTCACGCAATATTAGCGAAATAGTAACAAATAAATAATAGAAAAAAAAGAAAAATATCTAAAAAGATAAAATAAGAGGAAAGAAATGAGAGCATGAAAAAGCATAACTAAAGAATAGAATAGAAGGGGAAAGAAGATAAAAATGAAGCGAAATTAAAAAATAAAAAAGAGCGTTTAAGCGTGACCAAAATGATGTAAATGAAAAAATTGCTATAAAAAAGGTATGTATAGAAAGGGTCAAATATGATTAGGAGTGAAGATCCTGACGCCGAAAATGTAGGACATAAGTGGACATTGTCAGCATTGCTCAGACACTTGCGGTCAATGGGTCAAGACACGGAATCGCTAATGCAGCGAATCGAAGATATTATTATAAAATCAATCCTTGCTACTGCATCTGGAATTGTCAGTGGTTTAAAGCAATTCGTGAAACATCCTGATACATGTTTTGGTAATAATTGACTTTTCTAATAAATATATAAATTATAAATAATATTTTCGTTTTTTAACATATTATAATATAAATATAAATTATATAAAATATATTTTATTCTACATAGAAAACAAGCTAAATTATTATTTTTAACATGTGAAATCAACGAATAATTATTTTATAATAAGCACTTTTTAAAAGTTACTTATATATAATATAATATTATACTATTATATTCTCTTTATATACAAATAAAGTCATTGCACCACCTACTACAGATTCTTGAAATCATTTAGAAATGATTTTTTCTCAGCGAAAATGTCGAGAAAGATTATCATTTTTTGCAAGTTCTAATTTTTGCCACCATATATCTTTGTAACTTAAACCTTAAATTAAACCTTAAATTAAAATTCTATTAAAGTAAACTCCATCTGAAATTAACTGAAGAATATAATTTTGTTCTTTTAATTCCACAAAATTTAGTTAACGAAAAATCCTTTTTTTTAATTGCTTATAACTTGAAAATTATTAATACCTCTATATTGTCGCTGCGGAACAATTATCTCCAAATAACTCTAAAAATTATATTTCTACTTATATATTTGCGCTTTATACAGGGTCACCCTGTATAAAACGCAAATATATAAGTAGAAATATAATTATTCTAGATATATATTATACTATATATATATATATATAATATGTGTGTGTGTGTGTGTGTATGATTTACGTATATAGATATATTGTTTTTATTTTAGAACTATTTGGCTTTGATATATTAATCGATGATACGCTGAAGCCGTGGTTACTGGAAGTAAATTTAACTCCTTCATTGGGATGCGATTCACCATTAGATATTAGACTTAAGTCAGCTTTAATAGCAGATTTGTTTACTCTTGTCGGCATACCTGCTGTCGATCCAATTCTACGTTCTCAAAATTTAAATCGTGCTGCCGTTAATTCCAATAAGAAGATTATTAGTGTAAGTTATTTTTTATATTATGAAAATTATATTTACCTTTCTTCATAAATTTTTCATTTCTTATATCTATACAAAATACAATTCTTTAAGGGCAGGAGTGACAGACAAACTTCGAATTGATATTGAGACCCCGCTTGGTGACAATACGAAATTCCGGTTTCAGGGTTACCAACCCTGAGAAATAAATTCTCAGTCTTTTTGTAGAAGTGTATGTCCGTATCCATACAAACATTGCATTGCATTGCATTGCATGCACCATTGCATTGCTCGCCCGGACACAATTAGAGAGAAAGGATAGAAAATGATGGAATTGTCCCAATTGCGCATATTACCAATCGGACACGAAGATATTTCCCAATTGAACACCTTTACGGAAAAAACACTCAAAATAAGACTCAATTTGAGTGTTATTTCGAACACTCAACTTGTGAGAGTGACACTTAACTTGAGTGTAACCCTCAACTTGATTGTAACCCTCAACTTGAGTATTACTCTCAACTTGTGAGAGTTAACTTCAGTGTTATTCTCAACTTGAGAGTTGACTTGAGTGTTACTCTTAAGTTGTAACACTTAAGAATAACACTCAAATTAATACTCAAGTTGAGAATAACACTGAAGTTAACACTCAAGTTGAGGGTAACACTGATGTTGTACTTTAATCTGAAGCGGCGGTTATTACACTAAAGTTTAGGATAACAATAAGCTTGATACGAAGTTCAATTAATGAACTATACAGCACTTGACAGGCTACATTCTGAAATAAAATGTTAGTTTAAGGTATTCTTTAATGATCACAATGAATAACACACTATCAGTGAACATTTTTCTTAACAATTGTTTGTTGTGACCATTAAGTGCATGAAAATAATAAAATACGCATACACGAGAAGCGTACATTAAATGAGAGTGAAATGAAATTGAATGTTTTTATAAGAATAAGACATTTATTATACAAGTGTTGACAGTAAACTTTTAAATGTTCAGTGTTTACACTCAAACTTGACTGTGAACACTCAGTCATTGGGTGTACACACTCAATCTTTTAATGTATACACTCAATTTTGAGTGTAAACACTCAATCTTCAATGTAAACACTTAAAATTTAAGTATATTCACCAAATTTTGAGAGTAAACTCCCAAAATTGAGTGTTAACACTCAATTTTGAGTATAAACACTCAATATTTGAGCGTTTTTTCCGTAAGGGCAGTCTCGATCGGACACATACCCGATCGGACACAGATCCGATTGAACAAAGTTCCACATGGATTTGTAATTTTCTGCGCAAAGCGAGATCCACCTATATCAACCGGTGCTTTCAGTCTGTATCGAGGTCAATAATTGTACAATTACACATAGGTTTGCAACTTTCAGCACAAAGTAAAATTCACTTTACCTCATCGATAGAAACTGTATCTGTGTTCGATTGGGACTGTGTCCGATCGGGATTGTGTCTGATCGGGACTGTATCCGATCGGGACTGTGCCCGATCGGAACTGTGTCTAATCGAGAAATATCTTCGTGTTAGATTGTGCGCAATCGGGACTCACTCGAAAAGGATCGACAATCACGCTATCCTTATTTTTCTACTATGCTACACGAAGCACCAATAGCAATCGGAAGCGTATAGCTTTATCCGAGACAGCCTGAAAATAGTCTTTCGTGACAGAAAGCAGTAATGTAACAAAGCTAACGGGCTCCACTTTTTATAAATTTTACATTTGCTTATGCACATACATATGTGCGTATATACATATATACCAATAGTATCTAAAAATTATATATATATTTCAAAATTGTATGATGATAAATAATGACAGTAGAATAATAACTAACAGATTGAACTCTAATATACAATATGTAAAACACGGGCGCTTATTATGCTTGGCAACTTATTGCTTTTTTATTTGTTGCTTTTTTATCGATACTTTATGTATTATCAGCGCGATAGAGAAACAAGGATAGCACTCGATTGTCGCTTCTTGTCTGACATTATCTTTCAACAAAGACAGGGCGATAATCTCTTCTTGTCAAGTTGTCAGTATGTTACCACGAAACTTTCCTTATGAGCTGCTCCTCTGATATAGATCTAATGAGATCCGCAGATTTCTTGTATGTAGCCTCGGAGAAGTTATATTGCCTCGTAAAACATTTTTGATATATTTTTTATATAACTACGCAGATTGTGTGTGTGTGCTAAAGAGCTGGATTTTGCATTTTGGCTCTTAAAAATTTATAATAAATAAAATACGGACTCATGACCAACTGCACCTGATCCGCTGCTAGCTGCACATTCTTCATGTTTATTAGAAGTTTTATTTTGATCTTCTTTCAGAAAATCATTCTGTAGCGACCTGTGGACGATCCTACTGATTACGAATATCACGATTTTAATATTATTCTCTCTGTTTTTTTTTAATATGAAAATTGAATCCGTAATTTACGGTCGACCAATAGAGGCCTCCATTAGTCTCTCCTGCCGATCCTTAAATATTTAATTTTTTACTAACTTCAAAATTATACTTAATCACATTTGGATTATAAATATATGTAGTAAAAAAGAAATGATTTTAATGGATTTACCACTATTGATTAGCAAAAACAAGAACAAAATATTTTATTTAAACTTATAATAGATAAAAATAAAATGTTTGATTGGAAAAAATAAGTAAAATGTATATTAAACAGACATTGAACTCACAATTATCAAATTTAATTATTAAATTTAATTACTAAAATTGCCATATTTTTTCTTTATTTTATAAGATGCGAAAAACAAATACTGTTGGGTTATAGAGCATTGAACTAAGGAATAATATGCAGATTAAGCAAATTCTTGCTTTTTTGTTTTAGTATAGAAGAGTACAGTCTGCAGAAACATTACCTCAGGGAAAGAAGAATACTAATAAGAGTAATAAAAATAAAGGTCTAAGCTCAGAGCAACAACGAATAGTAGCGTCTGCAAAAGCACAATTTGAGAGAAGAGGTGGATTTGTTAGAATATTTCCAAGTCCGAAATCTTGGGAACTTTACTCACAATACTTGAGTAAATATTAATTTTTATTAGATAATCTCAATTCAAGCATAAATAAAAAAATTATGGCTTTTCTTGAAACCGAACATACTATGCCTTACAAATTATTTTATCCATAATTCTATGCTTAGATCTAATTACAGGTGACCCAATGATATCGGATCAGCTTGGCCTAAGAAAGTTACCGCAACATCATGTTAATGCAAATCATAATCTAATGTTACATGAACAATTGTTTCCTGTTGCCAATCATAATATTGGTTACATTATTCCAGAGATAACATTAGACAGATTATCTAGGTATGCCGCATGAACACTTACTTTTTGTTTATAATAGTGTTTTTTATTATAATTTCTTTTATTTACACTGCTTAAAAACCGATAAAAGATGATAGAAACAGATTTAAATTTTATTCAAATTTTACATGAATTTATCTTAAACTATTATTTGAACTGGATCTATATTTCTGATATGGAAAAGTTATCTATTTTTTGGTTTTAATCGCATCTTATTTAAATGATTAAATATATATCTAAATTTACTTTCCTATATAACTTATCGATTTATTTAATTTAATTTGCTAATTAAAAAGCAATTTGATATACGAGGTTCTATATAGGATATTCCATTATTAAAATAATATTTAAAATATCCCTATTTCAAAATAATACTCAAATATCTAAAAAACTAAGAGTTATACAAAACAATGTTTTTAAAACAGAATTTTAGAGTTTTGAGGATAACAGAACATAATGATCTTAAATATTTTATTGATAACGATTTTCAAGGTTATTGGAGATGAGTCCCCTAATATATGCACATTTACCTAATTTTTAACGAAAATCCCTTTATAGATTTTTTATTTAGACTTCAAAAATTATGAAAAGAAAAGAGCAGGTTAAACCGAGTAGAAAAGTCTACCGTTTTGCGATCTTTGCAATAATTAATGAGAAATTAATTAAAAAAGGCCATCCCACTCGGCATGTAATATTGCTGAAATATTGTAATGTTCGGAAATGGTACAGAAATATTTCATTAACATTTCAATTGTAACTTTGCATCTGAAATATTTCGGAAACATTACAAAAAAATAGTATTCAGTCGCTAGTTCGTTCGTTTACCGCTATGCGACGTGCGATGTGCTATCTATCTCGTATTTAAGTTTTATTCATGAGCATTATATATAAAGCTTGCAAAGAACGGCTAATATTAAGAGATTAAAGATATATTTTTACACGCATTTTTATGATAATGTAATTCTCTGGTAAACGACTTCTATTAATATAATCAATGTTAATGTATTAGACATATTTCTGAGATATATTTATTTCAAAATATGTCTATTATATTGCAGTAATATTACCGAAATATTGCTGAAATCTTTCAGCAAGGTTGCATTTGAAATGATTGCGGACATTGAAACATTGCAGAAATGTTGCAGAAACGGTCGTGAAATATTTCTGTAATAGATCACAGAAAAAATAGATCACAGAAGATATACGTAAAATAAACCCTTGGGTCTGACGTGTTTGTTTCCGATCTGCACTCGCTGGTAATCACTGATATTCTGGCGTTTTTTTAGCTTAATAGCGTTAGACTCCTTTCTACTTTTTTTAGGGAGGAGAGCTGATTAGAAAGATTCGATCATTTCCATGCAAATCAATGAAAAACGCTCTTGCGCACCACAGACTCAGGGGTTTATTTAATTAGAGTTATAAGTTATAATGCACTCTGTTTAAATTTATAGATTTAAATGAATATTTAATTATAGATACGAAAGATATGAAAGAGCATTGATAAAAGGTCATAAACAAACTTTGGATAGAAGGAATAATAAAGAGAATTTGGGTATAGATATGCACAAATATAAAAGCCAAGTAATACAATTAATGCAAGAAGGCAACAAACTCAGGTTTGTTATCAAAATTTTTGTAACAGATATCAATTATTTAACTATATTTGTGTATTGCCTAAGTGATTTTTATCTGCTTTGTTATTATTTTTTTTCATATATGAAAACATTAGATCAAATAAACAATATTTCAGTCCTAGTGAAGCGAGGAAAGCTTTTGGTTTATATTTAAGCTACATATTACGAAAAATATCACAGCCTAATGCAGATCCGATATGTTGTGATCTTGTTATGAAATTTCTCCAACATTCATCATACAATTTGAGGACACCATTTTTATTTACAGTATGTATCGATAGTTATTTATACTCTTTGCTATACTTTAGGTAAATTTATTCTGCAAGACATTTTAATAGTTGCAAATTTAAATTAAATTAGCTTTTATGAATTATAGATTTATCTTTTAATTGTGCATGCATGTGCATACATGTGTTCGTGCATGCATGTGCTGTGTGTATATGCTTGTATGTATGCATCAAGTAATCATAATCTGATAATATAATATTTTTGTTATAAATTATAAGAAATACTAACTCTGGACCAACTGGATAATTTATATTTGAATTAATAATCTTTTCCGTAGTTACCATGCAATAAATTGAGTAACAAGGACCGAGCTGCCATTACCGCAAAACAACTTTCCGATTTTTTACATTTATATAATAGAGAAACGGATTTTTATGAAGACACGATAGATCGGCCTCGTACTGTTTCTAATAAACTCTTTCAAAAGTTTTTGGCTGCAGCAAGGTATGCATACATATATATATATATATACAGGGTGTCCCAGAATAATGGGGACTAATCTCGTGTGCAGATAGAGCGGACTGAACTGAGTCGAAAAGTCCTCTACCATTTTGCAATTTTCGCAATAGTTAATGAATTATTAATGATTAAATATCGCCGTATTAGCCCGGCCTTCCGCCGAATGCAAGCGCGCGGCGAGATGCGGCCGCCCAGCGATCGAGGTTGCTAGGCGCGCGGGGAGTTGTTTATTACAGGCGGCGAGGTGATACACACAGAAAAATATCATTCTATTGTTAAGAAAAATTATTATTCAGTTTACTTTTCTTCTTTTAAGTAACAGTTATCTTTAACAAAAAATATTTTCTTGATAATAGTCTTAAAATAGACTCATTGCAAATTTTAGAAAAACTCATTATCATGTACTCAAAAAAAGTAAATATTTTCTTTTAAAAAATATTATAAAATTGTATAGAAGAAAAGTCAGATTTGGTTAATTTGAATATTTTTGATTGAATTTAATATTCTTAATTGAAGTATTAAACTTATTAGGATTCAGGATACACATTTTGAATAAATTTGATGCTTATGATGAACTTATGATAGATTTGCGGATATATGAACTTATGCAATACTTGAAACAAGTAATATCACACAGAAAAATACATACTTAAATAAATATTACTTGTTTCAAGTATTTCATAAGTTCATATATCCGCAAATCTATCATAAGTTCATCATAAGCATCAAATTTATTCAAAATGTGTATTCTGAATCCTAATAAGTTTAATACTTCAATCAAGAATATTAAATTCAATCAAAAATATTCAAATTAACCAAATCTGACTTTTCTTCTATAAAATTTTATAATATTTTTCAAAAGAAAATATTTACTTTTTTTGAGTACATGCTAATGAGTTTTTCTAAAATTTGTGATAAGTCTATTTTAAGACTATTATCAAAAAAATATTTTTTGTTAAAGATAATTGTTACTTAAGAGAAGGAAAGTAGACTGAATAATTATTTTTCTCAACAATAGAATGATATTTTTCTGTGTGTAGCACCTCGCCGCCTGTAATAAACAACTCCCCGCGCGCCTAGCAACCTCGATCGCTGGGCGGCCGCATCTCGCCACGCGCTTGCATTCGGCGGAAGGCCGGGCTAATACGGCGATATTTAATCATTAATAATTCATTAACTATAGCGAAAATTGCAAAATGATAGAGGACTTTTCGACTCAGTTCAGTCCGCTCTATCTGCACACGAGATTATATATAATATTTTTTTCTTAGATATGAACGAGAAACGATAACTCTTCTATTACTGCTGTGAAATTATGTAATAAGAAAATTATCACTTCTCGTTCATATCTAACAATAAGGAAAGAATATTTTTTATATTACAGAAAGAAATATTTTTATATTATATTCGTTTTACATTATATTATATTTAATTCTGCGATAACGCAGAATACCTAAATGTAGAAAAATTATATAAATCTGTAAAGTAGTTTAAATCTATAATAAATTAAAGTAAAATATAATATGGTTATATTACAGCGAACAAGATCTCGATGATGTGCTAATTCTGCAAACTCGCCTTTATAAATGTACTCACAGTTTCTTAGGAAAAAGTGGTTTCGCCGGTATTCTAAAAGGCGCTAATCTTCTCGGATCTTTACCTCATATTACATCTCGAATATATTCCAATGTTGCTGCAACAGAGCAATGCAGGTGTAACAATTCAATTAATAGGTAATATTATTATATTGTACAATTCATATTTTACATTTTGTGAAAGAAAGAAAAAGAAAATAGAAAGGAGCAAGAGAAGAAATGAAATAGAAAAGAAGAGAGAAAGGAAGAAAAAAAAGAGAAGACAGAAAAGAGAAGACAGAAAAGAGAAGAAAAAAAGAGTTTTGTGTGTGTATGTGCGTATATCTAATAGATTAGGGATTATTATTATAATTATATTTATAATTATAATTCTTAGTCTATTAGAGTAAGGTATGTTCTTTAAAATTGTTGATCCAATTAATATATTAAGATATTTTAATAACAAAATAGCACATAATTATACTCTTGTGCCCTGATACTATAATGAATCTTATATATAATATTTAAAATATAATCACAAAGAAAAATATTTTGGGTATGCTCTAAGGCGTTTTAATATTTGCGAATGCAATAAACTAATATAATATTCGGCACTGTCTTTTAAAATAGCATGGGAACGAGATATAGAAATTGCTGACTATCATCTACTATTGCTAGAAGCAATAACAATTAACTAGACATGATCACTAAAGCCTATAGTAGAACGTTTTCCCGTATTTTATCTCGCACTATTCTCTACTATCGTAAATTAAATGGTATTTTAATCCTCAATAAACTCAAAGTGTTTATTTCCTGTAAAAATCTGGAAAACTTGAAATTCTCATATTTTTTCCTTGAACAAGCAAGAAATTTTCATGCAATTTTTCGGAACTTAAGGATTTAAAAAAAATTGTCTCTTTGATGATTTTGCCCTTTTTGCAAAAGGTCGGCAATTTAATCGGTCAAATTATTAATTAATAGCGATACAGCGGCATATATCCATATGTATGATTCGCGAGAATACAATCTTTCTTGTAATTCTTGGTACAACAATAAAAATATTATGCAAATGAAAAATACTTATCTTATGAAAGCCTTCTTTTTGACTTATTTTCAGTACTTACAAATCAAATATTTGATATTTATAAATAGTTCTTTATTTTTTTTAACTAGTATGATTAGAAAACATTTAAAAAATATATACAGGGTGTCCGGTAATAATCGCCTCACCCGTCGTGTGCAGGTAGAGCAGGTTAAACCGAGTAAGAAAGTCCTGTACCGTTTTGCAATCTTCGCAATGAGAAATAAATGAGATATAAATGAGATATAAATGAGATATAATTAATGAGAAATAAATTAAACAAGATCAGCCAATCCGCGCGAGTAAAAGCGCGCGGCGAGAAGAGACAGCCCACGCGGGGGTCCAGCGTTATGCATTGCTCGTATTTATCCATTGTCCTTTGTAGAGTGCTCCTCCCCGCTTTGTCGCGTGCGTAGCAACCGCGTAAACATTAGGCTTTTATTTTCGCCGCGCGACAGGAATCACGTAAACAGTAGGAGGTCTCTTTTCGCCGCGCGCTTTTACTCGCACGGATTGGCCGCTCTTTTTTATTTAATTTCTTATTAATTATTGCGAAAATCGCAAAACGGTACAAGACTTTCCTACTCAGTTTAACTGCCTCTACCTGCACGTGACGGGTGGGGCGATTATTACCGGACACCCTGTATATATATTATATTATCCTTTTATATCTATTTTATGTCTATCCTTTCTACCTATCTTCTGTTCTATATCTACATTCTTTGGAAATATAAAAAATTGTTTCTTTTAATATTATATTAAAATTATTATATATAATATTATATTATCATATATAATTATTTATATCTAATATTAAAGAAAACATTTTTTTACATTTCATCTTGACGGAAGAGATCATCACTTTCTCGCGGTTTCCGTTAAACAACAATAATGTACGTTGTCCATTTACAAAAAAGATATATATATTATAGAATAATTCATATTATTGAAAAAATATTTTTTTCTTATTTTATTTTATTATATGTATTTACCATTAGGAAAATAAAAAGTATACTATCGGAATAATTTGTCCAAAAAAAATGACAATTTAATTTTTTATTTCATTTTTTTGCTAACAACAGATTATCTTTCTAAAATAATAACACATGATTTTTTGAAAAAAAAGACGGCCAAGAGTGGATTTCTATCATTTATACTCTATTCTTTATTTTTTTATTCTTTATATTCTTTATTTTCTTATTCTTTATTCTTTAATCTTTTAATTAGTTCACATCTTTTATGTACAGAATAAATTTCAATGTAATTAGAAGATTTATTTAATAATTTTTAATTAGTAATTTTTACTCATTAATTAGTAATTTTTGTTTTAATTGTAAAATAATCAAGAGACACGCACGATTGTGTCTCGCGCTTACGTTAATACGGGAAAGGACACGCGAGATCTAATAGACGAGCCCAAAGAGGATCAGATAGAGTGGAAGGTCCCATAAGAACATAATATATTTTTGCGTATACAGTCTTCAGTGCCCTCTCGTGAGTCTGATGCCCAACTTAATACCCCCCACTCTCGAAATTGCGCATATATATATATATATATATACACACACACATATATATATTTGCGCGTATTTGAATTCGTATTAATAATTAAAGTGCAATGCACTATATAATTAACTTTAATAGTTACAATCTTTTACAGAAAAGACAAAGTTGGAAAACTCTTTTTCTTCTGTAAAAGATTGTAACTATTAAAGTTAATTAAAAAGAAAAATGAAATCTCAAATTATTGTATTTTATAAACGTAGATTTGTAATAAATAAACAAATTTGTAGTAATCATATATTTATTTGTAAGTATAAGATCAAATTTTAGTGTATAACCAAAATTTGTGTTGCTAAGCTAAAACTTTCATTTTCGAAAAATGTGTTAAATTAAAATGTTTATCAGAAATCTTCGGTATTAAATTTAATGGATTTTCTTGGCTAAGTTTATATACTTTTACAATTTCTTGCCAATCAACTACACCATTTTTGTATAATAATTTTTTCGTTTTAACATTATTTCTTATTGATTTAATTAAATGAGGTGGATCGCAAATAATATATATTTTATGTCCATTTCTTTCAAAATATGGTTTCGCGGGAGTAATTAATAATTTTTTTAATAAACTTTGATTTCTTGGTCCTTGATCAGAGATAATACATTTTATTATTAACCCTATTTCCATGATGACTTCTACAGTTGTTAATATAATATTATGAGTTTTATTCGCATTGTCTTTAGAGCCCAGAAACCAATATCCTACTACTTGTTTTATGTTTAAGTTAATCCATGTAATCATACATACTAAAGCAGTTTTTGCTTCTGTCGGTTCACGTATGGTTCCATCATCAGCTAACCCAATGATTTCATCAATATGTGGATCATAATGTACTTCTGCCGTGAGATTAATTTCGTCGAATAAAAGTGATACAATTTTATTTTTTAATGGAACATTTTTAAACTTATGTTTCAATTCTGTTAATATTATTTCATTTAATCCAACACGAATAGGAAATTTTTTTTGATATTCCCGAAGTGTTCGTTCTGGTGGTAAGGTCAGAAATGTTTTTAAAAACCGATATGTTTTTGGAGAATAATATAAAATAGATAATGCAATATCTTTGAATTCATCATTATATCTCCTTCCGTATTTATTACGTATTGATAAACATAGCTGTGTTTTGAATAAAATATGTGCTTCTTTAGGAAGAAATTCCGCACTCTCTTCTATTAATTGTTGAACTTTTACTTTATGCTTCCTATATTGACTTTTATTATTTCTTATTTTCTTTAATCTATTAATTTTACTTCTCAATGTTGCTATAATTCTTTTTTGTTTCCTTAATCTTAATGTTTTAGGAGTAAATGTTAATTGCGAATTATCCATATGATCCACATATTGATCACAATTTGTATTACATGATTGTAAATCTTTAAAACAGTTAGATGTATCATTTTTTCTTGAAAATGTTGCTATAGAAGCACTTGGAAATTCAGATACATTGCAGCTTGTTGATGATGTACTTGCAGAATTCTTAACTTTTTCCTGGGCTTCATCTTATAATATATACATATAAATTAATTAGTAAGATATAATACTTGATTACTGAAATACTACGTATATCTCACACAGACCCACTCGGCATGTAATATTGCTGAAATATTGTAATGTTCGGAAATGGTACAGAAATATTTTATTAACATTTCAATTGTAACTTTGCATCTGAAATATTTTAGAAACATTACAAAAAAATAGTATTCAGTCGCTAGTTCGTTCGTTTACCGCTATGCGACGTGCGATGTGCTATCTATCTCGTATTTAAGTTTTATTTATGAGAATTATATAAAGCTTGCAAAGAGCGGCAAATATTAAGAGATTAAAGATATACTTTTACACGCATTTTTATGATAATGTAATTCTCTGGTAAACGACTTCTATTAATATAATCAATGTTAATGTATTAGACATATTTTTGAGATATATTTATTTCAAAATATGTCTATTATATTGCAGTAATATTACCGAAATATTGCTGAAATCTTTCAGCAAGGTTGTATTTGAAATGATTGCGGACATTGAAACATTGCAGAAATGTTGCAGAAACGATCGTGAAATATTTCTGTAATATTGCTGAAAGGTGTAATATTTCAAATGGAATATTGCAGCAATGTTTCAGAAATATTACATGCCGAGTGGGGAATACATATTGAAAGGACATGTTCAGAGGACATCCAATAAATGTAGATAATAAAGATGTGTTTGGAATATCTTCTAGACGTTTCTTTTTAAATATGCATACTGTGTGGGATATATATTGAAGATGGAAGCAATTTTTATATAGTTTAAATAATAGTTATTTTTACAAATAACTTATTTAAAATATAGAAAAATATACCTAGCTTTCTCTCTCATCTCTAAAATATATCAGATATATTTTTGAGATACAAATTTGAAGAATAGATGTAGGCCCATCTATATACATGATCAATTGTAATATATAAATGATAATATATCCTATTTATATCCCTTAATCTAATCTTTATAATTACAAAATATTTTAATGCTATTTTACTTATTAAACCAATATTGATGCTCTTTTCCATCTCTAGTAAATATAATTATTTTTTCTATATTCTTACTTGTAATTTGAATCACGTCAGATGTCATAACTATTTCAATTGGTGTCTCCACTTCGTCATGTTTTTCTGTTATTTCATTTAATGGTTCTACGTCATCTGAAATAAAATAATTTATTTGTATGTTTTGTGAATTTGAATATATTTATGATATATTTATTACATATTTTATAAATTTTTTTCTTACAAGTCTTATCGTTAGATATCTCCTGCTCTTCTAATCTATTTTCAAGTAATGACAAATTTTTAATTGTTGATATAGAATTTTTCCATAAAAGACGTCGTGGATATATTTTTTGGAAACATTTTTCTTCAAAATGATCCGAACATATCCTTTGGTAATTGCTAACATGTTTTGTACCAAGAAACTCGAACCATTTTTCAGTTCTGTAAATACACACGCATTTTCTTTATCATTTCATTATTTATAATATGTGTACATACATATATAAATATTAAACATATAGGAATAATTAATTTTAAGTTTTATAAGCACGTATATTATATGTAATTAGTAATACCAAATATTCTAAGTTATTACACTTACATTTTAAGGTCATCAGGGAAGCTAAAAAAAGAATGTTCCTTATCATCCTTATTATTTCTTTTACATTTTTCGACACAACATCTCACGACCATTTTTAAATAAAAATGTATAAATTTTTGCTTTATATAAAAATCAGTATCTGAAAATAAATTTAATATAAGATTTAATTAATTACAGATAAAAAAAAGAAGATATATATATATGTAAATAAGTATTATATTTTTCCCTTTTTTTAATATATTTCTTATAGACGCTTACCAACATAGTATTTTATATTTTCTACTATTTTTTCCTTCCTCTTATTTGATTAATCTTAACAATATTAGTGCAAATTTCTTTCGCAATATATATTTCACGTATTTACGTTATTGCCACATACTTGTAATATTTATTGGGTTATATGTTACATCATATGTTTCTAAAAAGAAATGTGGCTACATAATTGAGCATCAGACTCGGTAGATGACATTGATCGTTGTATATGCTTATCTTCCACTCTATCTGATCCTCTTTGGACGAGCCAAGCCGCTAACGTATTCGATTCTCGAGGCTGGCAACACGTCAGCTATAGCTATAGCTCAGGAAAGAAAGAGACAGCGGATATGTGACATATCCTATAGAAATTTGCTAGGGAGATGGAACGAATTAATGACGGGCAGTGTACATATGTCTCCGCTTTTCTGCTATCCGAAGCTGGCCGAGCACCGAGCGCACACGAACGAGGTCTCATAGGTCTGTTCTTTTTAACTGAACTGGCTGCACTAGTTCAGGTTTATCTTTTTTACTCCACATTAAAAGGAAAAAGATAAACTCTGAACTAGTAATCAGTTTAGCCTAGTTCAGCTATAAGATCTGTTCTTTTTAGCTGAACTGGCTGCACTAGTTCAGAGTTTATCTTTTTCCTTCCTATTTGGAGTAAAAGAGATAAACTCTGAACTAGTGCAGCCAGTTCAGCTAAAAAGAACAGACCTCTAATTGAATTCGGGAGCGTCCCGTTTGACCATGTTGCTTTTGACCACAGCCAATTATATTGACCGGTGTATAGGGTTTTTTACTAGATCTACCTATCAGAGGGTTCTGGTCAAAAGCAACGTGGTCAATCGAATCCCACTCTGGGGTATGGTTCAGCTAGTCTACCTCCTAGTGTGCAGAGTTAAGCGGGGAGCACACAAACTTGCATAGGCGCATAAGCGTAAGTTAGCTAGATAGGTAATTAAAATTTTGATTACTTATCTAGTTAAAAATTACCCGATTTATGTCGTGTTTGATGTCATTTTAATCGCAAAAATTTTATTAATACAGTAAGATTATTTTCAAGACGATTAAATGCAAAATAAAAGTTTTAGTTTTCATTTCATAACATGTTTACATGTTTACGAATGTGTTTCGATTCTCGGTTCAGCTTATCTTTCCGAGCTGATCTAGCGCGTCGAGTGTGAGAGCGAGAGCGAGATCGTGAGTAGAGAGCGAGCGAGATGACCTATCATCAAAGAGTTCCGAAGTCTCTTACAATGGGCTCTCCCCATCTATAGCAATTCACGAATGTAAACATTTTTGAAATGAAAACTAAAACTTCTATTTTGCATTTAATCGGCTTGAAAATAATCTTAATGGATTAATGAGATTTTGGCGATTAAAACGACATCAAACACGACATAAATCGGATAATTTTTAGTGAAGAATCTTACAATTAGTCTTCAAAGCAAAAATATAGCGTCAAGCGGAGAGCGCACCTATTGTTATATGTTTATTTTCAAAAGACTACGCATCCAATCGAATTAATAAATAAAAAATTATTTAAATTAATAATAAGTAAAAAGTATAAATTATAATATAAAAAAATTAATATAAAAAGCTATAAATTAAAACCATAATTTGATTAAATGCACGATTGCTTAAATGCTTGATACCTTTGTTCCAAGAATAAGAAAAAGTGAAAGTAATTTATATTGCATATATTTTCTACATTATATTCAATTAAGACTTATTAAAAAAAATTGATTGAAGAAAATTAATTTCATTGCACATGTGGATATACGTAAAAATACTTAAGTAATAATTTATATATCACTGTATTATATCGTAGTATATATTAGAATGCCAAAACGTTACGCGCAGTTAATAAAACATGTAAATAAATTCATGATATTTCAATATTTTAAATCCACAATTATGGACATAGCACGGAACAGAACCAAAAACTATGCACATAGCATGTTACCCATTGGGACATGGCTGAGTAGTTCAATGTCCACGTTTTATGGACATAGATGCGTCTTGATTACGGGTTCCACCAAAATCGGGGGAATGACCGCTCTCATGCTTCTCTCTGCACATAGAATCCACAGACTTCTATCTTCTATATACTAGACTGCGTACATCCTATATATTTAGCCTTATGACGTGTACCCTGAAAATGTTGACACACAGCGCATGCGCGAAATAGAGGACCGAAGAATGCGAAGAATTTTGTTTACATTTTGCATTGCCATTTGGGCTTCGAAGTTACAAGAGGTTAAGTTGTAAATATTTTAATATTTTTAACAAAAATGCCGGCAAGGTGTGTAGTAGAAAAGTGTGAAAGTAGAAAAGTTAAAAACTGTGGGATATCTTTCTTCAAGTGAGTATATATGCAGAATATGTATATATATTGTAATGTATTACATAAAAAACAAAATAATTTATGCGTACATAAAATATTCCAATATTTTAAAGATTTCCATTGAGTGATCCCGATTTATTATCAAAATGGACTGCAGTCATTAGTAGAATATTTTGGATACCAACTACATTCTGCGAAATTTGTGAATTACATTTCAAAGAAAACTATTTTTCTGGAACTAAAAGAAAAAGGTTAAAACCTAATGCTGTACCTACAGAAAACTTGGGTAAATATATGTATATTGATAATAAATACATACTTATTTTTAATGATTTTTGTTAATATTGAACTGAACTTGATCTAATAATATAAATAATAATGTAACAAAATATTTGTCCTTATAGATATACAATATAGAGATACTTGTACAAAGTGAGGTACCGTCAACCAGTGGCAATGACATACAAATTGAATTTGGTCTCAGCGAAGGTATATGAATATTTCTTTATCTGTAATATTTATAAAAACTTCCAACTAATAGAGTATTTCTTTTTACAGAAATAATTATAGGAAGTCAATCACCTTCGATCATTGAAAGTGACATGCAAACTGACAATGTGTTTGCTCCTAGCGAAGGTATGTACTTGTTATAAATCTGTAATATTTAGAAGTTTATTTATAAAAACTTCAAACTAATAGAGTATTTCTTTTTACAGAAATAATTACAGGAAGTCAAGCACCTTCGATCATTGAAAGTGACATGCAAACTGACAATGTGTTTGCTCCCAGCGAAGATATGTATTGATAATGCCTGATAAACTATAATTTTTATCAAACAAACCTTAATAAATAAACATTATTTATGTAGAAAATATACGAAACAAACGTAAAGCTATGGATGAACTTGGAGAGGCTCATTTAAGGATGCAACAATTTGAAAAAGATATCGAACATCTAAAAACTCATACAATCCTTGACAGAAAGTCATAATAGTGAATTAGAAGAGCAGGCAAAAATGTTTCGGCGTCTATTGCAAGAACAAATAGATAAAATGAGACAAAAACTTCAAAATGCTACAAAAAAATTAAAATTATTAAATAGAAAAAAAGACGAGATGCGAAAATATAAGAATTTATTAACTTTTTATATAATTTGTATTACGGTTTATACATTAAAAATTAATTATTTTATATATTATTGATTTTGTTTAATTATATTTTTTTGATATAATTAAAATTCTTGTTTGACTTTATCTCGCAATTATTTTAGTTTTAAATTATAAAATTATTTGATAATCTAAAAACGTGTAAGTCCTAGCAGACAAAATTGGTCCTCTATTTCGCGCATGCGCTCTAAAAAAAGGGTACGCTGATAAGCGGCAGTACGCAGTCTAGTTAATATATAGAAGTCTGTGATAGAATCCCACTCTTGAATTCGCTATAAAGAATTTTTCCCAAATCTAGGGAAAAATTTATACAATATTTAAGGAATTATGAAGCCTTAAAGTTGGCAATCTTGAATCGTACTTTTCACACGTGCTTCATATATTTCATATTTTGCATTATAAATAATTTTATTTTATAATAAACAAAACAAAAATGGAAGAACAGAAAAAGCGAGTAGAAGATCATATGACGAAAATGGTCGAGGAAATTGATAAGACTTATTTACGAAAAATGCAGGTATTTTTATCGATCATAGTGATAAAAAATGTTTATATAATATAAAACAAATAATATTGATTAATTATAAAGTTTCTTACTAATTTTAATGAAATTTTATTATATATATCTTTTAACATATAGAATATAAAAATGTAACAATAAATTTATCGCTCGATATTATAAAAAGAGCAATAAGCTGTTAAAAATATTTTTCAAGATTAGGGAATGTGTTATGATTGAATAAATATGTGTCAATTTGTAATATAGTTATGTGCTATATCCATAACTCTCTTTCAATCAAATAATTTACTTATTTGAACGAATTTATTACGTGAATGTGAAAGATATTATATATCATCTATATCGCAAACGTTAAAGTCAAAGAAGTTTTCTGCTTTGCTAAAAAGAAAAAATCTATGTCACATAAATAATTAAAATGTAAAAGATAAATTAAAATCTTTGTGCAATATATAGAGTATTATTTTAATTTTTAATAATTTATACAGAATATTTTTTGTTGAGCAGATGCATACATCTTACATAAAGATCCAAATGTAGAACATGAAGATGTAAATTTCCTATGTTTCAGTTTTAATATAATCTATAAACTCATTACTTTAGATGAAATATTTTTCCTTAATTTCAAAATTTATAATATTGTTATGAAAACTGAACTCAATAAATCTTTCTACAACATTGAATTTATCTACTAAAACTTAACTTTATATTATTTGTAAAAAGTAAATACAAACTGAGCAATGAGTGCTATTTTAATTTATCACTTACTTTACGTTTATATAATATTTTCTGTATTAAACAAATATAATTGTCCATGCCACATACATATATACATACACATATCTCATTTGAAGTTAAAAGAAATTCTTACCTTATTGCACTGACGAGTCTATGATATACTCAAATTGTAAACGGAAGAAATTATATAGCACAGGAATCTATTCCTTTGACAGTGGCAATTTCAATTATCATTTTTGTATTTTACTTATTCATAAAAATATGCAATAAAATAATGCAACAAAAATAATGTTTCTTCAAAATTGAAAATAAAATTTATATATTTTAAATATTTTTACATATAGCATAATTACATCTGATTATCATTACAATAAGCATAACATCTGATTACATCTAATTTCAGAGAGATATGCACAAGTGTGCTGCACAATGTTGCGAAAATGAAACATATAGCGTACAAAAGGTTCATAACTGTGTAGAGAATTGTAGTTCTTCTTTAAATAAGGCGCAACAATATGTTCAAGGAGAGTTTGAACGAGTACAGGTATTAAAATTCAATTTATTTAGTTATCAGAATTATTTGATGATTTAAGCTGGAATTCCGGTATGTGGTTTGTTATGGCTTGCTATGGCTTATAGTTCGTATAGATTCGCAGAAATATAGACGAGTAATATGTGATTATAATAATATGAGATTTTGACAAGTCTACACAAGCATTGACGAATCGAACTGTCCAACGACGCAACTCGTTAACTCGTGGCTTGTCAAGCATTTTTAACTTGTGGCCTATTTATCGTCAATCTATGGGAACAATGAACTACAAGTGGCGAGCAATAATGAACTATGCCAGTTTTACGACGTGTGATTTGATGTAATTTGGCGAGCTTTTACACACTATGGAATTTTATATTTTGTAATACTTTGCTAAAGAGACATTAAAACAAAAAAGATATATAATTATGAGAAAATAACAAAATTAGTATATTTAATATAACATGCTTAATATGGTTACATATATCAAAAAATTATTATTAAAACAATTAGGATTATATTATGTGTAGAATTAAGATTATAATATACATTTTATATATCCACATTAAGAAAAAAATTTGAATTTTAAATAACTATTCTAATATATACATATGTGTATATGTATGTATATAAAGTATATAAAGCAAACACATATATATATATTTACTTTTTAAAATGAGATATTTTCCAGAATCGTTTGCAAAGGTGCGTAATGGAATGCAATGATGATATAAAAGACAAAATGGGTTCAAATCCGACGCAGATTGAAGTGGATAGGTATAGCGAAGAGTTTGAAAAGTGTGCTGTTGTATGTGTGGACTCTTATTGCAAATTATTACTGTCTTTAGAAAAGACTATGAAGAAAGTCCTCAGTAAAAACGAGTTTGCATAGTTTGTAATATGAAAATAAACTTTAAACCTCATCTCATTTCATTTTTAATTGAACATTCTTAATTGAAATATTTTTATGTCTTGTATACATAACAAAATTTGTTTTTTTAAGCACAAAATAACCAACTTTTAAATTTACTATTCACATGGATTATTACGAATATTATATACATAATTTATTTAATAATGTAAAGAGAAACTTATCTAAAAAAAAAGCATAATAACTAGACTATCTGACTTCTTTTTTTTATTTTCTCTTTTATTTTCCTTCTCTTCTTTTTTATATCATTTTTATTTTTCCTAAATTTTTTTCTTTTACAGTTGATGAAGAATTAACTAAATAAAAGGTAATGATAATATCAATAATTGTTGAAAAATTATTTTTTTCAGAAATTCTGGATTATTAAATATATTTCATGCTACATACAGATTGGTGGTATTTGTCAATAAGTATATGTAATAAAGATGTTACAGAAAACTTAATATGTGTTGTGTGTATGTTGTGTCTGTGAATTAAAGTAATAGTACAGTAAATAATGGTATACAAACATAGTACATAAAATGTTAATATATAACGCAGACTTTTAGAGGAAATACATTATATAACAATTTTTTAAAAATCTGCATTGATTTCATTTGCAATATTAATATTTCTTTGATTTTGTAAACTAATAATAATTCATAAATTTTCGTAAATTAATACTTATGATTTCTTAATGATGTCATAATCATAGTGAATTACGACGTCAGGAGCGAGAAACTAAGTTTTTTCTTGCGAAATAAATAAGTTTTTTTGAATGCGACCACTCATCTTTAATAATATGAATTAGTAAAATACACTGAAAACTCTTTTTAATTCGTTAATTAATAAATAGCTATAAAACTTGGTCAATCTTTGTAAAGCCTGTTCTACAATAGCGTAAACGTAGACGTAAGTGGTTGTAGAGCATCGTAAGAGGCAGTTGTAAACTATTAAGGGCCATCTACAATGAGACGCAGTCGTAAGAGTCGTAGGAAATTGACCAATCACAGTCTATTTTTCTTCGACCGCAAGGAGAATAATAGACTGTGATTGGTCAATTTCTTACGACTCTTACGACTGCGACTCATTGTAGATGGCCCTTTACTACCGCTTGCAAAGCGTGTTGTGAAAGATGGTTGAACTTTATCTTTCACGACTACACAGGGGGTCGATTCTGTATCTAAAATCTAGTGAAAATGCTAAAAGTGAGCAGTTGCCGCGATTCAGTAACTTTCATCATGGTGAAAATGTGAGCCATCTCACGGGAGTTCGTTCGACAAGAAATTTCTTGTCGAATGGTGAAATCCGAGAGTGAAAGATTGGCTGCGTTCAGCAGTCTCAACAGTTGGGCAACATTACTAGATTTTCCGCTGACATTCAATGCTAATTTGCTGGTTCTGAAAGTAGAAACCAATCACGTTCGATTGCTACCTAGCGGTTTTGCCTGCTGAACGCGGCCACTGAGAGATAGAGCGAGAGTAAAATCATAGACAGCGTCATGACGCGTTTTTGACAGTTTATAAAAGGTTAAATGTCGTTGCTTTGTTTCTAGTTCTCATCGTCGTGTTCATGTTAACATTTTGTCCATTAAAGAACATTAAAGGGCCATCTACAATGAGTCGCAGTCGTAAGAGTCGTAAGAAATTGACCAATCACAGTCTATTATTCTCCTTGCGGTCGAAGAATAATAGACTGTGATTAGTCAATTTCTTACGACTCTTACGACTGTGACTCATTGTAGATGGCCCTTAAAGAATTATAATAGTTAATCGAAAATTTGTGCTTCCGTTTATTTCGTTTTTGTCATTGTTTTGTGGACTGTAATCCTCACGCGCCGTTTACAGTTCGTTGCATAAATTACTTTTTGTGTGTGCTTTTATAAATAAAAGCTTTTATGAATATAAATATAATTATATTTTTTTTGGACTAAAAAGTATAATTATATTTTTACTTATTAAAAGCTATACAAACTTTTTCTCTCTTTTTTATTTTTAACGAAAATTATTTTTATCTCTCATTTTGTATATATAACTCTAAATATATATATCTAAAATGTGTGTGTAAATGTCATCTATTTTAAGTTTAACAATATTGTTTATTAAATCTAATTGACATTAATAACGGCTAAAATTTTATTTTACTATATTATTACATAAAAAAGTTTCTTTGTTTATTTATATATATATATAGAGTGCTTTTTCATTTAATTTATTCAAGACCAAATTATATACAAAAAACATATTGATCCCAACAAATATATATTTACTAATAATACATAAATATTGTTTTCTAATAAATAATCATGTTTTTGTTATCTTATTCTTTTATTATGCAAATGTTTTATTTTGAAATGTATTTTTTAAATTAATGCTCGCGCACAAGCATTTTGAAAAAATCTGAACATGGCTAATTGATGTATTCTATAATTGTGTTGTAGCGCCGAAAATTTAGTCGCAACAGTTGTAAAAGCTGTTTTTTAAATGGTGAACCTTCAAACATTTGTGATTATTATTTTAGGTACAGTTTCTGTACGTACAAAACGTTCTTCCCCACACTAGCAAATCTAGTGATTTCGTATTTTCACTTCGTATTTTCACTACGTTACAGAATCGCGCAAACTAATTCACGTGAGATGAAAGTGCGAGAAGTGAGTGATCTCACTTGAGTTACAGGGAGTCGATTGTGTATCTTGAAACGAAGTGAAAATTACAAAAGTGAACAGATTTACTAGATTTCGACAAATGAAATTGTAGATATTCTAGTGAATTTCCTCACTTTTGTAATTTTCACATTGTTTTAAGATACACAATCAACTCCCAAGAATCGACCCCCTGGGGGTCTATTACGGTTCTCGGATTGGGTGAAAATGACGAAAGTGAGTAACTCACCCAATTACGGTTGATCTCACCTCGTGAAAATACGAGATTATTCGCGTGAACGGGCTCGACATGAAATTTCGAAGTGAAAAGGTGAAATCAAGCAAAATGGAGCACTTGTTATTAGTGATATTTAGGCACAATCGTAAAAATACAATACTGAGGATACGTAGAAGACTACGGGATGCAATTTACATTTTTAAAACATGAAAAACATTAGTCAGCATATAATAAAATTGATTATAAGACTGATTATAAAATTGAGGAGGAAAATTATGTCATCATATTTGACTTTATTTCAGCATTTATTTAATAAGAATGCAAAAATAATCCTTAAATTTATTAATTTTTATTGAGAATTAGATTTACGATTTTTATAAACGATAAGGATTTGATTGAAACTGATGTCTTTCTTTATCGCGCTGTTATCTATTAAAATATTAATCGTGATCAATATTACTTAATAAATTATGATTATGTATTGTGATGCGTTCAATATGTGATTGACAATAGGCCACACTTCTAATTGATGTTGATTCAGTATTTGCGCACTTTTACACAATATTTGTTAATTATATTTAGGATATGGCAGAGAACAAGATGTAATCGTCTCGTTCTCTGCCATCAGCCTTCGTGAAAATGTGAGATCACTATCCCGGAAATGCCTAGTGATCTCGCAGTTTCACTCGACACATCCGTAATTGGCCGCATTCAGCGGACTCAACCGCTAAGTAGCAATCGAACGTGATTGGTTTCTACTTTCAGATCCGACCAATTAGCGCCGAATGACATCGGAAAATCTAGTAATGTTGCCCAACTGTTGAATCCGCTGAATGCGGCCATTGGGTGAACAAAGTCACGTGACATGAGAATGTGAAAAGTGAGTGAGCTCACCCAAGAACCGTAATAGGCCCCCTGATGTAAGACTTAAGAGCCAACCAATCAGAGTGCTTTTACGTGTCACATGTCCACGCCGCCGTCGTTCTTTGTCGATACATGGATGGAGAGTGACTACTTTTAAGCCATCTCAAGTTTTAAATATTGTTCTGTCTCTCTTATTGTTTTAATATGGAAAATTGCGAAGAGAGTTATACTCAGTTTGAGGAAAGTTCATTAAATTTGTTAGCATGTAGAGAATTGATTGGGCTAGTGAACAACACTTTCTGAATATCATCCATCATAGTTAATAAACAACCAACATCAGTTAACGTTCACGAGAAAAAGCAGCTTAGGTTGCTTTCCTTTTAGGAGACACAAATCGACACAGGTTAACACACTCGAGCACAGTTTGTCACAGTTAAATGGAACGCGATACACAGAAACGGATACACAGTGTGCACTGCTTTTAATATCTAATCTTACAAGATTTACCGTAAAACTTCTCAAACGTGTTTTCAAGTTTTATAAATGTATGTATAATATATTATACTGTATATAAATATTTTTATCACTCGAAATATATTATAAAAATAGAGTTTATTTTTATTTTTTATTGTTTATTTTTTATTGCACAAACAATTCAAACCTTAATAAGGATAAGTACTAGATTCAAAGATTCTATCGCGAAATACTGGGAACGGATGCGTTCTTCGGTCAAAAGCACATTCCAACTCTCCTCCCGAGCAGAGTCGAATAGTGTCGATTGAGTTTGAATCAAATTCTAAATGGAAAGCGTCGTGTGTCGATTTGTGTCAAAAGTGTCGACTGTGTTCCCTAAAAGGAAAGCTCCCTTAGTCGAAACGTCGAAACACGAAAGTGCACTCTGATTGGTCGCCGTAATCAAGTTACGATGTGTCTTTACTTCATTGGGTGCTTTCCATTTACATGCACTTGTGTCGACTTACGTTAACTCAAGTGAACTCAACTTAGGTTGCTTTCCTTTTAGGAGACACAAATCGACACAGGTTAACACACTCGAGCACAGTTTGTCACAGTTAAATGGAACGCGATACACAGAAACGGATACACAGTGTGCACTGAACTTTTAATACCTAACCTTACAAGATTTATCGTAAAACTTCTCAAACGTGTTTTCAAGTTTTATAAATGTATGTATAATATATTATACTGTATATAAATATTTTTATCACTCGAAATATATTATAAAAATAGAGTTTATTTTTATTTTTTATTGTTTATTTTTTATTGCACAAACTATTCAAACCTTAATAAGGATAAGTACTAGATTCAAAGATTCTATCGCGAAATACTGGGAACGGATGCGTTCTTCGGTCAAAAGCACATTCCAACTCTCCTCCCGAGCAGAGTCGAATAGTGTCGATTGAGTTTGAATCAAATTCTAAATGGAAAGCGTCGTGTGTCGATTTGTGTCAAAAGTGTCGACTGTGTTCCCTAAAAGGAAAGCAGCCTTAGTAACCTCAATACGATAAATGGAAAGCCAGGCTTGATCACGCTTGACTCACTATCTAAGCAGAGTCACTCGAAGTCGACTTGTGTCATCGACAAAAAGCGACACAAATGTAATGGAAAGCAGAAATGATACTAGGAGTCAGGTTGTGTCAACTTGTGTTACTAAATGGAAAGCACCCATTGTAGGTTGACTTGTTGTACGACACTCACTTTTACGACTACTCCTACAACCCTACGCTTACGTTTACGCTATTGTAGAACAGGCTTAAGATCTATTTTTGCTGAAAATATAGGACAAATGCAGATGAATTATATAATCATTTAGAAGATAACAAAAGAGGGAGTTTTCTGCGTATTTTACTAATCCATATTATTGAACACGAATTACATCCAAAAAAAAACCTTATAGCGTATTCGATTTGTTGACTCTACCTGACTCTGAGTCGAGTTGGGTCAGATCGAAAATATAGATAGATAGTAAAAAAAGTATAGTATAGTATACATTCGATCTGATCCGACTCGACTCAGAGTCGGGTAGAGTGAACAAATCGAATACGCTATCAATCTCTCTTCCGCAAACATTTATAGCGTATTCGATTTGTTGACTCTACCCGACTCTGAGTCGAGTCGGGTCAGATCGAAAGCAGAGAGAAGCCTGAGAGCGGCCATGCCGGCGATTTTCGTGAGACGCTTTTACTAGGCCGTAGAGCAGCGCCATACATTCACTTTTAGGAATTGGAATCACTGATCCACATCCACTTTCAAAACTGTCGGTCATTTGGTTCATGTCCGTGCTAATATACATCCACTTTTCGATACTGTCGATCATTTGGTGGTTCATGTCCGTGCTACATCCATATATATAATTGTGGATCAAAAATATATATATCGAAACTTCATGAAACTTCTGAACTTATTAATATGTTTTATTAAATGCGTGAAACGTTTTGGCATTCTAGTATATATAATACGATATAAATACAGCAATATAAATTATTATTAAATATTTTTACGTATATCCGCATGTGCAATGAAATAAATTTTTTCTTAAATCAATTTTTCTTAATAAGTCTTAATTGAATATAATGTAAAAAATATCTGCAATAAATTACTTTTTTCTTATTCTTAGAACAAACGTATCAAGCATTTAAGCAATCATGCATTTTAATCAAATTATGATTTTAATTTATAGCTTTTTATATTAATTCTTTTATATTAATTTATTTTTTACTTATTATTAATTTAATTAA